>CM040431.1:59215771-59669171 GCA_022702705.1 Papilionanthe hookeriana x Papilionanthe teres
AGCAATATCCACTTTAACACAAAATTGTCTAGAAGAGTTAATAGAATTAAAATCATAAAGCAAATCCTTAACAAAGTTGATATTATTAGCAATATCATGACCCTTAATGTACGCAGCTTAGGTTAGAAGATTAATATTAGGAAGAATAAAATTCAATTTTTCAATTAAAAGTAAAGCAACGAATTTATAAAAAAAATTAAATTAAGATAAACGCCTAAAATAAAAAAATGATTTAGCATCAAATCTTTTAGGAATAATAATAACAAGGGTTAAATGTTTGATTCTTTGAGGCAATTTGGTAGTTTGAAAAAATATTTAGTAACAATAAAGCAACCTTCCCCAATAATATGACAAATTTCTTCAAAAAATTTGGAAGTAAAACCACTAGGCCTAGGGGTCTTATTAGAACCACTAGAGAGAAAAACATTCTTAATATCATTACCAGAGAAGCTTTGGTCCAGAAATTCACAATCATTCTCAAAAAATATTTTTGATAGGAAAAGTATACTCACTAAAAACTATATTTTTACAATTCTTATTAAGCAAACAAAAACAAAAGATGTAGATTTTTTGTAAATATCATCTTGGTTATGAATATAATTATTATTAACCAAAATTTCTTTGATGAATTTAGAGTTATGTCTAACTTTAGCTCTTCGAAACAGAGACTTAACATCATCCTCTCCCTTATTTAACCAAGTAGGTTTGGCTCTTTGCTTAGCCAATTTATAATTACAAATAATAGTTTTAGAGATACAATTTTTGTAAGTATGAATCATGAGCAAGAAGATCTTTAAAAAGAGGTGAAGTATATTGTTGAGAAAGAATCAAATTATGTTTATTTTTAACCTCAATTATATATTTTGATAAAACATTATTTGAATTCTAATGCCAAACTTTAAGAGTATGCTTAATATTTTGAAGTTATTGCAAAGATTAAAAATGTGATTACCTTTAACATGCATATTTCAAGCAGTAGTAACAACTTGCATAAAATAAAGACTAAGATTCCAATTGCTTTTAAATATAAATCTACAAGGAGATTTTTTCATAGAAATCCTGATAATGATGATTCGAAGAATAACCATTTAAAATCTTTTAAAAAGACTCATAAAAATAATTAGTCCAAAGAGAATTACAAAGAACTCTATAAAATAGACATCTAATGAGATTATTGAGTTGATTATTAACCATCTAAAAGAATTGTGATAATTATGTTGCTTCAATGAGTCATGTATTAGAAATATAATTACTAAAAAAAAAATTCTAAGAATATGAGGTGATGTACCCACGTTTTCAGTAATATATCTAATACAATTAAAATCACCCATCGATATCTAAGGATTAGACATATTGTCGTTAATAGAAATAATAAAATCCCAAAGACATCTTTTATTTGAAGCACAATTATTCTCATAAAGAACAATAATAAAGAACTCACTAGAAGAAGAAAAAGTGATAATACCATGATTAAATTAAGGATGTATATTAAGAACAAATAATTCAAAATATTCACATTCCATTTAATTCAACTTTTCCTATTATCAGAGGTATTAAAATTATCTACACAACCTTCATTTGAAAAATAAAATAAAATTGCATTAAAGCATAAGTATCAGATAAGGTTGACTACTATAATTTAGTTTCGAGAAGACAAAGGAATCACTCTTATGATTATTCAAAAGATTCTTACAGCCCATAATCCAAGCTTCACTATTAAGTTACCTAACAATCCAAGCTACCAATTTCAGATAAAACATAATAAAAAAGTGGGAACCAAAACCAACAAATACGATATATCATTTAGATCTACCCATATTTTTTCTCAAAGAAACATGATTGTAAGAAGAATGTATACTTCCAAAATGATTCATATATAAATTATTGCCAACAGATGAAAGATTTGCATTGGAAACAAAAGTATTGGCAACTTTACCAACATTAGAAATTGAAAAAATGATAGTAGTGTTAATATCATAAACAACCACATTACTAGCAACACAAACATTATTAGCATAAATTGCGACATTGGCAACATTAAAACCTAAAATAACTGCAGTCATGTTAATATTAGAAATTTCCACATTACTGACAACTTTAACATTAGAAACTATAGTAATTTCATTGGTATGAATATCTAAAATGGATGCATTAGGTAAAATATTCAGATGTATACATAATCTATTATCAACACTATTAGCCAAAATGATAGTAGAATTATAATTAACAGTTGAATTAACCTCATTGAAAGTGACAGAGGGTAAACTATAGAAGTAATAGCAGAAGATTCTTGACTAATGTAGTGTCATTAAAACGAAGATTAAGATCAGGGACTATCACCGACAAATTAACATTGACACTATTAACATGCGGGGTCTAAAAGTATTCACATATTTACTACAATACCTTTAATTACCAAAGGAATTAGTACTTCTATTATAATTTATTCCCCTATTTAAAGGTGTAACAACATTCTCAACATTTGTAGAAGACTTAGGACAGTTTGTTGGACTATGAGCATATGCAAAATAAACCTTGCAAGGAACATGTTTACATTCATAGATAAGTAGAATAACTGTCCCTTTATCCTTAACTGCAAGAGTGATAGAATTAGGTAAAACCAAATCAACATTAACTTGAATATTAACTCTAGCATAGGTAAGACATGATACTTCTACAGTCAATGAATCAACTGCTGAAGGGATACCTATCTTGCGATATTTGAAATACATTTTTAAACTAGCAAAAAATGGGGAGATTGGGGAATTTAACTCATATTTGAACTTCTTTAAAATATTCTTTCATTGGTCGACAGTTATGAGACCATTTTTTGAAAAGAAAATTTAAAATCCTCAACACAACTAAACTTAAATAAGAGAAAAAAACACCATGTAAGAGAAAGAAGCTCAACAGAGCACTCAAGTTTTCACAACTTACCAATAGCTTGGAAAAGATATCCTTAGGGTTTCTTACCTAAGGCATAGCCAACCATGGGAAAACCCCACAACTTAGAGCCATCATCAATCTCAGATGCAGATAAAAGAATTTTATCAACAACACAAGGTACATAAGAAATGTTGAACCCCATAGATCTCGTATGACTAGAAGTAATTAAGCATTTTCAGCTTAAAGATGGTAGATCCAAGAATGGAGGATTCCACGAGGCAAAACCTAAGAGAAACCTAAAGAGCAACAAAATGAAAGTAAAGAAAAGAAAGATCGAGGGATAACTTTCCTGATATAGGGAATAAGATGCCTTCAAAAAATTTCATAAAATCGCCCCGGTGTCTAACTGCTTGATTCCCTCTCGCTCGGCCCTTCACTGTCAGCCTGGTGCTCACTGACGGCGATGCTGAAGCCACCGGAGCACCAAGTGGCCGGTCACCATGCCAGAGATGGCTGTCTTGGTCCCCTCGTCGACGAATCAGGACTTTTCTACAAACCCCTTCAAAGCGACGACCGAGGAACCAACGAATTGATCTTCTACACCTCCTTCTCTTGCGAACCCCGCATTCCCACCCACATCCGCTCCTTCTTCCCTGGTTTCCACGGCACCCAGCTTCTCCAGGCCTCCGACGGCTCCAGTCTCCACCCACACCTCGTACTCGACGATCTCCTTGCTGGCCTCCGTCTTCCCTCCGTCATTGACCTCAAGATCGGATCCCGTACGTGGTTTCCCTCTGCCCCCGAGGACTATTTTCGCAAGTGCCTCGCCAAGGACCGTGAAACTACATCCGCTCTCATTGGCTTCCGCATCTCCGGTCTTCAGATCAACAACAATGACTCCAGCTTCTGGCGTCCCACCCACGACGTAGTACGCCAGTTCAAGGACAAGGACGTCTGTTGTGTCCTACGTCGCTTCGTTTCGTCCAATCTGGCTTCTGATTGTAAACCCGACTGCGCCTTCGCATCTGCCGTCTATGGTGGCTCGGAGGGAGTTCTTGCTCAGCTACGTGAACTTAAGGCGTGGTTCGAGGACCAGACTCTCTTCCACTTCTACTCTGCCTCCATCCTAGTGGCCTACGAGCGGGGTGGTTCTGAGGATGATCGAGGCCCTGGCCGGGCGAGGGTGAGGCTTGTAGACTTCGCGCATGTCATGGAGGGGAATGGGGTGATCGACCACAATTTCTTGGGCGGACTCTGCTCTCTCATCAAATTCATCTCCGATATTCTCAAAGATCCCGACGAAAGCTCCCTAATCTCAAGTGCTTTCTGAAGGGAGCTAACATGATCCAGATTTTACCAAATATTGGTAACTAGGCTGGAGTGAAGACGTTTCGGACAAATAGTCTTTCTTTTCTGCTGACCATTTAAATAACTTAAAACTTTTCCTGATTCCTGAGGCAGTGTGCTTCAGAGTCCTTCAATCTTTCGGTGAGATTTCTTGTCAATTTCCTCCCTGATTTTCTGATTCTCCATACATTGTTGTTTGATAAATGATAATGAAGTGATAACTAGTGTGTACTTTTCACATCTGCATTGCTTAATGGAAGTTAGGTCCTTGTTTCAAACAGATGCAATTGGCTTTCTAAATTGCAAGAAAGAAGGATACATTGGGGCGTATATTAAGCTAGTATTTCGGAACTTGTTCTTCCATTAATTATCTTTTTCATTTTTATTTAGTTGTAGATAAAATTAGCTTTATGTGCTTGAAGTGTTAATTTGGCTCGCAGGATGTTAATAGGCTTCACTAATGAGAACAACGCTTAGCCATCCTTTGCTGAATGATATATAGATTGTAGATCCATAAATAACTTTGGACTGAACTATAAATTTCTTATGTTTGTAGATGAAATTCAGACAGCATTATATTATTTAAATTTCTTGTTTTCTCTATGTCCATTTGTACCTCTCAAGAAAGGTAATGTACTCAACAACCAAAGCAATCACATCAATCATTGTTAAAGGGCAAAAAATATTCATTGATTTGTCTGATTTCATCACAACAATTTTATATTGAATCAGTTTCTGTCCTATTTGATGCAAAATATTCATTTATGTGCTTTTCTAATTTGCAATGACATTAAGATTCTTAAGAAGCAATGACACTAATCCAAGATGTATGGCAAAAATTAAAGAGTAATAGCTATTAGAATATATAATGCAACTTGCATATGGTCCACATATAATTGCCTTTTGACATATGTTAGATGGTATACAAGAGAAACTAACATTGTTTGTTAGCTGCAAATGAACTGCATGATCCTAATCTACTTGTTTATCAATTTAAGAATTAGAGTAATTTAATATTATCTAATTTTCAGACAATTGAAACACTTTATTATTTATGAGGCTTCATCATAGTCCTGAAAGGGTCATTTGTTATTTGAAGATGAAAATATTTTAGAAAGCGAGAATTGTTTTGGAGATTTGAGGAGGTTTGTGGAGTTTGAGCTTAACGATATTATCTAAATGTATCCAATCAAATGATTAATTTAACAAACTTCATCATTTTCAAAACATGATTTTAATTTCAAGCAATCAAGTGAGCCCTAACAAAAAGGATCATGCATTCAAAGATAATCAAAAAAGGTAATTCTAACTCTAAAGTTGTATCAACATGTTACAGATACTGCTAAAGAGTTTTATTTCTATACTCTAGCAATACCAGAGAGTATCCAGATTATTGATGGTACATCACAGCCTGTAGTTTGTAAAAAAAATAGTGAGGGGTTCCAATTATGTAACCTTAAACAATATTTTCCATGTTTCTTTTTTAGTAAATCTTTTATCTATTAGGGTCATATTCTCCAACTAAATTGTGTTGTTTCTTTTGATATTCGTAAGGTGATCTTCTAAGAGAAATGGATGGGCCTCACATTTGGGATTAGAACGTGACATAGTGGACTCTGATACTTGGACTAAGAGGGATGGACTCAGCTTTAATATCCATTGTAGGAGCGCTTTAGTAGGAGAATTTTGGAGGAGTGTGGAGGATATGTTGCTGCTGCATCACAGAAGATGAGACACCTTTGCTTTGGTTTATTGAGTGGGTTGTATCATTCTTTTTGTGAGAAGACCAAAAAAAAAAACTTGTTTGTGATGCTTGTTAGTTTGACAAACTTATTATCAACTCTTATATCAATTTTAGAAATGGGAGTTATGATGTTTTTAACTTAATATATTCAAATGTTTGGGGATCTTGTTCTATAAATTTTATGAATGTTATCGATATCAAGACTCAATATGGTGCAGTAATGAAGATATTGAGGTCTGATAATGGGATTGAGTATACCAACAATGTATTTGAGGAAACTTGTCAGGCTAAGGGATACATCATCAAACCACGTGTCCATACACATGTACACAAAATGAAGTAGCAGAGAGGAAGAATAGACACGTTATAGAAGTAGCCCGAAGCATGATAATCGTAATTACTGTCCCAAAGCACTTATGAAGGCTAGCAGTTCAGATAGCTAGTCAATTGATCAACAGGATCCTTTCAAGGTGTTGGATTGGAAGTTTTCTTGTTAGATGTTGAAAGGAGATAATAGTGTGACCCTCCCATTGAAGGACTTTGGATGTGTATGTTTTATGAAGGATAACAGACCATCAGCAGGAAAGATCAATCCCATAGTTGTGAAATGTGTGCTCGTTGGTTATTCTGCTGCTCAGAAGGGGTTTGTCAACTGGAAGCCCGATCGAGAAGAAACTGTGTGAGCATGGATGTGTTATTTAGAGAATTTGAACCATACTACACCCAAGATATAATCTCACTCTTCAGTGACTCGCCGGAAACTGGAGATATGAGGCAAGGGGGGTGAGTAGCAAAAATGAGAGTGGTGCAAACTGGAGCAATGTCTTGTCCTGTGATGTGGGATGAATCAGTTGAGAACCAGAAAGTGGAGAGAACCCATAAGTGATGAGATTCAGGATGAAGGTGAGCTAAGAGTGGATACACAAATAAGGAAGCAAAACAAGGGAACGGTTTCTGTGGAGCCACTTGTGCTTGCTAGTCCCTTGTCTCGGTTTTCCCTGACGCTGATATCTACATCATCCACCTCCGATTCAAAACTCCCAGGTGATATGATTCATCTTCCTTCTCTTAACCCCCCCCCCCCCCAACACACACACACAGTTTAAGGAGGACCTCTAGCTGCAATATGAGACACCTTTCCGTTCGTTTTGAATGAGAACATTGCTAACTTTATTTCATATTTTAATATATCACCTTTACATGGAGTATTTATTATATTTTTGGACACTATTTCTATACCCAATTATTGATTGGTTGCTAAGGAGGATCCCATGCGAAAAGCGACTATGCATGAAGAGCTTAGGGCTCTCGATAAAAACCAAACATAGGAGACAGTGCCACTATCAGCGGGAAAAAAGACAATTGAGTGCAAGTGGATCTTCACAGTGAAACAAACTCCATAAGGGGAGGTGGAGCAATATAAAGCACAACTGGTGGCAAAAGGGTACAGTCATATGGCATTAATTATGATGAAACTTTAGCACCTGTAGCAAAGATAAGCACTATGATTACACTGGTTTCTCTGATATTGAGTGGTTGGTGGAGATTACACCAACTTGATGTGAATAATACATTTCATCATGGTGAGTTACTGGAGGATGTATATATTGAGATACCACCAGGATTCTGTACAGTCCAAACAGTGGGCATGGTGTGTAGGCTCAGGAAGTTGTTTTATGGCTTGAAGCAGTCTCCTCGAGTTTGGTTTGATGAGTTTATAAAGGCTATTGTGGCATGAGAGATCAACAAATCAATGCAGATCATATTATGTTTTTTCGATAATATAAATTGCACGCCATTGCATTTGTCGTGTATGTTGATGACATCATTATTGCTGGTTATAATAAGGCAAAGATTCTTCAACTATTGGTAAGATGGAACAATGAATTTGAGCTGAAAAATCTTGGACAGCTCATATACTTTATTGGGATTGAAGTGATCCGTGAACCTGAGGGAATGGTCTTGTCCCAAAGAAATTATATACTAGATCTCACAAAAACTGACATTTCGGAATGTAAAGCTAAGTGTAGAGGCATGAGAATTGATTGATCATGAGAGATACGAAAGATTGATGAGTTTTCTGATCTATCTATGTTGCACTCAACCCGACATCTTTTTTGTAGTGAGCGTGGTGAGCCGCTACATGCATGATCTAATAAAGTGCCATATGAACGTAGTTTATCAGATTATGAGGTATTTGAAGAGCGCACTAGGGAAGAGGTTGATCTTCGGGAAAAATGGGTATGTAGACATTGAGGGCTTGTGTGATGCTGACTGAGCGAGTTGTGTAGATGATAGAAGATCCACCGTAGGATACTACTTGTTCGTAGGGGGTAACTTGCTCTTTAGAAAAGCAAGAAACTGTCTTTAGTAGTGAGTTCAATAGTATAGGCAAAGTACAGGGCCATCATGACCTTAGGAGTTGCCGAGATGATGTGGTTGAGATTCTTGTTGGGGGAGCTCAAGGTGGACCAAGGAACTCAAATGAAGTTGTGGTGTGGCAACAAGTCAGCAATTAGCATTGCTAACAACTCGGTGGAACACAATAGAACATGTGAGATTAATAGATTCTTCATAAAGGAAAAGTTGAATAACGGGTACTGGAGCTAAGTCATGCAGCCATTAAGGAGCAAGTGGCTGACTGCCTCACTAAAGGACAGTTCATTAGATTTTTCTAAGTTATGTGACAAGATGGGCTTAGTGGATATCTTTTGCCTATCTTGAGGGTGAGTGTTGAGAACTAAAACTTATTTAGGGTTCTATTAGTAAAAGGGACATATTGAAGAAGTATGGGGGTTTATTTGTAAAATATTGTAATACCTTATTTAAGCCGATATTATGAATGTACATATTAGATTTTGAAAGTAATTTTTCATTTGTCTATGCTAAGTTTCCCACAAAATTTATATTTGTTTTTGGATCGTAATCATTTGCAGTCTATAAGGTGAGTTTGATGGTGTTAGGTAGCATATTTTAAGATGGATTATGTGTGGATTTAATGTAAGTCCGCCAAATGAAATTTCAATGTCGCTAAATCTTTCAACCCACTAAATTTAAAATTTCCTATGACGTAACGCAAATCCCAGATTTACTGAATCCAACCATGGGGTGCATTTGAGGGAATCAATTGCGTCTTCTCTTCCTCCGTAGCCTGTCACACAGGAGAAGATTGACGGGAAACACTTGCTTCGTTGCTCACCACAAAAGAGAAAATAGCTGCTCTCATAGCTTGTCACAGCATGATCGCCTGACTGATCTTCTTAAATTTTGGCTGTCATGGCCTTTGTCACACGCCACCTCCCTCATTATATGTTGGCTCCATCCTCATCGAGTGCAGCCAGGGGTTAGCACGTGAAAAAAGAATTTCTTTAATGGAAAAAGATTAATTACTCTTTGTTGATCATTGCTACTGAAGTTCCTAAGACTAACTTCTACATATTCTTTTACATGAAAAACCAAAGCTTCTAGCTATTTGAGATGCTAAAAATGAAAATTTACATACATACCAGAAAATTCATATGTAGTTGCATATCCAAATCCAAAAATTCATATTTACACTTATAACACCTTGGTGCTATAAACCAATGCATGAAAAGATGTATTTAACTTTTTTTAAAAGGTGGTAGTAGTGGTATTTTTAATGTGATGTTAAATTTTTGAAGGTTATGCATGCAAATATGAATATTTAGGTGTTAGACATGTAAATACATAAGAATTGTGTGGTGTGTATTTAAATGCAAAAATAGTTCAGTAATAACCAGCCTTCGAACTAGAATTGAACAAATGATTTGTTAGTCTGCAAATATCAAAGCTTTACAAAATCCAGTTGAATGCAAAAATTCACTAACTACATTTTAGAATAAGTTCAGTATAGTTCGTTGCAACTAATAATATTCTTATGAACTAAAGAAATCTTTATTTATTTTCAACTCACTTCTTGAAGAAAATGATTAAATTTTGTTGCTTAAGAAAAGTTTCTCTTTTCTTTCAAATGAGCTTTATAACACTTTCAATTTCATGAGGGAATGACTTGGTGCAACTGTGGACAATGATATTTGAACCAAAGAAAAATGTCTGTAAAATTAGGTATAGAGTTTTTGAAAAAAATATTTGGCGCCTCTAATGGTCTTGTGCCCATGCCCAAAAGAAAGATTAAGGGGCCGTTTGTGGCAGTTTTTTTGCCTCGTTGTGGTGGAAAAACGTCGAAATGGTTGTTTGGTTAATGCGGTACGGTCGCGTTTTGGGTCAAGCCGGCTTAAAAGCGGGCCATGAGTTCAATCCATGGCCTTGTTTCTTCGTGATCATATTACTATCCCCTAGCCCGTAGCTCGCCTCATTACTCTCGTGTCGTGCTATCCCCTCTCTCGTGATTTTGTCCTAAAGGTAACTTATCTCGCCTCTCTCTCATTCCTCTTCGATCCGTGGCTCTGGTGACTAGGGTTTGCCTTTCTTCTCTTCTCCCTCCTCCCTTTGATCTCCAGCTCCTTTTTTTTCCTTTGCTTTCCGTTGTCCCACAGTATTCTCTATCATTATCTATGCGGTTTGAAATGATTTTGTTATTTGTGGCATTTTCTTTGCAATTTACTGCTTTTTCATTTGCGGTTTGAAGTTATAAGTTCAGAAATTTGGATTTTGCGATTTTGTTGGGTTCCCTGTGCTTTATTCGATTGATGATTTGGTTTCTCTGTGTTATATTCGGTTGATTATTTGTGATAGTTTTGTTATAACGTTGGTGGTTGACTGAAATAGTGGCAATGTGTATTGTGGCCTGTGGTGTTCTATGTTGTACTGTGAAAGTCATGCTCTGGTTGATAGTAGTGGTGATTTCCCAAAATGTTGTATTTTGTGATTATTTGGTGAAATATGATGGTTGTGTTGTGATGTTGGTAGTTGCTGGAAATAGTGGTTGTGTTGTTATGGTAGTTAGTGGTTGCACGAAATTGTGTTGGTTGTTGGTGATTGCCCAAAATATGACGGTTATAATGTCATGGTAGTTGTGGCGTTGGTATTGTGGCGTTGGTATTGTGGCGTTGGTGGTTGTTGTGATTGATGTTTTGGTGGTTGTGGTCATGTGGTGGTAGTGGTGTTGGTGTGGTAGTGATGGTGTGGTGTTGGAGCTGTGTGAAGGTGATGATATGGTGGTAATGGATTTTTCGTGATGGTGTGTTGATATTATGGTGTTGGTGGTGGTTGTGATGTTGTGGTGGCTGTGGTGATGTGGTAGTGGTGTTGGTATGATTTTGGTGTTGTGGTGATTGATGGTGTGGTGTTGATGTGATGGTGGTTATGGTATGATCATAATAGTGTTGATGACGAGGCAGTGCTATGGTGGTTATAGTCTTGGTGTTGAGACAGTGGTAGTGTATTGTTGTTGATGGATGTGGTGTGGTGTTGTCTTGGTGTTGATGATGTGGTGGCGGTTGTATGTTGTTGTTAATGATGTGGTGGTGGTGGATAGTTAGTGTGCGGTGGTGGTTAACGTTTAGTGTGCGGTGGTGATGTTATATTGATAGATTTCAGATGTTTATGTTTGTTTTTTTTTTGTGTTTTTCCTAGAAATTTAAGTTGTATAGTTCTTTGCATGCTTTTTATCATAATGGGCGAGGCAAATGAGATCAGTTTGTCTGCTGCTTGTGATAAAGAAATGACATTAATATTCTATGATCTCTATGTTAAGGAGGTCAAATTGGGAAATAGGCCAACCACCTATCTTAATAAGGAAGTTTGGCAGAATATAATAAAAATGTTTAAGGAAAATACAGAAAGAGAATATGATATAATACAATTTATAAACAAATGAGATCGGTTAAAAATGACTGAAAAATATGAAAAGAGCTAAAGTGAGGATCTACCGGCTTGGGTTGGGATCCTATAAAGCGAACCATCGATGCTTTTAAAGAATGGTGAACCGAGAGATTGAATGTGAGAATATTTGAAACATAAACTCATTTAAATTTTTTTATGTTTTCATTGATCAATTTAAGTTTTAATTGAACTGTGGGTCGTGCTAGTTGGGATAAAATTCAAGTTCAGTGGCATTGACCCTGAGGTTGAAGATAAGTTGAATCGTATGTTCTGTGGAGTAGTGGCCATTGGTGATCAAGCATGGTCACCAAGCTTCTAAATTTTATCAGAAAATGAGTATGAGAGGTATCATGGAGCGATTCCAACACTTATCTGAAACCATCAACAGATATTTCTTAGTTGGTTAAATGCTCTGATCAGTTTATCATCAAAAGTTACCATACCCGAAGACCTCACATTTTAAGCACACCCGTACAAATTTCACAAGACCAATGTTATATGTCATATTTTAAGGTAGTTTCATGTGTTTATCTTTTCCTAAATTTTCTTGAACGCAGTGTCTAATACATTTGATAATTGTTTTAGGATTATGTTGAAGCGATTGATGTAACAAATGTGGATTCACGTCTGCCCAACTGTTAAAAGATTGCATACATTGGACGATATGGTCTATCAACACAAAATGTGATGGTTGTATATGATTTTAATGTGTTTTACAGTTGTAATGACCGAATGAGAAGACAATGCCCATGACAGTTGTATTTTTTATTTTGCTATGCAAACTCAAATGTATAGCTTTCTGAGGCCGTCTCCAGGTGAGCTTGAATATGAATAAATGAAATACTGATATCTTGTGCAATACTGATGATTAATATTACATCAAAGAAAATGTTATTTGGTTGATGCTAGACATCCATTACAAAGAGGGTACCTCAAACCCTTTCCTAATACAAAATATCACATTCCTGATTTCGAAAGAGTTAGCAATGTCACTCTTGGTAGGAAATAGATGTTTACAAAGAGACACTTATCTTTATGTGGTGTCATTGAAATAACATATAGAGTTTTGAAGAAAAAGTGGATCATACTGCGGGATATGCTAACATATCCATTTTCAAAACAAGTGCAGATTTTTGTTGACACAATGAATCTTCTCTATTATATTCGGCTGATGAAGATCATTCACATGTTCCTGTAAAGAATATAAATATCGCCTAAGAAAATTTTGAGGGCATATAGGACTTGCACAGGCATCACCCCTTGGTACGATGCGGCCAGATTGGCAAAAAAGTGAACCTGCCTATTTTTGACCTGGTGTGGTCATGTTAGGCCTGGGTGTGACTATGCTTGAATGTATCTCGACGTGGTCGCGCCTAGCCTGGGTGTGACTATGCCCGAAAGTTTCTCGGCGTGGTCACGTCAAGCCTGGGCGTGACGACGCCTGGGTGACACTCCATTGGACGTCACACCGTTTCGTCGGCAGAGATTCGTGGCTCATTAACCATTCGATTGATCTCTTTCATAGTACCAACACCTAATTGGACGGCTCCGGAGGGCCCTGTCACTAGCTTCCCAGCCTATAAATAGGCGGCTTAGGCGCTCTCCACGATACACTTCATACATCCTCAAGTCTTCAACACTTACCTTGACAACCATAACAGAGGAGGAAGAAGAAGAGTTCTCCAGCAAGCCTCCTTTGCTAAATCTTCTCCGGCAAGCCTCCTCCGGTCTGCCTCTTCTCCGGCAAGCCTCCTCCGGTCTGCCTCTTCTCCGGGAAGCTCCCTCCCTTCTATTAAATTAGGCATGTTTGTAAGTTGAATTTCGGCTAGGTGAACTCAATAGCCTTGGATTAGGCTTAGGTTTGGGTTCGACTCAGGTCTAGCCTAACCCTAATTCACTTAGGCAAACCCTAAACCCGACCTAGGCCTGACCTAACCCAGGCTTGTCCCGAACTCTAAACCCAACCTAGGCCTGACCTAACCCAGGCTTGTCCCGAACTCTAAACCCAACCTAAGTCAGGCCCAACCTAAATTTGACCCAAACCCTAAACCCATCTCATACCTGAGCCAAACCCTAAACCTAAACTAAAACTAGATCACTTATGAACCCAAACCAAATGCCAAACCCTAACTTAACCTAGACCTGACCCAACCCAGGTCTAACCCTAACCCTAACTTTGGCTTGACCCAACCTAGGTCTAACCCAAACATATCCTAGACCCAAACTTAACCTAAACCTGACCCAACCCAGGTCTAACGCAAACCCCAACCTCAAACTAAATCTCACCCGACTCAACCCTACTTAACTCGGGTTAAGCCAAATGAACCTAAACTCAATCTTAAATCAAACATAAGCTAACTCGGGTCTACCTAGCTTAACCCGAGTCAAACTCAAATCAAATCTAAGTTAACCCCGGTCAACTCGGCTTAACCCGGGGTAAACCCAAACCAAACTTAAGCTAACCTGATTTAGCCGAACTCAACCCAAATCTAACTCAACTCAACCGAACTGAATCTAAGCCAACCTAAGCTAGTCTAGGTCCAACTTAGACCCAAATTAGCTGACCCATTTCATAATTTAGCTCAATATTAAGCTAACATAAACTAAAAGTTCAGCTTACCTCAGCTCAATCCTAGCCCAAGTCTAACCGAAGGTTAAAGTATGTGTCATTCTATGTATGTTATTTTATGTTTCGTTTCGTATGTTATTTCATGCTTAAAAACCAATCGAAAACAACAAAAAAATATAATACATAAAACAAAAAATAAGGTTGAGAACTTCTCAATTTTCTCCGCGAAAAAGAAAAATTAAACTTCAAACAAACAAACTCAAAACTTGGAAAATCCTGATTCCTCAACATGACCAACAAACTTAGGATTGAAACAAGTCAGGAATTAAATATTGAATCTCAAATAAACATCTAAAACACATTAAAATAAAGAACGAGTACATAGCCTATGTGGATCTGACATGGACTTTATGTTAGCTAACTTAGACCTCAAATCGAGGGTCATACACTTACCCCAGATTAGACTGAATATAGAATAATAGATTAATTTCGGTACTTAGTTAGTATTAAGGAATAGGACATACAAAATAAATTATCTCCTGAGACTAGAGAGAATGCCTTATAATGAAATAACCCATAGTTACAGAGGAAGGTATTTTATACTACTTTGAAACTATGAACCCTCCGTGCTCCGACATACAAAGAGAATTTCTGGTTATAAGGCTGGTCATAGTTGATAAATACCAATGTTCCCGGGACGACAGAAAGTCATGGGCATCATGATCGGGAACGTTATTCGTAAAATTTAGGTTAGTCCAATAAAATTCTTTATAGAGTTTAGTGTTTATTTCTCGGTTAGAAATCCTTTCCTACTTGACTCCATCTTTATCTTAGAGTCTCAGACCATTCCTTACAGTCAAATTAGGTATCTGTTATTTATCCTTTGACTTTACCTGATCAGTTCAAACTCGACATCAGACCCCTTTCAAATTCCCTTCAAATTTCACTTTACATCTTTGCCTTTCCTATAATTCTTTGTCATCAGACTGTAAGTCTCATCCTTTAGAACTTAATTCTTCTAATTTGGACCCTCTACACCTCAATTATGAAAGTCCAATTTCGCACAATTAGACTTATCATATTAATCGAAAGTTTTCTTTAGGGCTCATGAAAACAACAATTTTTCTCTCCTTTCTTAGTCCTGAGCTCCTTCTGGATGGTCTTTTTGTGGTTATGAATATGCGACAAATACGACCTCGGTATTACGTGGTTTAAAGATAATCAATAACACATATTTTTTAGTCTTTTTTTTTTGTAGTAATAGATTTGTTAGTTTATACTATGTTCTCTAAGACCTCACAATTTCATAAAATTTGAATTGAGTATTTCTATTATTTTTTATTATTAATGTTACATCTAAGGGTTTGTGTTTTGTGATTATAAACGTTCATAAAAGATGAGCTCGAAGACTTTCGGTACCTCCAGAACATTGTACTGTTACTATGGACTATAATGTACCATGTGTATTTTGTAACAACCACATAACTATGAAAGACAATTTTACAAGTATCCAAGGAAAAGATCATAGAACTGCGACTTCTTTAGTTGGCTGATCGGTTCAAGGAATTCATCACCGATATTGATCAAGTGTGCAAAAGTTTTATTACAAAACGGATTATCTCTTTATTTTGTAATATTCAAACGGGATATTTACTTTCAAGTATGAAATGTGTTAGCTGAATTAGTTCTGTTATAAATAACACTATATTACAAGAGTAGAAATGTCATTTACTCCGGAATAGCTGCAGCACAACTATTTAAAAGTTACAAAAAATAAATAGATAACCAGCTTCTCTGTAGCAGCTTATACGCAGCAGATTTTGACACAGTTGTACGCAACAACTTTTTAATAAGCTACGGTACGCTCCAAACAAACCTTAAAATTTCATTGCTAAGATTAAAATAAAAAATGAAGTTGATTATACTATTCTTTATTGTTTTTTATGGTTAGTAGAATTCCTAGGTTCGTGCTTATCAATCCATATAAGCTTTAATTACATGTTTATATCTATTTAACCTTAAAGTGATATGATTTTGAAAATAGGGTTAATTGAGTATGATTAACTCTAAAGTAGTTACGAGCAAGGACAATTAGACTACAATTATTAAACATAATATTATGATTACTCCTAAAATAACAAATATCAAATATATGACCAATAAAATTTCATGTGATCACGAATCATCGTATATCATCTACATATGGAATGTCAAATATGCTTCTCAAATAAGAGAAAATAAATTTAAAATTGATATTGTTTCTTCACAAAGCCATCATTTCAATTTGATCGTACTTTTTATTGTCACATGAAGTTAATTTTGTTATTTTTGATTTTGTTGTGGTGATGACGAGTGTTTCAAATCTAAATTTAGTTCAACGTAGCCGTTCAATTTCAAACCCTTTACTTGAAAATAATATTTCAATCAAAATTGAAAAGATCAAGTGTGCAACTAGAACTCCAAAGTATCTAGAAGAACATAATAATATTCGGAGTTCATTCTGGAACAATTTGAATATGAAAATATTTTAGGTGGATTGAGGAGGGAAAATTGAATTTTAGTGGTCGAGACACTAAGCAGACATTTAGGGTCTGTTTGTGGCAGCTTGTGCATTTCAAAATAAGCAGTTTATCCTGAAACGCGGTCCGCGGTCTACCGCGGAGTTCGACCCGCGGCCTGCGTATAATGTAAAAAACCCAACCACGGTAGGCGGCGTTTTCAAAACGCGCGAATCAAACGGTTAGGCTGCGTTTTCAAAAACGTTGCCGCACTTATAAGCTGTCTCAAACGGGCCCTTAGACACCACTTATACAGAGGTAGTGCTGATGACACATTTCAAAAATATGAAAGTAGATATTAGTTGTATCGACTCTCTATATGGTTATGGTTCAGATGAAAATCTGTATATCTCGATAGGAACCGATGAAATTTAGTATTGTATCTTATGATTAGTAACCATATAATTATTTCTACAAGATTAGTCAAATTTATATAAGATTCGAATTATTAACACAAATTTATTGGAAAATCCAAAATAGGCACGATTAGAAGAAATTCTTTTCCCCAATATAAGATTTTAAGAGTATTTGTGCGGATCATATAGCGACATGTAATGGAGCCATACATTTTAACTAGGATTCCTATTTAGATTAGGCTGAAGAAGAGAAAATAACTATACCTATTGATAATTTTATTTTCATGAATGGAGTAGCCTTCCTTAATGAGATAACTGTGTCTGCTAAAGCATCAGATGCTTTAATTAACGAACATGTGATTATGCAACCATCGGATAGTCAAATAACTGTTAGCAAACGATCAACTACAAGAGCCCATCCCAACACACAAAAGATTAAAAGAAAATTAAATAATGACAACATGAGGACATTTTTAGTACTAGTTAATAAAAATATGCAGCTGTTCCAGCAAACTATGGAAAATCTTTCCCCGTACATAATAGATGAATCTATGACGAAGCTTGACAATATTCCAAACATTTCTAATGAAGCTATAATTGTTGTTCATAGAGCATTAAAGTATAACAATGGCCAAAAAAAATTTCTCATGAAATGGAATGGCCTGTTGCTATACAATTGGATTAAATTTGTACTTAGGTCTCGTCTTTGCTTGGACACATGTCCAGCTTGACTGTGATAGATTTTTCATTATTTTGTCTTTGCTTGTACTGTTACATTATTGATTTTATCTTTCAATCATTCATTTTTCCTTATTTATTTATATATTTTATATTTCCCTTCAAAAATATTATAAGTTTCATAATGCAAATGATAAATTATTATACTGGATATTTATTATGTCAAAATATTTATTTGTAATGTGTTTTCACTAAAAGTACAGTAATATCAAATTTTTTGAAGATAATTTTTTTAGAAGAGATTTCTCAAATAGTTAACACACAATTACACCTCATTAATGCTATAATAGAGTTGATATTATTTATTATGGGGGAAAATAGTTCTTCTAATGATAATGAATACATTCAGAGGCTTAAGTTTGACAATTCCTACTCAGAGCGTCAGTATGCTGTAGATGTGCTAGCTGATCATTTAACAAGATCATATTATTATTTTAGGCTCCCACTTGAGGCTTTTATAGAATTGAGGAACTTATTAATTAATTAAAAATTACTAGGTGAAACAAAAAAATATAAATGTTACAAAACAATTATGATTTTTCCTTAGAGTAGTATTTTCTCATGTCTACCGACAACTTTTTAAGTTTTTTCAATACTCTTTAGAAGCGGTTGGTAGGTATTTTAATATTGTGTTGCGAGCGATTAAATAGCTATCAAATGTGTTTATTAAATTAATATTAATTAAAGTGAATTTTGACACTTTTATTTGCAGAAACACACTATTTTTTATATCTTAAAAATGCAATCGGACCAATTGACGGAACTCATGTTCCCGCGGTGTCAACAAAAGACAACATATACGATAATTGAAAGAGATATACGAAATGTGATGACTACAGTTTCTTTTGATCAATAATTTTTATATATTATTGTTGGTTGTAAAATATCTGACATTGATATGAGTATTGCGCTGGTTAGTAGAAGAATGCGACTTCAAGATGTCCGAAATAAATTTCACTTGGTTGACTCAGGCTATGCAAGTACTGGTAAGTTTTATCATTCTTCGAAGGATATCGTCATCATCTAAGTGATTATCTTGCAAACACAAATCGTACATATTCAGCAACACAAGAGTTATATAATCATTATCATGCACAAAATCATATAAATTTGAGATTTGGAAGGAAAGATTTCATTCTCTCAGTCACATGGGAAAGTTTTCAGTTAAAATACAAGCAGACATAGTAATGACTTGTACAATTTTACATAATTTTGTTGGACGTTGTCATTGAATGATTTATATTTTAATATATCTCAAACTGAGATGCAACATGATTGTCAGATATGTGGGATTCTGTTAACAATGAAGACCCAAACGTGCGCACCACAATTAGTGACGGATTTAAAAGAGATGTTGTACGAGATGTGATTGTAACCAATTTATGGGAAGCACGTGCAAGTTTTCTTGTATTTCTTTTTTTGATCATGTTCAATTTTAAAGATTGCATTTGTTTAAATAATTTTGTTATACTTTGATGTAAAAACTCAGAGGCATCGATCAAGATGACTAGCTGTCTCATATCAAACATAAAAGGATTTGTTATCAATTTATGCATTATTTATCTGAAGGTTTGATGCTTGTTGTTTTTTAGTTTGTATTTTCATTACCGTTAATGATCAATATGAGATCTAAAATGCATTTAGATATCCAAGGATTGTTTGAGCTTGGCCAGGTCTTACTCGTTCCCTGCAATTCTTTATTCGAATTTCTTAAGCTCCATCTGTAAAAACATATTGTCCTGGATTCCAGCATGCTAATATCTCTGGCGTTACCTGCATTCTTTGTTTGAATTTATTAAGCTCCATCTGTAATGACACATTGTCCTGGATTCCAGCATACTCATATCTCTGCCGTTCCTCTTCGATGAACTTTTTCATTTTGCACATTTCTTCCTTCTTCAAGTTGGCATTTACATTCATATCAGATTTGGAATTATTTTGTTTTCAAGTAGTTTAATGTCCCTGCACATTTTTAAAAGAAGGGACATTTACATACATACCACCCAATTCATATGTATTTACATATCTAAAACCTATACCATATTTTTACATTTAAAAAATCCAAATCTTTTTTATCACATCAAAATTACCATCATTTTAACTCTTAAAAAAAAATGAAATATATATTTTCATGCATATGTAAGTTGGTATGTAGGCAAAAGCTGAAGTTTATGGATTTTAGTGGTATGTATGTAAATATTGGTTGAAAGAAAATATATTATTTTGAAGGTTTTACTGGTCGAATGGAGAGAAATGTGAATGAGTGGAATAAGTTTTGACATTGGGAGCTTTATTTATTGACCTGATTGAGTGATTGCTTGTGATTGGGGATTATAGTTTTATTTTTTAGAGCATTAATTTGAGGCTACGTGAGCATCCCTCATCTGTATTGGTTTGTTAACATTGAAGAACTGCTGTTAAATTTGTGAGAAGTATACAATCATTATTCTGCCTTCGCATATACACATAAGATTATTGGACTTCGTGCAATGCCCTGAAGATGTTTAATTTTTTCACCTAAAATTGTAACTTTCTTGGAGCCTTGACATGCTAAGCCAGGTTTATCTGTTTTGTTTAGTTATTTTCCTTGGAAGATTTAGTGCACCCAACAGAAACATTATGCATTTATGCATTTTCCGAGTTAAACGTATAAATGAGCGGCAAGTTATGCAATATGGAATTCACGGAAGCCTTGCAAGTGGGTGCAGATGTTAGCATGATTGGGTTGTTTCAGAGAAGGTTGTTGTCACTACCAAGCATGATAAAGGCGAACAGTACATCTAGGAATCTCAAAGTGGTGGTTTATTCACTTTGACAAGGGATGGTAGTGGTGCGCAGCTTGGCAGAGGAACTAAGATAATTCTATATCTTAAGGAGGATCAAGTTAGTGCTGTGTACTATTGATTATGGTACTTATGCTTAAGCATCTCAATCAACATTGCTATAAAAGCTTTAATAAATGTCATTTGATAAGTAATTAAAATGATTTTTTTTTTTAAACTTTTGATAGAATGAATACCTGGAAGAGAGAAGACTGAAGGATTTGGTGAGTAAGCATTCTGAATTCATACGCTATCCAATCTACCTCTGGAGTGATAAAACTACTGAGAAGGAGATTAGTGGTGATGATGACGAGGAAGAGTAGAAGGAAAAGGAGAGTGATGTGGAGGATTTGGATGAGGATAAGGAGAAGGATAAAGCGATAAGGTGAAGGATGGATCACATGAATGGCAACACATCAACAAGCAGAAGCCAATTTGGCTCGGGAAGGCTGAACAAATCACTGAGGAATGCCGCCTGCTATAAGAGTTATGAATTTGGATTTACTGCCGTTGGCTTTCCTTCAATGCATGCTTCCACATTATTCATTTCATTTTATTGCATTTCTTCTTTCTGCCTGATGGAGTTTGATGTGTAAAGATGCTGATAGGGATTGGACACTTTTTTTGTTCGTTCTGAATTATTGTTCTATTTATGATTAACAGCTTTAATGATGTGGGGGGAAAAAAGGTGATGCTGTGTAATTTTACTTATTCGACAATTGGGAATTGTTGAAGTTATTATTATTATTATTATTATTTTGGGCAAAGTTGAGAGGCGTGGGTCACTTAAATCAAATAAGGGAGAATAAAACAATACAATTTAAGACATTAGCTACTGCATTAGATATAATTTGATTAATTGGATCAGCAAAACAAAACACGAAAGCTGTAATTGAAAACTAGTAGCATGTGGGTTACTAATTAGTCTTTACTTGATATGATAAGCGGAGATCCAACTGGGAAAAAAAGTTTGTCATTGACTATTGCTCATAATTTTTGAAGGGGGTTCTCCTTTCTGTTTCTTTTTTAATACTATTCTGTAGTAAATCAACTGGCGCACTTAGAATTTTTATCTTCATCCATATGAATCAAAGAGTGAATAAGAAGTGTTTGTGCTTTTCAGAGGACAAACCCAAACATACTAATAGTCTATCAACTTTTAACTTTGCACTAGATCACCGGTATGTCCCAGGAAGGGTATAACTTGTGTTTGTCGTTCGGGTAACATATTGCTTTAAGCATCATGTCATCGCATGTTAGATTTGCATGTTTAATTGTGCGACGTCTATTCTTTACAGGAAAAAATTTGGCTGAGCAATGTCGACCTGAATATGCAATGGCTTCAAACTTTATTTTGTGGTTGCTCTCTGAGCTTGCTGTTGTTGCATGTGACATCCCTGGAGGTGTTATTAGTCTCTATTTAGTTTAATTCATATCAATTTGATTCACATCACATGCATCAATCAAACCTCAAAATTCTTGCATAATAATGAAGGTTATATCTTATTTGTCTATTAATTAGCTGAAATTGAACTCAGCTAGGAACTTTTTTCTCTGTGGGTAATAGATAGACAAAATTTAGCCATATAAAATCATATCTTCGTTAGCAACTTGAGCTGCTACTTTACTATTAAGTTACAATATCCGTTGGAGGAAGATTCAAGCTTCCATCTAAAAATATAGATTTGTTTTGAAGCTGCGAAAGTAGTATAAAATCTGCTTTCTTTATGCTTATGTTGCCTATATGATAAAATACTGAATTGATGGGGGTTGTTTGGCTGCATAAGGGACACCTGTCTCATAGGGAAGCTTCATAATGTTTCGGTTTGCAAAATCCAATGGCCAAATAGTCTATTAATTTTATCTCAAAAGACTGTAATTTGCAATGAAAGCAGTATTTGGCTGCATAACGGACAGCAGAACCCCTCCCCTACCGCTCTGTCCCAGCCCGAAGCCAAATAATTTGGTTTGGCTGCATAAAATCTGGGCCTGTTTGTTGTCAGTAGTTTTAGCAGTAATACAATGCGTTGCTCTAAGCAGTTAAAAGTAAGTTTCATTGTCTGTTTGGTTGCAATTGTGGAAAACAATCATGCAGAGATTTTTAGTAAAAATGACCGTACTCACCTGTCCGTTAAAACCGTTTGAAATTTATGTTTGTAAGCTTTAACGAATACATAAAAATCGAAAAAAATCATGTTTTATTTATTCAAACGAAATTAATTGATTTTTATATATCTATAAATTTTGAAAGTATTGAAAAGATGTGTTTACATATATTTATTGTGATATTTTCAAGTTTTATTTATTTGTAAACATACGTATATTTAAAATCTATTATTTTTAAGATATTTTCAAGCTTTTATTTGTTTGTAAAAATTTTAAAAGTATGAAAATATGTGTTGACATATATTTATAGCTGAATATTTTCAAGTTTTATTTATTTGAAAACATATCTTTATAAATTTATTTTGTAAAATGTTATTTACACATGAATTAAAAATTTTTTAGTTTTGAATCCTCTAATTGCAAAAGATTTGAAACAAAAAAACATCGAGTTATCGATTGGATATCTTAAAAAGTCAAAAAGTTCTGCAGATGTACATAGAGTCCTCTCAAACACTTACTAATAGCAGTACAGTGAAAAAAAATTGTAGGACTATTACAGTAACAATTAACAAGAAAATAATGTTCACTTTAGGCTTGAGATGATTGTAGCTTCGTGTCACATCGTCTTCTCAGCTGTTCGTCCACTCCCAAAGATCGGACTTCTGAGAATCCGGTAATAAATCAACAGTACTAGTGTGTGCAAGATTTTTAAGTAAAAAACACAATATTTAACGTGGTTCGGTCAAGCCGACCTACATCCACGGGAAATAGTGCAAAACATTTTATTAGAGCACTAATAAAGAAGGTACATAGTTTTGAATTAATACATGATCCGAATTGCAAAGCAACCAGACTGCAAATTACTCCCAATAACCAAAAATAAAATTACAATAAGACTGCATAAAATTCCAAGGGAAATCCTTCTCCATACTTCAAAACAATCCCAAACAAATCCATACAATATACAAAGACCTGCTCGAGCCTTCCAAGGCAGCATCCAAAATGTTTAATAAAGCATAACCCGGTAAAAAATCAGCCACCATCCGACAGAAAGAGCAATGGACAGCAGAACCCCATTCCATGATTTTTTTTTCCATTGATGCAATGTTAAGTGCTGGAAAACAAGAATCATAAAGAGCCAGTAAAGGCTCCAGCAATGCATGGAATGGCTTATCAGCTGAGGATGATAGTGCCAATACATTCCCAGTTATAGGATCAATGAAAATGAAATAAAAAAATGTAATAATGTGATAATGCAACAGGATGAAACATTTCATCTAAATGCTGAACTTGCACAACCAAATCATGCATATGTATACTCCCAGCCAAACTGAAAGGATGTTTTCATTTGGAGGTAAGAAAGTTTTGATATGCCTCATCTAGCCTATTCTAAGTTGGCCACATTTTAACTCCTTGAGACATTTAAGATGTTAAAGTGATGATGCAATAGCTGTCTCGTAATCACATCATTAAGCATAGCCAAAGAACTGCATAAACCATCTATATGGCATAAACCATCTCTATGGCATAATCCAATTGGTAATCTCACTTGGCATTAACCAAAAAACTGCATAAACCATCTCTATGGCATAAACCAAAGAACTACATAACCTCAGTTGGTAATCTCACTTGGAAAGTGCTCCAAAGTGAAAACTGCTCCTAATGGTTTATGCCAACTCTATAGACAATTTTATGTAACTATAAGTTCATGCCAAGTAAACGAAAGACGATAGAGTTATCATGGCATATATTTAAACATCATAATTTTATCATGGCATATCTTAGTCTCCATATCCTAGTCTAACCAATCATGATCATCCTAAACAAATTTCGAGTTTGGAAAATTTTTTTAGATCAAATCAATGCTTTCATCTAACAAAAATTCATCTTTAAATGGTATGATAAAATCCACGCATCTTCTTGATCACTAAAGATGGCATAAACGAACAAACCAACAAATTGCATAAACCAAAACACGCATCAACATAGTGCTTGAGAACAAGACAAGGAAGAAGGAAGAAGGAAGAAGGCAGAATATGTAACAGAGGCAGGAAGAAGACGCCAGAAAAATCACCATAAAAATGGAAATCCTTCCGCATCAGCACAAAATCCATGTTCGCATCATAGATCCGCAAAAGCCAAGTGAAAATGGGAAGGATTTGCGATACCTTAAGGTCGTTCGGGGTAGGGTTCGCGAGAGAGACAACAAGGAGCAGGGAGAACCCAAGGAAGAGAGTGCGGGGTAAAAGGTAAAAATCACGGGGCGAATCTGAGGCCACGAGGATTATCACGCGGTGGGATTCAAGGGAACTTCGCGGCAGCTGTGCCGCGAAGCGCGAAGTTGCGAAACAAATGCAAAATTTTTTGGATTGCCGCTTTCACTCACCGCGCCACGAGTTTAACGCCCGCCCAAACAGGCCTGCAATTTTCAACGTCGCAATCCAGGCTAAACGAAGCTGGAGCAAAGCATAGGAGAAAGATGTAGAGAAATAGAAATTGTTGATGGATTCAGTATCTCTAATACGAGGCAGGCATATTTGGGAGGACATGTTGTACAATAATTTAAGGGATTAAATATTCAATCGTCCATCCATTCTTTAATTCATTCATTAATATGCCAACCCACAATAACTCATGAACATTTTTCCTCGCTGAACTACACTTCTGCTTACACTCTCCACTATGAGAGTTATGCTTCCCACCGGTCAAGAAGAAAGCTCGCTCCCTCTATGAAAATATATGAAACTGCTTCATTTTTATTTCTTCACCACCTCTTTTTTATTATCCAAATGAAGTGAAGGTGCATTCACTCTTGCTGACTTAAAAGGATCCAAACAAATTCTCTATCACAGTCACTCAGTCGTAGCTGTATGATGTAGCCATTTGTACCACATCACTTCGTTTATAGATACCTCAAGCATTTAAATGAACTCTCTCGTTGTCGTCTCTTCCTCGAGAAAATATTACATCAGGACTATGCACAGAGTACGTGCAGAGTCCAATCGCTGGGAGCCACGTGGAATCCTGGCCCCACTAAAAAAAGATGGAAATTTTACATGTGAACCTGGCCGACCAAAACCCCGCGGAATAACACAAAATAAATGCACAATAACACATCAATATCACCACAACAACACTTGAATAACGCGAAATAACATAGATGGAATATTCCTGGTATTATAATAACACAATAACACCTCAATACAACCACAATAACACATGAACAACACGAAATAACACAGGGGACTATTCCTGTAACACCGTAGAATAAAACCGTCGGAATATTCCCTAACACCACAAGAAATATTCCAGTAACACCGGGAATATTCCTCTCGTATTATTCCGCGTTAGTGTTATTCTGAGTTATTCTGGTATTATTCTGTGTTATCCTCGTGTTATTCCGGGTTATTCATGTATTATTCCGCGTTACGTTATGCGCGACCGAGTATATTGGTCGGATTTCGGTCAGGCCGGGTTTGCATGTATAATTTTCCCTCTATTCGGTCGGGATTCCACGTGGCTCCCATCAATTGGACTCCGCACATAACTCTACGTGTGTAGTTCTGATGTAATATTTTCTCCTCTTCCTCAACATTAAGCTCACGAGCTTTGCCTGCGGTCAGCGCTTCTTCACCTTTTTTAGGAGCACTAATAAGATGTTGGGAGTGTTTAGGTTAATAAATATGCTTCTAAATGGATTACTGAAGCATAGGGATGTAAATGAGATCTTCACCCTTGGCATCAGCCTAGCCGAGATTTTGGAGCACACTCTTCAAGTTGAAATTTTCAATCATTTTGGGAGTGTTTGGTAGGATACTTTTAAGAGGACTAAGTTAGATTTAACCTAAATCTTGTCAAACATAATAAATTGGTTAGATAAATCCGCCTTTAAGTTAAATCTAATTTTTTTTCTTCCGTTTATTAAATTTGGATTTACTAAATCCACTTATAAGTTGGATTTAACGGATTTAACGCAGGAAAAATATATTTTAAATAAATTTACACCAAACCTATCAAATAAATTTAACTGTATTTAACTTTAATTGAATCAAATATCATTTTTGATTTAATAATATTTAGATTTAGTAAAATGACTTTTTTTCTTTTCAAACAAGAAAGAATAAAAGCGTGGAATTAATGAGGTGTATACATTTCATTTTGGTCCATTTGTTAAAATCATTCTACTTGTGTCCCTTGTGCTTTTGATATGTGTGTAAAATTGTGGAGAAGTTAGTAGATCATCTTTTCAATTAGAAGGCTTAGGTTTGAAATATAATCTGATAATTAGTTTCAAACTCAGTTGTCAATTAGGTTCAATTTTTAGGGGATATTTTTTTTTAATGTCGCTTAGTTATAACTCCTCGTCTTTGAAGTGGCACATTTCGACTAAATTTTGTTAAAAATTAATGGTCAAATTTGCTCGTGATTAAAAACTTCAATCATAGTTGAACACTTGGTATTGTGTCAGATTTATATCATTCAATGTACAAGTTTCATTGTAATATAAGATCTTTTCGGAAGAGCTTTATAATCTATTTATATACAATCATTAATGGACTTAAATTTAAATTTGTAGGCAAAGAAGTATAATCCTTATTCATATGTAATGTACATTTGAAATGATCATTTATGTGAATCATATGTTGTCATAAAAATATATTAACAAAATATGATTCTTTTTTATGTGATGTTGAAGATTTGAGTGTTTTGTATGTTGTGTACTGGAAGATTCATGGGGGTAGAGCGATAATCTAACATATTAGCGTTGCACGAATATTCAACATACATACAAATAAAAGAAAAGAAGCAGGAGGAGACACCGAGATTTTTTGTGGAAAATCTTGAAAAGTAAATACTACGAGGCCTAGCCCAATTAAATTAACTCATATAAGATTATAAGTAAATAGTACACTCTTCTCTTAAATTAAAAAAGATGAAATTATAATGTGATATTCACTGATGTACAATAGTAATCTCGGTTTAATAGTTGTACTTGGGATAGAAGAAATATAGTTCTTGATGATAATAACAATAATAGATCATAAATGTCATACTTGATTGTTATAAAGACAGTAGTTTGTGACTACCATGATGCGTAACTTAGCCTAAAGGGGTTTATATATATTTTTAAATGGAAGAATTTGATACCTCTATTAGAAGATTTAATCACTGACAGTGGCGTCAAACACTTGATGTGATTTTACTTATGAAAGAGTTTATGAATTTATATTTAGATTATTATAATTTGTAAAAGTCACAATTTCAAACGCAAGTATACGTATCGTATCAAGTAATACAGGGCTCTAGTGGAGTCCTGGTTATCGACCTCACAGGGAAGATTTTTAGAATATTAAGTACTATTTTTAGATTTTTCAAATCAGAAATAATTTTTATTTTTATTTCTTTTAAAGTTTAGATTTTAGTTTTAATGAAATTTATATTAAATGTAAGTAAGCTACACTAAAATAAATATTAATGCAGGTATAAATAAAACAACTTTCTCCTTTTTAACTAATCCAAGATTTTTAGAATAATTACCATTTGTGGAGATAGATTATGGTATTGTGCCAAATAGAAGCATTTATATTCTTTACCCTTTGGTCCGAGCATAAATAAAATCGACTAATCTATAGATCGGTTCATGATGTTTTATTAGTAGAATGGGTTAATCTAGGCTCACACTACTAGATGTCCAAGGGTGGCTATGGTCGGCCCTACCAATGACCCGTTCCCTTTCTATAAACCAAATTATTATATTTTAGTCTGTCACTCTAAAAATTAATGAATTCTACGCCTAATAAATCATATCTTCCTATTTATTTGCACTTCACCTTAAATAACTCGCGTATAGCGTGCGATCACCTAAGGATTCATGTGATATCTACTAGTTAAGAACTCATCTCCGGATAGGTCTCAGAATTCTTCAAAAAATTTTAACAATTTAAATGTCAAATTAAAAAGTAAACTAAGATCAAGTATTAATATCATCACACTTTTTATAAATATTTTAAGTTAAATTCTCCATCAAAGTTTAATTATTTTATTATCTTTTCATAGTTGAAAGGAGAAAGAAATCTAACTACTCAGAACACATTGAATTAACACAACAATACATATTTATAAAACTTTGAACCAAGTTACAAATACTTATATGAAATGTTCCTTCAAGTGATCCGCTGACTCCTACTGACTCAAATGCAATGATGAAAGATTTCAACAACGACAACACTAATAATCTCACACTTAACACTCAAAATAAACTCACTAAATAATAAAGAAGGTGGCTCCCTAAAATAATTGGATGGCTATATAGTGCTTGGGGACTAAAGATGCTAGAAGGGGTGAAAGAGACTATAGGGTGTGATATTCTCTGTAGAATGGGCTCCTATTTATAGAGCTCTGAATTTGGCCAGGGGTAGCTTAAGGCACCTCTTCAAAATTCATTCAAATACAATGTATCTTCTAGAAGGTAACTGTCGTGCCTAGGCGCCGGAATCTGGCGCCTAGGCGCCGAATTTCTTGACCAGGTCTTCGCACATGTTCACTTTGGGTCACACCTCTTTGCGATTAAAACTGTTTCCCTGCATCCAGATGCATTGTATCACATATACTATATATTAGGAGTAACTTCCAGTCTTCTAGGAGCTCTAATAACCACTTAACATCGTCAAAATAACTGGCCAAAGTCGTCAAAAATCTTGTCCGCGTCTGTATCGAACTGGCGCTTAGGCGTCGGATTCTGGCGCCTAGGCGCCAAGCCTACAATTTCGCCAACTTTGCTCTTTTAGCTCCATTTTTACTTCTTTTTGCTCATTTTTCCTTCTTGAATTCTTTTTTATCACCTACATCTAAAAACATAAAAATACATTTCATTAAAGCATAATATCCTTAAGAATTGAATCATAAATAAGACATAAAAATGAGTATTTTTAAAGTGGATCAGTTTGTCACAAAGACTGGAGTTGGTAGCTACAATAGCGTCATTTAGCCATAGATGTCAAAGTTGAAAGTTACAATAACAACTAACTACATAGAATGTAGTTGACTACACATGTCATGGTTAGTAGTTTTAGTAATGTCAGTTAACCAAAGAGATTGTCTTAGTTGATAGCTATAAGAGCGTCAGTTGGCCTCAAAGACTTTGAAAGTTGCAATGACAACAATTAACTATATATGTCGTAGTGGAAGGTTTTAGTGATAGCAGTTGACCACATAAGTTATAGTATAAGGTTGCAATAACAATAATTAGTCACATAGGCCATATTGTAAGACTAAAATAAAAACAGTTGGTCACATAAGTCATAGTGGAAGGTTGCAATGATAGCAGTTGGTCACATAGGTTGTTGTGGAAAGCCACACTAACATGAATTAGCCATGTCGGTCAATCTGAGAAGCTGTAGTAGTAACTGACCACATAGATCATAGTGGGTTGATGCAAGAGCATCAGTTGGCCATAGAGGTTGTAATTAAATGTTGTAATGACAACAGTTAGCCATGTAGGTCGTAGTAGGAAGCTATGATAGTAATTGGCCACATAGGCGATTGTTACTGCTACATTAATTGGTGGTTCCAACCCTTCTTCCATGTATCTTATTTTTATGCCAGAGACAACACTTATCGGTAGACGACCTATAAAAACTTCAAGACTCTTGAGAAATTCATCACATTTATGAATACGACGGATGTAAGTAGTTATTGGCAGGAGTTATCATCAGATCTTTAATACAAAATTATCTATTATATCATACCAGATATACTTTGTACATCTTATTTGGGATATTTAATTACAATGTATTCGAGATACTTCATTACACCATACTCGGGATATTTTGTTACGTTATATTCGAAACGCTTATTAAGAAAATAGAGTTTGTCAACAACAGTGAGTAGAGGGTTGTCGGCAATGGTCCGTGACGGCAATGGCTGGTGACTATGAAATCCAGAAGTTATCATCAGGTATTTAGTCCATAATAATATTGGAATTCAACTCCTTCACCCTGGAACCTCCCCCCCCCCCCCGCCAAGCGAAGAGAGAGTGTCTATTTAAAGTCTCTAAGGGAGGGATATTTTGGTTATTTGACGAATAAATTAACCATATAATTTGTGGTCCATGTTGATCCTCCTTAATCATATGGGATTTTTAATGATTTAAGGGCCTTAATGATGTCAAAATTAACAGAGCTAAAGCTCGTTGGATTCTCCGCATCAAAACACCAGATTTGAATATAAAAATTTCAAATTTGGAATTCATTTTACCATTAAATTAATGATCTAAAGCCTCAAATTGTGCTTCAATGATTTGATTACAGCTTGAACTTGAATTGGATTAATTTTGACATCATTGGGTTTAACTTGTTGAGATGATTAGTTTGACAATAAAATTGTTAAAATTGGAGCTTTATATGCCATTCAATTTGAATCTAGAATACTTTTGCTAAAAAATTCCTTAAGATTCATGTCAAATGAAAAAAATGTATTGAAAACACATCACGTCCTCTCTTATTTTCAGATATTGGTGTTTGTATCGTTCAAAAATATAAGTCACTGTGAACGTCTCTGTCATTATTTCAGATCCACAAAAAGCTTGAACATCAGAATGAAGTAAGAAATCTCTAATATTGATGCTTCTTAGATCTTCAAAAATGGCAAAATTGAATCCAAAATGTTGAAAAAAATAAAGTAAACACTTCTTAAAATATATTAGATTATTTCTTTATTGGTGGTGTTGGCAATAGTCGAACTACAATGGCTCAGTGTTTTGACATGCAGGCTTGCACAGTCGGGCACACATGCATGTGCGTGCAAGAAAATAAGTATAAATATGTGTTTAAGATGTAATGGGATCTACATACAAGCATGGATGCAATCCGAGACACAATCAAGTGCGTGAGGATGAACATACGCGGTGACAGGGGCACGAGTGCACTGGTTTATGCGTAGGGCTGATGGCTTCAATAATGATTGCAGGGCACAAGCATGCGTAGGGAAACAAGCGCGTGCAACGAGCCATCAACTTGGTTAGCGGGTGGTTCTACGGGTGCAGGTGGAACTGGTCAGGCCAAAGATTTGTGTCTGTGGATGATTGTGCGAACGTGTGTCAATTCAGGTCGCTAATCTATTGCGTGACATGCTGTTGACCTCATTTTTGATGAGGTCTTCTCTTCTCTCTTTAGTGCTTAGGATCTAGCCTTAGGCTTTTCCTTTGACTGTCTTAGAGGACTAGAATTGGGACCCACCTTTTAGAAATTCAAACCACTTCTAAACTCCCCGCAAACTCCACAAACTCGACTATAGACCCCTAATCACCTAGAGGGTCGAAATCAAATGTGGAAGTTTAAAGGATGAGTTCCTATAGGACTCTTTGCGCCTTAGGATCGCCCGGGTGGCCTCGAGTCTCGGTGAAGGGGCTGACTTACACATACACTTACATACACACTACACTTACACACTACATTTCCACACACTTCCTAAAACCACACCCATACCCAACTTAACCTCCTCGACTCATGTAGGTGATTCACATGGATGATCCTTAACCCCTAAGCCCTTGGCTAAGAGGGTTAGGAACAACATAGTGAATACCTCAAATGAGTCCCTTCATGGCTCATGAGGGCTTGATATGGCTTCAAGGCTCAACCAAAATGATTTCATTCCACTTACATTTACCCAATCTTCAATTTCCCAAATTTTCAATTTTTGACCCCCGAGACCCTACACCTGCTAAACCTACCTAAAACCCTTGAAATTACCCAAAATTTTCCAAAAATAATCCCAAACATCTCCACATCACTCAAATTGATCATCCATACCCAAAAATACCAAAGATTCCAAAAATACCCCCCAATACCCTCCAAATACCCAAAATACCCTTCTTGGCCTAAAAATCCAAAAATTCAAAAAATTCCCAGAAAATTCCAGAAAATCCTAAATATTCCCAATTTCATTTTGTCCAACTACACCATGGGCCAATTTTGTCAATTTACCCTACTTTTGTCAAAACCCCCAAATCGACCCATTTTAACCCAAAGTGGACCCAATGTTAAACCAAACCTATCCAATTGACCCAAATTCTGGTCCAATTCAATTCTAAACTTCAATTCAACATCCCCAATACCAATCTAGACCAAATCCAAGTCCAATTTGGTTGACATTTGGATCCAATCTCACTTTTGGCCTTAAAGCCCAAATTTGGACCCATGACCCAAACTTAACCCAAACTAACCCAATTCAACTCCAATTAACCCCAAATCTTTTCTAAACCTTCCTTAACATTTCCACAAACAAAACCCTAACATGATTTGCCCAAAATTTGAACCCAAGTCCCACTCAAATTCAACCCAAAATCAAAAAAATCCAATTTTGACCTAAACCCAAACCTAACCCAAATAGGCCCAAACCTCAAAATCAAAACCCAACCAAAGTCAAAACCTCTTTGAAACACTCCCATAAACATTTCTAAACATTTATTTTACATCAATTTCAACTCTAGCCCAACATTGGCCTAACTTGGCCCACTTGGACCTATATTGGCCCATTCACCAAAAGAATTCAAATCCAACCCAACTCAAGCCCAAACTACCCCAAATTTGCTTCAAGTCACTCATGACACATCCATGAGCTAAACCCAACAATTATTTGGCCCAACCTCTTTACAAAATTTCATCCCAAAATCCATTTTAAAATTTAAAAGCCCACTTTCCTAATCCATCTTAAAAGCCCATCTAAAACCCTTTTCAAAAAAGCCCAAAATTCTTCCAAAGCCCATATGACATTTCCCCTCATCATACTTTCAATTAAAATCATCCCTAAGTCCTAAATTCATCATCAAATAATTCCAAATCAAGCCTCATGCCAAATCACCCCTAAATACCAAAATTTTCCTTAAATCCATTTCCATGAAATCGACTTCACTTTTCCCAAGCCAAATGGAGCCATGGAGCCATGCACAAGCCATATGCAAGCCATGAGAGCCTCTTTACATGTCACCATGCCATTTTGGGCAAAAGGAGGAGGCTCTTTCCTTAATTCCTAAAGGTGATTAACCACTTCCATGACTCCACTAAACCATGCTTAAGCCTAATCGTACTTGGATCGCGACTTGACCCCACTAATCAAGCTGATCCAAATCACTTTCTCCTCAGCCTAAACCAGGCCTTGGGTGGTGCACCTAGCCCAAATGGGTGGGTTGACCCATTTAGGTCCAAATCTAGCCATGCCCCATTCCACTTTGGATCAAAGCCTTTACACATGTCCATGGCCAATTGATTGCACAAACCTCCGCCCTCGACCCACCCGACCTCGAGGGTGACCCATGCTCGGCCGGCCGGCCACCAGCCGCCGGAAAACACCATGGCCGAGAGCTCACATGTGAGCCAACATTGAAATTCTCACTTGCTGAGCTGCCCCATCCCCAGTGGCTACCATGGCTGATCTTCTCCTCACCAGAGCAGCTGATCCCAAGCCCTAACTCCCCCTGGGAGGCCCTCCACCCTCTCCTATTTAAACTCCACCTCTCTCGGCCATGGAGAGAGCTAAGCACAAACCTTGCCAAAACTCTGCCAAAATTGTTCCGCACCCTTCTCCACTCTTAGAACACTTGATCCCCGAGTGAGATCCCCCCGCCATTTCTCCTCTCGTAAGCTCAATTTCGTAGTCGAAATTCCACCCAAAACCAGGACACTTCTCCACAATGAGCCAATTCTCAAATCGATTGGCTCTACACCTTCACCGTACCAAAGGAAGGTGTCCACCAGCAAAAGCCCCATCTCCAGAGCCACCCGGCTGCTCCAGCTCTCCAAGCTTGTGGATCGGGCTTGGTCGAAATCATATCCGGACAATTCCCGGACCAAGAGACTTCATCCGGAGCTTGCACGGACCCAATCGAAGGTGCAACAACTCTCGGATTGAAGCCACACTTCTCCGAGCTAAGGTATGAGTTAACTCTCCATCCCGAGCTTCGGAGATTCTCCATTTCAAATGCCTTAGTTTCAATGCATGTTAGCCGTATAGATGTGTTCGTCTCTTCAAGACGAATCCATAGAGTATAAGAACGTAAAAATCCATCGAGAATCGAATGAGATCTTAGTGGATTTAGTGTGGACGGCTCTCGGGTGAGAACACTCGGGGACGATGAACGGATGCCGTCCATTCGATACACGCGCGTACGAACGGCTCGGATGGCGTCGGACCGAGAAACGGTGGCGAGAACCGCGGGGCCCGGACGGATGACTCGGATGGCGGCGCCCAATCGCGCCGCGACACGTACCCCTTCGAGCCGCCGATGTTTCGCCGGCGCCGCGTGGATAAATAGATAAATAGGGTATTTAATGTATTTATTAAATATCGAAACTTTAAAAATTCATATCTCCGTGTAGAAAAATCGGAAAAATAAAATAAAAATACCCTCTTGCTCGAGTGAACGTAGGAGAACAATGTGGAAAAGAAATCATTTAATTTCATCAAATATTTTATTTTTTATAATTTATTTACTCTCTGCATTATTTTAATTCTCCATGCATGCATACAATTCACCATGGCATGAGACCATAGTGGCTTTGAAGCCTCCGAATTTGGGAACATTCCCCGAATTTTCCAAAGTCGGAGGCCATCCCTATGAAGAGTTCTTGATTTTTCAAGTTCGTGTCACCGTTTTGAGTATTTTAATTCCAAAAAATAGCATGTTGTGAAATAAATTCTAGGAAAATTTGGTGATGTTCCTTATGACCAGAGAACCCTAGGAAAAATAGGTTTTGACTTAGTTCATTTAAAACAACCCTAATTGGCTTAAACACCCAAAATAGGTCTTTAATTAATTAGAGTTAACCAAGCATCAAATTGACTTGAAATCAATTCTCCACTGACCTTTAGGATCAGAGGAATCCATCATAAAAATTTGAGGTCAATTGAGCTTGGTTAGCCCCACTAATTGGGTTAATTAAGCCACTTAACCATTTTAAACTTTAAAAATTCATAACTTTTAAAATACTTTTCAAAAATTCACTAAATTGGTTTTGGAGCCTCTCTGATATCAGGGGAACCTAAGAAAATTAAAATTTCAATTTTCTGAAAAAGTTTGATTTTTAATAATATTTTAATATTTTAATAATTAAAAAAATAATAAAAATCACAAAAATAATAAAATTCACCAAAATGTCACATTTTGAATTTTAATCACTTAGGAACAAACCCCATATTTTTCCTAAGTCTATTTAGTGAGATATTAAATTTTAAAGCCCTAGGGTAATTTTAAAGTTAAAAAAATGTATTTTCTAGCATTTTCACTAAAATAATTACAATAAATCATAAAAAAATTAGAAAATTACAAAATTTGCTTCTCTGGTTTCCTTGATATCAGAGAGATTTTTGAAAAATATAAAATCCATTTTTCAACATTTATTTTATTTTTAAATTAATTAACACTCCAAAACTCAAAATAATTATAATAAAAATAATATAATTCAAAAAATCACCAAAATTGGTCCAAGTGCTTTTCTGGTCATTAGGAATGTCCCCTAATTTTCTTAAGGACAGAAACTTTCCCTTGGTCATGTTATTAAATTTTCCTTGAAAATCTCTATTTTCCACCAAAAATAATTATATAAATAAATTAAATACAGAAAAATCACATTTTCTCCTCTCATGTCTTTATTGACATATGAGTGAAGTCACATAAAAATTTCAAGTTCATTTGAGTTCAATTTAGTGAGTTATGAAATTATTAAGCTAAAGGGGTAAAATGGTAATTAAACTTTTAACCCTTAATTAAAACTTTAGGTTTAATAAAAATCAACAAGTAAAATATTTGATCTTAATCTGATTTGGATGATTGAAATTTAAATAATTAAAGGGTAGAAACCCATTAAATAATTTTAAAATGATTAAACTTTAATTAAATAATAGATTAAATTTGGAGGAATAATAAATTGGAATTATTAAAATAAGGGATATTTATTAGGAAGAGATTTATTCTTTAATTTAAAAAAATCCCTAAACTAATTATATCATTAATACTCAATTTTTAATTAAAATGATAACTCAAATTTAAAATATTAAAAGAATTAATTAAATTATTAAACTCTTTTAAAATTTTAATTAAAATTAAAAATAAAGTAAATTAAAGATAAATTAAATTAAAATTAAATTAAATTTAACAATTAAATTAAATTAAATTAAATTTAATAATTAAATTAAATTAGATTAAATAATTAAATTAAATTAAATTAAACAATTAAATTAAATTAAATTAAATTAAATTAAATTAAATAAATTAAATTAATTAAATAAAATTGAATTAAATCAAATTAAATTAAATTAAATAAATTAAATTAAATAATTGAATTAAATTAAATTAAATAATCAAATTAAAATTAAATCAAATCAAATTAAATCAAACTCAATCAAATTAAATTAAATTAAAACTCAATTAAAATTAAATTAAATTGAATTAAATATAACATCACCTAAGACATAAAGAATTCAAAATAAATGTAAAGCAACTTGAATACTATTCCAAATTTAAATCCTTTAACTTAAATCAAATCATTCAATACTAATTTACCTTCGAAAGCTTTAGTTATTATAACTCCTAAATAAAACACTAAACGAAGTGTCACTTCACTCATAGGATATTCAAATGTCCTAATTCACTCGAGCAAGTTAACAAAACTTGAAAACCTCGGACGATCGATTCATTTACATAATTAAATTCATTTGGACTTAAAACAATCCTAGAAATATCGAAAAGATGTTTAAGATCCTTCTTAAGCACTTCCTCAATATGATAGGACATTTATAAGAACAATCGAATTTGATTATTCTTTGATGAAGAAAATCGTCCTTAAACCAAAACACAAAGAACCTAGACGTCATAGGAAATGACTAACTATAGGATTAGGAATTTGGTAGAAAACCATAACCTTCCCTTAGCCTTTACCTAGGAACTTCGCTTAAGTATGCTAATTGTGTTTTAAGTGCAGCTGGGATGACGGGAAGACCCTCCAGGTACGCATTTGTATTATCGCAATTTACTTTCCCGCAATTTATTTTCCAACGAATTTACATTATCGCCATTTACTTTATTGCAATCGCGTTTATTTTTCTTGCATGATAAAACAACAGTTGCATGAAAACCCACACCTCTAGGGTAGTCCCTAAAACTGAAACCAAAATTAAGTTAAAAGTCATTGCAAGATAAAATTCACCGCCACAACATTTCAAAATATAAAAAACAACTCAAAATTTAATCACAAACAGAACACAAAACTACAATTACAACTAAATTAAAACGTCCTGTTGGATGATCGGGAATACCTCGGATGATGTAACCTACGTGTTGCTAACGGGATTTCCCACGGCCTAAATGAAAGTGTGGAACTCATTCAGCTGAGCTTAAGCAAATTCATCTGGACTAAGTGAATCCGATAAAAATAATGATGCCGGAAGGATGGAACCGTGGGATCTTAACCGTGTCGTTATAATCAACTTTAAGATTTGTTTTAATCAAAATACAAAACACTTGGAAATTAAGACTTCTCTAAACCAAAATACTTTTCTCATCCCCTGATTTATGATTTCTAAAACTAAACCTCTGCAACAACAAGGAGCTTGGGGCATGGTGGGCAAGACGGCCATCGTCGTCGCAAGAAACTTGAACCTACTTCAAAGAAACCTTCTTAGAATTAAACAACAAAGCCATAGGACTTCGAGGTAGCTTGCCTCAGTGCAACATAAATCCTCAACCTCTTCGTTAGGCATTTGCATTGCAAATTAAGCCCCTAACCTGCCTTAGGATTCCGAGGTAGCCGTCCGATACGACATAAACCCTCACATTTTCTAGGCTATTTGTTTGATCTTATCATACAAATATAAGCCCTAATTAATTAAAATTGGCAAGATTGAAATACTAAATAAACATTAGGACTTTCCTAAATTCAAGCCAAACAATAGGATAGTCGGGAAATTATCGGAGTTCACTTCGAATCTGTGATTTCTCCTACCTTTCTTCCTTTGAATTCTCAAAACAAAATGTTCCAAAATTTGATCCATTCCCTATTGAAATTCCAAAATTCAATCCCTTGAAAACTTAAACTTTGAAATCCTTGAGAGCAGAATTGTTGATTATTATCGAGAGTTTTCTTAGGTGATTCTCGTCACTTAAGATGTAATTAACTATAGGGCTTGCCCTTATAGGGAATTTTAAAGAACCTGTAGTAATATAAACCCCGTTTAATGTTTTCATATTAAACGAGGGAATTTTGTAGGCTTATAAAATTGGTTCGCAGACCAAACGGATGTCACAAAACTTCTAGTTTATTTAATCGAACCCCACCGGTTGCACAGTGTGTCTATCCTTAGGTGATAGATACACGGTTCATGGTGTGGGGTTCGTTTATATAAATTATTTGGGATGTGAGGTCGGTTTAGTCTCATATCTTAAAACCTTCAAATTTGAAATTATTTTCAAAATCAAATACTACTTTTCAAATTATTTATTTAAATTAAATTAAAAAAATTCGCCGACAATTTCTGTAGGCGACCCCTCTTCAAAATACAACACAACCTAAAAATATGCCGACACATGCCTAAATGAAAGGTTGTAATGATAGCATTTGACCACATTGATCATAGTGGAAGATTGCAATGATAGTAGTTGACCATATAGGTCGTAGTGAAAGGCTATAATGGCAGTAGTAGATCACATAGGTTGAACTGGAAGAATGCAGTGTAATGGCAACAATTGATCGCATAAGTCGTAGTAGAAGGCTACAATGATAGCAGTTCGCCGGAGGTTATAGTGGGAGGCTGCAAAGAGAGCTGTTGACCACATAAGCTGTAATGAAAGGTTGTTATGATAGCAGTCAGTCATGTAGGTTGTAGTGGGAACCTAAAGTAGTAACTAGCCATATAGGATGTATTGGGTTGTTGCAAGAGCATCAGATGGTCACAAAGGTTGTAGTAGAAGGCTATAATGATAACGGTTAGCCATGTAGGCCGTAGTAGCAAGTTAAATTAATAATTGACCACATAGGTAGCTACAACCATTCTCTTGGATTTATTATTTCGCACCAGACTTGTTAATATACAACATATAGAATGCTTCAGAAGTCTTGAGAAAGTCATTGCATTCTTAATACAACAGTCATAAGTAGTTGCTGTCAGGAGTTATCGGTAGCAACATTATTCGTTATATCGTATTCAAGATACTTTGTTACACCATATTCATGATACTTCATTCCACCATATTTGGGATACCTCATTATACCATATTTGAGATACTTCGTTATACTGTATTTGGGATTCTTCAACACACTATATTTGAGATACTTAGTTATATTATATACGGGATAATCATGATATTTCATAAACAAATTGAGTTCGCCAATAGCGGCTAGTAGGGGGAGGCCGTTGTGGTCTTTGGTGGATATGAAAACCAGAAGTGATCGTGGGTTATCAGTTCAGAACAACATTGGGATTCGACTCCTCCCTCCTCCCTTCAAGTGAAGAAAGAGGATCTATTTTTAGCCACAGGGGGTGAGAATTTTAGTTTATTTGGCAAATAACTCCTTTAACCACCTGATCAAAGATTGTAGAGGGATTTTTATTGATTTGAGTGCCTTAATGAGCTAAGAATTAAGGGAGCTTAGGCTCATTGGATTCCTGCTATTTAGATGCTTGATTTGAATATAAATATGTTGAATTTGGAATTCATTTGAACATCCAATTAATGATCTTAAGCCTCCAAATCTGCTTTAATCGCTTCAATAGGCCTTGATTAAACTTAGATTAGACCAATTTTGGTATCATCAAGTTTGTCTTATCGGGACAGTTAGTTTGACTATAAACTTGCTTAAATTGGAGCTCTCGATAATTTTCAATTTGAATCTGAAATATATTTTGCTCAAAAAATATTTCGAGATTTGTCAAATAATAAAAATTTGTTGATGACTTGTCACATTTAAATATAAAAATTTAGGTGTTATATATGTAAATATGTAAGAATTGTATGTTATGTATGTAAATGCTTCTTTTTCGGGAAAAGATAAGGGCCACACCTATCTTTATTAAAAGAAAAAAATATTATTGAGTAAAAAAAATCTAATAGATAAATACAATAGAAACACCTGCAAAAGAAGAAAAGATGCACTAAAGGTTACATCATCCCATAAAGAGAATGCTAAGAAAAGATAAACAGTCAATGTAGTTCCTTGAAATTGTAATCAGGGAAGAGCCTAAAACTGAGCAACCAACAAGGAAACCTCCCATGTATAGATTTATTAACTTATGTTGGACATTAATTGCTTCAAATAGGTGGTCTTTAAACAAAGGGTTATGTTTAAGATCATGTAAAATTTTCTTTTGATTAAGTTTAAGTTCAGTAATGTTGTTAGAGATAAAATTGTAAGAATTTGACTAGCACATTTGAGAGTGACCTTAACATTCTCTAATTTGTTACCAACTGTAAAGATAGGATCAACATTCAAAGGAAATTCAGACCTGAAAAATAATGTTGAGATAGTATTTATGCTCTGATAATTCTTAAACATATATTTGCATTTGGAGGTAAATGTTTTACCTAACTAAACAATCATAAGAACTCCATAACTATGAAATAAGATAAATGAAACACATTCAACCAAGCAATATTACATAATGCTCTTCAAGCAAACATCTAATTGGATTGAGAGATTTTTAATTGAACCAACTAAAAGAAGTACTAGCATTAAGAAGTTGCAAATGAATAAAGCAATCCACAGAAGGTCAAAATTTTGTGTGTTTAAATGCAAGGGGGGCATCGCCTTCCAATTTTTCCTCTAAATTCAATTAGAATTAAAAATCACCCGAGATACACCATAGATCATTAGTATTTGGAACAATGATAGTAATAAAGCTCTAAATCATTTCTCTTTACAGGGCAATTTTTAAAATAAATAAAAATAACAAAAATAAATGATAGGAGATGAGAAAACTAACAAACAATGAATATATTGTTCACGAGTTTTAGTGGTAAAAAAAGAGACATTACTATCATTATATTTAATCCAAATTCAGCCACTATGAGATAAATAAATATTTTTATAGCTTTATTCAATAAGATGGTAAGATGCTTAGAGAGCAAAATATCACAAAAAATAGAGTGATATAATTAAGTCTCAAGAAGACAAAGTAGATCAATTTTATGACCTTGGATAAAATTCTTATTGTTGGTGATGCATGTACCACAATTGAATTATCGAACATTCCAAGCTACGAAGGAAGGTAAAAAACATAAGTTAATGTTGAGATGGAAGCTTTCCGCTCTATTTACTTTTTTTTGGCTTAAGTGATCAGTTGAGACACAAAGCTGTAATTGAACCAATGCACTTAGATGAACAACTTAAATTTGATTCAATTGATATTCAATCATTTTTGTTCAATTTAGTAAATAAGAAAGTTTGAACATTTTTAAAAAAAGTTGTAACCTAAATGACCTAAATCTGAATATAGCTCAACTAATTTATTAATATTTATGAACAAACTCATTTGTTATTCAACAAGTAACTTGTTAAAATGCTAACTATTTCTATGATATAAATAAGTTAGATCAACTAAAATTTATTTAATTATATATTTAACAATAAAATGTTATAATTTAATATTGATATGTATGTAAATTTAATACAATTTTTTCTTATTTTTTTATTTTAGTAAACTAATTTGTTATTATTTATTTATATTATTTAATTATAAGAAAACTTATTTATAATCTATATATTATTTTATTTGTTTTATTTGAAATAATTTGATGCTAATTTATTATTTATTCAATTATTTATTTATTTAAATTTGTAAAATTATTTGTTAGTAGTATTATAAAAAAATTAAGCACTTATCTGAATTTTTTAACTTATTTACTAACAGTGCATGATGATCTGTCCGACATCATCTAGTATTGCCGTATAGTAGTTTACTGCACTGTTAACCTGCCGTTCTTCGACGGTGGAAACCGGACATAGCAAACGGCTGCGGTAGGCTCCGAGAACCACTCTTAGCGGCGGCGCGAAGGTGCAAATGGGTAAGGGACTAGCTTCTTTCGCAATGGCGGTGGCAGCGATCGCCATTGTGGTGGGTGTTAGCAGGTGGTCTGGGTGGGATGGGGAGGCGGTTTTACAAGCCTTTCGGGGGATCTCCGAGAAATTAGGGTTTTGGGCGATCCCGATTTATGTCCTACTTCACACTCTAACCCTTGCCCTATGCCTTCCCTACGTCGTGTTCTTTGAGGCCGGCGCTTCCCTACTCTTTGGATTCCTCCCTGCTATTCTTTGCGTCTTCTCCGCAAAGGTCCTCGGCGCCTCCCTCTCCTTCTGGATTGGACGGTCAGTACCTCGGCTCTCCCTTTAACTGAATTGTGCGCTGCAGTGAATTTTGATCACTGATCTATTTGCTGCAGTAGTAATTGATGCTCCTAGTTGATCATTTGACTTTACCTGCTGTTATTTCTTGATATTGTGCTATTTCATTGTAAAATGTTGAAATTTCTAACTGGAAGGAACACAATTCTCCGGTTGAAAGTTAAGATTTTACGTTGTTTTAGGTAATGCATGATTGGCTCCACATGTCGATTATGTTTAATATTAACTTAAATGGAAATTCCATAACTGTCAGTTGTGTGGTTTGTTTAGGGTACTGGGCTAACTTAAAGCTTCTAGAGTGAGAAATCGTTCAGCTTGATGGAGATTACTTTATGGCTTACATAGTGAATTTTGAACTAGACGAAGCTGATATATGGTTAACTCAAGGGGGGCACTGCGCTTGATGTTGCAGATTTTGGTATCGTTGAATGAGTGAACATTCTGGATAAGATGATGGATTTCAATTTCCTTCTTTATTAGGGTAGAGTGTTGTGATTTGCAAACTAAGATTTTGCTACTACTGCATAGAATGTAAAGCTGGGGTTGGGCAGTTTGTGAATTTATTTTTGGTAGTCGTTAAATGGGATCTTGGATGCGGGACACAATGTATAGCAGCCTTGAATCTTAGAAGTTTTGCTTTCTCGTGTTTCAGTGGTTTTCTTGTAATAATATGGCCTTGATTAGTTGAATTCAAGGATATAAAATGATTTGCAAAGACTACCATGGTGAAAAGTAACACCTTAGTTGGAAACTTATTGGGATAGAAGCCTTTCTTATTGACTTTGTGACGCAGGAGCATCCCCACTCTTGACGCGTGAGGGCTGCGGGATCGCTCTCTTGCAATTCGGGCCTTCTGTTCTAAGCAAACTAGGGACCAACTGGTCTAGCTAACTACTTAGGGTTGCCGCCTACTTGATGGGGCGCACTCATTAGTTAGTCTTGGTTTATAAGTATGTTATTTTCGTGTTTGAGGTCTGTTTTATTGTGTTTTTTCTCAGGACCGCCATCAACATCTAGGTTTTCCCTTCTAAAGTTGTATCCGACGACGAATGGCGCTTCGACTCTATCTTTCTCTAGGTGGTGATTATCCTCAGCCTTCCCACTCCTCCGTAACCCTTCCTCTGATGCCGCCATATTTGTTACAGCTGCTAGAAAACAACCACTTTAGTGTTTTCCTGCAGTTGTCTTCCACCTCTCCTTCACTCCCAATTTGTTGTCCCTTGTCTTCAACCCTTCTCCTTTTTGTCATCATCCCGAGGACAGCCTGCTCGCTGCCTTGCTATGATTTCAGCCCTCCCTATTGCTGTCGTCAATATCTAAATCATCCAATAGCCTCTTCGACGTCGTCTCAACCTCCTACCTTGCTGTCAAAGTATCATTGTTCAGCCATCACAACACCTTTCTCTAGCCTTTTCAACCGACCCACATCACTGTCGTAGCCCCGCAACTCCATTGTCTTGTTGCATTACCGCTGTCCAGCCATCCTACCACACTGCCACAACCCATCACACTCTCTTTTGCTGTAGCCCCACTATCGCACTATTTAACCACCCTTTGCTACCTTTTAGGAGGCTCAAATATTCGTCGATCACTACCACCACCCCCGGATCTAGCCCTAGCTTGGGTTCGTGTTGTCAATTGTTGCAATTTCAGGTTTTTGTGAGTTTGTTGTAATTTCCTATTTGAATTCAGCATTAATATTGGTTTTCTTGTTGTTGTTTGGGTTAACTCTGGTATCATTTGGTATCAGAATTAGTCTAGCCCTAGTTTTATCCTAGGATTTCAAGCATATGTCATACCGAAAGAACTTGATTAAGAGTTTAACATAGAATAGTTACTGTAATAGCTCCACTGAGTTCTACAATGGCTCGATGACATTGAGGAAAGGACCCGTTGAGAGGTTATCAACGAGAGTGGTAGCCAGATCCAAAGAGGAGAGAGAGAGAGAGGAACAATTGAATCCCTTTCATACGAATGATTCCAGTGGAAAAGAAAAAATGCCACAATGCTTTAGGTTGTAGTATAAGAGGAAGCCGAGAGATGAGGTGTCTATTAAAGGATACAAAGATAAAATACTAGTTAGAGGATACAGAGATGATGTTCTTGTTGGAGGATACAGAGACTCGTGATTGAAAGTGGACATACCAAATTTCTAAGGAGGAATGAATTTGGATGATTTCATTGAATAACTGCAGATCGTTGAGAGGGTCTTTGAATACAAGGTGTCAGATGATCGGAAAGTAAAATTAGCTACTATCAAGTTGAAGAGAGCGCCTCATTACGGTGGGAGAATCTAAAAAGGGAGAAATAGAGAAGGACGAAACCAGAATACTAATTGGGAGAGGATGAAGAGAGAGTTGTAGTAACATTACCTGCCCTCACACTACCATCAAGATCTTTTCTCGTCGCTCCAATACCAACAATAAAGGCACTTTTTAGTGAAGGAGTTCATAACCGAGTTTATGCAGTTTAAGTTGAAATGTGATCCAACAGAGCCAGAAGTGCACGCGATGGCTAGGTACTTGGGAGGCTTAAAACTCAACATTGACAACGTGGTCCCACTACAACCTTACTGTTTTTTGGGTGACGTGCAGAACTTGGCACAAAATGTGGAGACACAGTAGAAGGAAAGAAAATAACCATTGTCATTCAAACAAAGCCACTTAGAGTTAAAAGCAGCTTAGGCGGAGCAGCACGCCCACGACAGTCCCAACCATAAAATGGTTCAGATGTCATGGATTGGGCACATCGCCTCCATTTTTCTTACGATCTGAATTGTGTCCATTTATCGAGCAAGGTGATGTGGAAGAAGTGAGCAATGAAGTGACATCAAAAGTATAGGGTGAGGAGTATCAGCTTTCAACAGATGAGTGTGAGATACTAGTGGTTTGACATGTTCTTCGGACTGAGACTATGATGGAACAACAATGTCTTCCATATAATATATTCTACATCTATTGCACTACGAAAAGGAAGTTATGCATCATCATTATCGATGGAAATAGCGGTCAGATTGTGGTGTTAACACTGATGGTGTACAAGTTGAGCATCACAACTTAAAAGACATCATCAGACATATTTTCTGACATGGTTGAAGAAGAACAGGATTAAAATTGACAGAAAGTGCCTCGTGGAGTTTATTGGGAGCCAGATGCAGTATCATGTTTGGTGCGATGTGGTGCGCATGGATGCCTAACATCTTTTTTTGGAAGGCAGTAACAAAATGATTGCATGACACGACATGAACACCTACTCATTCACCAAAGATGACAAGCACATAGCCCTTTCGAGATTTAGGGTTCCCTTGCTAGTAGAGAAGCATCAAGAGGATCAATCCTAGTGATTACTGAGGACCGTATGAGAGAAGAGTCGGTAGCAGACACAGAACAATCAGTACATAGAGTTTCAGGATATCCTATTCGCTATGTTACAACCCTGAACGCCACCATTCTGGGAGATTCAAATTTTGCTCACTTCAAATTGGGTTGAATCAACCTTTGTTTCCTTTTAGAGGAGGCAACAGAATGCACTTAGCATGAAATTCATGTTCAACTTAGCAATGTACCCCCAAATATGGATGTTTGCTCGCAAGTTGGTAGAACTCCTCAAATAATTTGGGAGTCTGTGCAACCAACAGTGAGATCCAAATGCTCATATAAAGTTAGTTGAAAACCCTTCAACCCCAGGAGGTTACAGTAACTTAGCAACCTTCAACATGCCAACAGAAGCTTCGACTAATAAGGTCGAAGCTCTCCCACCTCGAGATACTAACGCGGGAGCATCTCTGCTCCTAATGTGGGAGAGCTGCAAGATCGCGCCCTTGCAGTCCTGGACCTTCTGATCCAAGCAAACCAAGGACCAACCGGTCTAGCTAACTACTTAGGGTTGAGTTACCCTAGGTCTATAAGTATGTTGTTTTTTCTTTTTTTTTTGTTTGAGATATATATACATTTTTATTTTTTTTCTATCTAAATAGCCATTCGTGCTTGGATTTTCCTTCTAGGGCTATATTCGACGTCGAGTGGTGCTTCAACTATATCTCGTCCGAGGTGGTGATTATCCTCGACCTTACCACTCCTCTGCAACCCTCCCTCCGCCGCCACCTTCATTTTTTTTGCAGACATCAGAAAAAACCATTTTATTATTTTCTTGTAGTAGGACCTCTCCTCCCCTCCCTTTTTGTTGTCCCTTGGTGCCAACCCTTCTACTCGTTGTCGTCTTATCGAGGACAGCCCACTCGCTGCCTTTCTGTGATTCCATCCCTTCATATTGCTGTTATTGCTGTCCCAACCAGCCCAACACCTCCTCTCAGCCGCTTACATGATTCTCACAGCTTTGTAATCGCCGTGCTATCCACCGCTGTTTAGTCATCCCAGCACATTCCTTCAGCTTTTTCAACCATCGTGCATCACTGCCGCAGTCCCTCAATGGATCCCACAACTCTGTTGCCTTGCTGTGCTACTGCTGTCCAACCATACTATATCGCCGCCACAACCCACGACATTCCCCTTTTGTCGCCGCTTCACTATCCCACTCTTTAACCACCCTTTGCCACCCTTAGGAGGCTCAAATCTTCACTGATGACTGCGTGCACCACCGCCGAATCTATCCCTAGCTTGGGTTGTGTTGTCAGTTGTTGCAATTTCAATTTTTCGCGAGTCAAGTTGTAATTTTCTATTTTAATTCAGCAATAATATTAGTTTGCTTGTTATTATTTGGGTTGACTTTGGTATCACTATCTCAATATAGTATGGGCTTTTAGCCTGATTGTGATGATAATTATTTATTTATTTATTGTTACATGTGTACATAAAACCAGTTATTTATTTGGCAAAATTTACATAGTGTAATGGTTGAGAAGCTTTTTCAAAATTTCTTTGTATAGTTTTTTGTGTTTCACTTCTTTCAAGGAAAATTTCCTTCAATTTCAAGGAGTGTGGCTGTCCCTAAGTTATCTGTTGAAGAGGAGAATAACCAGGTGCATGTAAGCTAGTTGACATGACGTGCAATGCTTTTCTTATCCAAGTTAATTGAAGAAAATGTTGCAATGCTTGATACAATTCAAGTGCAGCTACAGCAAAATAAGAGAAGACCCATATCCCGCCTTTTTAGATACTTTTTCTTCCTAACATGCTGTTCCTAAAGGTCTTGAAATCCACAGGATAAAGGGAATGTTCAGAAAATATGGTGAACAAACTTTAGCAAATGCTTTTTGGCTATTCGGAGATGGATCTCTCTGATCAAGTTCTGTTGATTTTTTTACTAAGAAAGAAAATTTTAGGATGGTTTACTTAATTCAATGCATGACATGTTGTCATTTGATATCCATTTAAAGATTTTTCAGAAAATTCTTAAAAGCTATTTTTATGGAAAAATAGACATGAATGGAATGGAAAATGCAGGGAATGGGATTTTTTTTTTATTTTTTTTATTTTTGTATAGGACTGTCAGAAAACTTATACTATTTGAGATATAGATATGTATCTCGGTAGTGTCCGTCATTTTGATGACCCAATTTTAGGTTAAACTGATGACCCAATTTTAGGTTAAACTAATGTTTATATCGACTGTGAGAAAAATAAATATTCTCGATTTTTATGTTGGCTTTTCTGATACGTAATGTGGTTTTGGCGTTGGTACACAGTTGATAGCTTGAAAACCTCTAGCACTGTGGAAATGTTGAAGCTTTGCTGGCTTCCAACTATGGAATGGCTGCATTTTTTGAGTAGTCTTGGGATGCCAAAAATGTCAACATTTGCCTTAATTGGATAATGTTGCATCAGGAAATGTTTTTTGCGTCCACATTTTTGTGGTCTTTCCGATTTTATAGAAAAGTGCTGAGGGTTGTTTGTTTTGAAAATGCATTCAAGTAATTAGATGTTATGAGATGAAATGATAGATTTGTTCTGTTCCTATGTATACTTTTAGCACAGTTTCCATCAGAAAATTAAGGGGAATTTATATTTTAAATGTTCTGTTCATCTAGATGAAAAATGATTTGGCTAGGCTTTGTTGATCTTGATGCAGGATACCTTATGGCTCCCAGTTGCATGTTTTATGATATTGCATGATGAAAAAAATATATATCTTACTATTGGAGATTGGTTGTGATGTTGCTTTTTCAAAAGTTTAGTTATTGCTCCTTATAAAAGAAAGTTTTAGATGATGGTGCTTAATTCAAAACATGTCATCTAATATCAATTTAGAACAATTGAAGTTTTTTCTTATTAGCTTAGAACAACATATAGAAAACGTTGCAGAACATCTTAAGGTTTAGGAGTTTTTCTTAAGATCTATGATAATTTGAATAATATCACACAAATTTAAATTTGTAATTTTTGGATTATAAATTTAGACAACTATCCATTACCTTAGACAGAACCTATAAATATAAATAATCTGACAGAAGTTACACTTCAATGGCTATTTAATGGAATGAATACATTGAACCTATTGATAATTATAGACCTCTCCCAAATTACAGTGAGTAAGTTAGAACATTTGACAACAATCCCATTCAAACAAAGTGAATCTCAAGGACTCTCATAATAACAACGGTTGGATAGCTAAAACATTTAAATTCACATTTGCAGAATCGTATGGAGGCAGTAAGAGATCGAATTGCAAGGGAGCTGATTCACAAGGAATAAAACAGTTACATAGGTTCATGGAAGAGAATAAAATCTGAAAGCAACCAACTGAAACTAAGTTAGTTAACAAAGATGAACCGATTTGAATCTAAAAACTAGAAAATCAGATAATACAACTCATTTCATAGGTAACATCTTAGGCATGTTTGTAACTAAAATTAGAGAATCTATAGAAGTAAAATCAGCACTTAGATTACCACTTTGTTTACCTCAACTTATACATTTTGCACTCCCTGACAACTATAAATTTTGAGGTTTACATCAACTTAGCCTGCTTTGAAAAGTAGTGCTTCGATGTATTGCTCATTTGATACTCATCTATTTGGACAATTATTTTTCATCCACTACGGGAATCCATGAAACATCACACTTAGGATTTTTTTGCTCATAGAATGTTTTTTAATAGCATTTCGTAGATCTCTATCTTTATAATCATAATTTATCCTCAAACTATAATTAAAGAATCATAAATACCCCTGAAATACTGTGTTATGTGTGTTAGAATCACATTGAGCTATCAAGTTACTGGGTATTGTATCTATAGGAGCTGAGCAAAGCTGAATCACAAGAAACCAAACAAAGGAAGTCCAGTCATAAAGGAGATCTCAAGGACTTCAAGGACTCATACTTATTGATGTTGCAATAGGCAAGCCAACAAAAATTGACCAAGCTCCAAACAGAAACCCTTTAAAGCAAACAATCGAAACTCGTTACTTTTCTTTCATGTTTTTGTTTTAATTTTTCTCTTTTGTCTTTGAAATTATATTTAGTTGGTATAATTTTTATATGTTTCTATCTTTTATTTTTGTAAACAAATCAACTTGTTTATAAGATCACTCAAAATACCTAAAATATGTTGAATGTTTTTAAAAACAACTACCTCAATTAAATAAATTTTAATTTAAATCAAAACATTAAGGAAATACAATAAAAATAGCTAATGAAAAACAAAAAACAGAGATGAACCTAGAAGTCCCCTTGGGGAACATCGTAGGCTTGTTTCAAATGAAAACTAAAAATAAAATAGTTGATTTGGATTCTAAGAACAAAAAAATCATGAATATAACCCATTCCCTTAGGGAACAGCATTGGCATTTTTCAAAGGAAAACTTAAAATAAAATGGTAAAATCAACAAAAAATTATATCAACACTCAAATTGTTAAGCCGTTCATCTCAGCACATGCATCCTGCACTATGAATGACCTTAACCTTTGAGATCTGCATCAAAGATGGTTGAATTTGCATTTTTCAATTCATGGGATTTAGATATTGTAGGCTGCAAGTTGATTGAGTTTTGTGTATGAATGGAAAGGGAAGTGTGGGATATATTTTCTGTTCTTAAGGATTGAAAATTGTACTCTCTGTTGATGATTGAGGGAAATTTTATTTGTATCATGGCATGGCATGGAATTATGCTGAGAAGTAACCACTTAAGACGCTATTTTGACTATGTAATATTTAAACTTTTTGAGCAAAGTTTTTTGTTCATTTTTTTATTTATTGTATCCATAGTGATTAACAATGGGGTGGTGGATTAGCTTCATACATCCTGACAACTTCCAGCAGAATCTTAAATTGAAGCATACTTCTTTTGACCAATCAGTTTTGTTGGTTGCTATTGTTGTTTTTAAAGACTCTTAACTTTTGTAAATAAATTAATGGAAAAATTTTGTACATTTATTTTGTGTTTTTTCAGTCTAATATACATGATCACTTCTGGCCTTTATTAGCTAATTGATATAAAATATTAACGGAGTAAAAACTCCAGTATTGAAGCATGGTTTGTACCTCACACTTTTATAGGGGTTTAGACGTCTGATAAGTTTCTCATTTGTTAGTAATTGTAATAAAATTTTATCAAAGATTAGTATTATACGATGTTTTCAAAAGCATGCTTCGAAGCGCGCTTCATGAGCATAGTGAAACAAACCGTGTGATGCTCGCTTTGCGTCGCTTAAGTGTGTGTTTGTGTGTGTGTGTGTGAGCGGGTGTGCATATGTGTGTGTGAGTGTGTGCGCACATGTGTGGAGAGAGAGAGAGAGAGAGTTGGTGTGCCAGTGCGTTCAAGGATGGGCAAGCATGCTTGCATGAGTGAGTGAGTGAATTCTAGAGTTATTGTTGGGAATATCTTATAAATTTACAAGGAAAGGTTTTACAATGTAAAACCTCAAGCAATCCAATTATACTATATGAATTCAGGTGTTGGATAACAAGTGTCATTGATAGCCAAGTTTATTATGATGCAAATGAGATTGTTAAGATGAACTTTTGGTAAATCTATGAAGGATGGAGTAAAATATAATTATATATTAGAGAGATGATGTGAAGAGTATATTTATAATAAAATAATGAAAAATAGATCTTTGTGATCTAAGCATGTATGAAAGGGGGTAGAAGATGCACTAGTATGATGAGTTGCTAGAAGAAATCTTGATGGATTAGGTAGGAGAAGAAGTGGACTAAGACCTTCGGCGTAAGGCATGGAAACGACTTTCCACTATATGAGTTAACAAAAAAAAAAATGGAGTTTACATGTAGAGCATGAATAGATTCAAAAAGAAGGATTTATAAAGCCAGCCTCAAATGTTTGGGAAAAGGATAATAATGATGAAGGTCATTGTATGGAATATGAAGTTATACGATTGGTAGATGTATCTATGGATTCGATGGAATATAACTCGAATTATATTACCATTATATTGTTTTTCACTTTACCATTACATTGTAATTTTTGATTTTATTGTTGCTTTCTTTATGTTCTTCTTTGTTTAGACATGCTAAAGTGTTTCAAAGACACACGTCAATTTATGTTGTATGGAATATGAAGTTATACGATTGGTAGATGTATCTATGGATTCGATGGAATATAACTCGAATTATATTACCATTATATTGTTTTTCTCTTTACCATTACATTGTAATTTTTGGTTTTATTGTTGCTTTCTTTATGTTCTTCTTTGTTTAGACATGCTAAAGTGTTTCAAAGACACGTCAATCTATGTTGATATGTTAAAAAAGCTCGTTGTTCGTGAACAGTTCGTGTTCGGTTCGTTAAGTAGTTCGTGTTCGATTCGTTCGATAAGTAAACGAGACGAACATGAATGATTTTGTTTGTTCGTTTAGTTAAATGAACCAAACACGAACAGTGATGCGTTCGTTCGTGTTCGAATCGTTATTATTCGAAATATAAAATAATTTAAAATAATTATATATAAAAAATTTATGATATTTTAAAAAATTAAATTTTATAAATTATAATATATAATAAATTAATAATAATAATATATTAATATACTATATTAGTAATATACTAATATAGATATTATATATTTATATAATATAAGTTATATAATTAATATAATATATTATTTATATATATTAATATTAGATATATCCAACTGCTCGTCGTTCGCGAACAGCTCGTGTTCGGTTCGTGTTCGACTCGTTCGTTAAGAACAAAATATGAACAGTGACTTAACTAATAATTTTGAACATGAGCTTGTTTCAAACAAACTAAATTTTAAACAAATTGAACACGAACAGAAGCTCTGTTCGTTCGTGTTCGGTTCGTTTACACCCCTAATTACAAGTTTGTGTATAACATTCCATAAATTGTTCTTCAGTCAAGATTCTGGCTCAGATCTATTCTGGTACTTCCTCTAATGTTCTCATTGTTTTATTTATTCTATCCAAAGTAGTTAACAATGGGCAGGGGATTATTATTATACGTCAGAACAAATTCCAACCGAACCTTCAATGGATGCATACTTTTTTTTGTTGTGTAAGAAGATCACTTTGTCAGTCACTATTTTCGTTTTGGTCATCTCTAAATTAGTTGCAAATAAATTAATATGAACATTTTGTACATGATGCGATGTTGAAAATTGCACATTTTGAGGCGTGCCTTAAGGCTTGCCTCAGCATAATTCCAAAGAAAAATGTTTCGAGGTGTACGCCTTAGACAAGGTGTACTCACATTGGTTAAGGATGCCTTGAGGGCGTGTCTCGCCTCAGTTCCGTTGAGGCGTGCGCATCTTGTGCTTCAATTTTCTTCCCTTCTATATTATATGGTTTGAATATGAACCGAAACCGCACTCACGCACAAGAGTTGCAACAGTCGTCTGCTTCCACTACAATAGCTTCTTGCTTCTGCTAAAACAACTGACTGTTGTTCCTGCGACCATTGCCACCACCACCGCCACTTACACATGATTATTTATTATATTCTTATTTAGATCTATAGATGTTATTATGCTGTTTGTACAATATGAGTGAGAGAATTATACTATGTTAAACCCATCTTATGCTTACTTTGATATTTATGTTACATGCTTTATATTTGTTTGATGACTTGATCAGTTGATATTTACATTATATTTTTATTTTGTGCAAGTTGTTACATGTTAATTTGTAGTTTAGGTATTTGTTATTTCATATAAACCCAATTTTTCTTTTTTATCATCCTAGAATGTTATTGTTTTTCTTTAATATATATATATATATAACTTGTGATGCTAATATATTATTATTAAATCTTTATTTTGACTTATACAAATTTTCTGTTGTGAGGCTTACGCCTTAGACCGCCACGAGTCTTATGCATCGCTTCTCGTACAGAGAATGCCTCAATACCCAATTGCTCAAGTTTAAAACATGCATTAATATACATGATCATTTTTGGCTTTTATTAGCTTAGTGATTTAAAATAAAAAAAAGGAGTAAAAACTCTAGTATTGAAGCATGATTTGCAGCTCACGCTTTTATAGGAGTTTAGGTGTTCTGACAAGTTTCTTATTGGCTAACTGTTATAATAAGATTTTATCTATGATTAGTCTTATATCTCTCTTGATTATGAAAAAAATTGTCATGGGTAGATAATTTAGAATTTTATTACAAATGATATAATTTTACAAATGTGACATTCTTTTTAAGCAAAAAGTGATAACAATGTATGAAATTTTTAGACAAGGGGATTAGTATGATGAAGATCAAATGCACGGACTACTTGGTAATATTTTGTATGATAAGTTTAAAATCATTTCATATGGTATAAATAGTAGTTTAGGTGTTCTGTTAAGTTTCTTATTTGTTAACAGCAATAAAAATATTTTATCAAAGATTAATATTACATCTCTCTTTTGTATTGGTTATGGAAAAAAGTCGTGGGGAGATAATTTGGAGCTTCTTTTACAAATGAAATAATTTCACAAGTGTGACCTTTTTTGGAGCAATAAGTGATTAAAATGGATGAAATTCTGAGAGAAGGGGATTAGTAGAGTGAAGATTAAATGCAAGGCCTATTCTTATTAATATTTGGTATGATAAGCTTAAATTTATTAGATATAGTATGGATAGAAGTTTAGCTTTTCTGATAGGTTTCTTATTTGTTAATAGTTATAATAAGATTTTCATCAAAGATTAGCATTATATCACTCTTTGTAGTGATTATGAAAAAAATATTCATGGAGAGTTAATTTGGAATTTTATCTACAATGATATAATTTTTTACATGCGACTTTTTTTAAGCAAAAAGTGATAACAATGGAGGAAATTTTGAGGATTAGTAGTAGAATGAAGATCAAATACATGGCCTATTCTTAGTAATATTTGGTATGATAAGTTTAAATTCATTAGATATAGTATATAAAGAATATACATGTAGATATACACGTACACATACATACATACATACATAGTGTGTGTCTAGCTGGTGTTCATGTGCAAGGATTGGCAGGCATGCGTGCATGAGAGACTTTTAGAGTTAGGATTGTTGTGAACATCACAAGTAAATTTTGTAAAATCTCAAGCAAACCAAATATACTATGCGGATTCATGTTTGGATAACAAGTCCATTGATAGCCAAGTTGAGCATGATGGAAATCGGATTTTGAATATGACATTTTGGTAAATCTATGAAGGATGGAGTGAAATATAATTATATTAGAGAGATGATGAAAGTAGTATGTTGAAAATAAGATAATAAAAATGGATTGGTGGTTTAAGCCTGTATGGAAAGGGTAGAAGATGCACCAATATTGTGACTTGATAGACCAAAAACCATTGGTGTTAAGGTATGCAAAAGATTTTCTGTAATAAGACTTGAAAATATAGAGTTACATATAGAGCAAGGATAGATTCAAAAAGGAGAATTTATTAGGCCCGCCTCAAATGGTTGGGACAAGGATAATATCATGATAAAGGCGATGGTATGGAATATAATGTTATATGATTAGTAGATGTATATATGAATCTGATGGAATATAACTTGACATTTTTTAGCAGCATATTGTTTTTCATTTCACCATTACAATTGTAATTTTTGGTTTTACTGTCCTCACTTTTTTGTTTAGATATGTTAATCTTTTGGAATAGACAGCAATCTATGTTGATATATTGCGCTATGTTTTATCATGATTTCTTGTTGTTGTAGTACATGCACAAAACTGTTCTTCAATCAAGTTTTTGTCTCAGATCAATCTATGTACTTGTTCTAATGTTTTATTTTACATGTTTCTATATTTTTCCTGTGCTTTATGCCATTGATAAGCGTGCCCAAATATGTTAAATTAGCAGTGCAAAAGAATGGGTAGATTTATCAATTATCATTGTTGGATGAACGAGTAATAGTATTAGAGATTTAAGCATGGAGACCTTATTGCTTGAAGAGTTAGGAAATCTTTTACACCGTACTGAAAGTTTGTTTTGTTTTCTTTATCTTCTTTGGATCATTGATAGGATCGCAAATTTATTTTAGTTTGCTTCTCCATGTTTATGTACACTATTTCTTATTATTTTCTTTGAAATCCTTTCAGAGCAGTATTCTGCAGCTCAAAATCAGCAATGGAGTTCACACGAAGAAACAAATACTTCAATCTACTTTCTAAAGGAGTAGAGCGTGATGGCTGGAGATTTGTAGTTCTGGCTCGCTTTTCACCTGTTCCATCCTACGTAATCAACTACGCCTTGGCCGCCACCAAAGTTAGGTTTATCGTTGATTTCCTCCTTCCTACCGTTATCGGTTGCCTGCCTATGATCCTCCAGAATACATCCATTGGCAGCCTTGCCAGTGCAGCCGTGGCTTCAACCACCGGCTCCAAAAAAAGCCAACTTTTTTCATACATATTTCCTCTTATTGGAATAGGATCTAGTGTTTTGATATCCTTCAGGATCAAAAAATACTCTTCCGGGATTTTAGCTTCGACGGAATTCGAGTCATCACACTCTTGCGAGAACAATGGGTGCGATGAAAAGGTTGCAGATTCGTCATCTAAAACTTCAGAGGAACGAAAACGGATGGATTGAAGCTTGTGATTTTGTATTTCTTCTGACAGTCTTCTTGAACTAAGAAGTTCTAAAGGCAGACTGATCTGATTGATGATATATGTTCTGATTCCGTCATGAAAGGTTTTTTTATAGGTTCATGAAGATTGAATATGAGCTGAAATATAGGTACTGGCGATTGTTGAAGATGCTTTCTTTAAGCTTTTATTAGCCGTCACAGGAGTGTTGCTGGAATGATATCTGTATGGATTGGCAATCGCTTGTCTTCAAATCCGTTAGATATATTTATTTTTAGCTTGGAACAAAAAGCGTATTGTATAATTACAATTCAACGTTATAAATAACAGTCAGTCTAATTTGAACAGATTAGTTCTATCTGCTCTTTCCTCTTGGGGAGTCTAGAGCTGAGGCTTTGTACAAACAATCAGCTCTGTCTGATCGCTTGAATAATGTATCAAACTAATTAAACCAAATTGCTGACTTATTAATGTTGAACTGACCAAATAAGATATAGAACCAAATCAAATTGAATTGGAATGTGATTCAGTTTGATTTTGGTTTAACAACATTTTGAAGTATTAATAAAGACGTATGCTACGTCAATTTATATTGATTGGTTAATGAATTTGTTGAATCAATTGATTAATGGATTTATTTTAATGGTAATATAATTCAGGGTTTCTAAACCATTTTTTTTTTTTTTTTTGCACATTTGTAATTTGTAAATTTTCTATAAAAATAATAAATTTTAATATATTTCTTATATGCAGTTTAAATAGTTTAGAAATTTTTTCTTTCTAGATATATCATCTTTTAAAAAATAGACATTAGATTATTTTGCTCACCCTCAAAATGAATACTAAACACAAGCATAACTCCACGGACAGGAACAGCAAGTCTTTTTTTAGGAGGAACCAAACACAAGCATTTATATAAGCAACCCATAATAAGCTTACTAGTAGAGATGGCATTAGGAGTGAGATCATTAAATCTCATCTCATTCTTGGACATCCAAATAAACCACAAAATAATAGCTGGAATACAAAGAAACCAATCTCTACCAATCGTACTCCAGCTCACAAACAAATCAGCAACATTGTTAATATCAGACGGTTTCCAGTCAAATTTCAAAGTAGCTAAGCATATATTCCAAACATCTCTAGCAAAAGAACAATTAAAGAAAAGATGAAGAATAGATTCTTCATTTGTTTTGCAGCAAGTGCAACAAGAAGACAACTTTAAACCCTTCAATTTTAAGATATCATCAGTGGGAATAATAGAATGAAACAGTCTCCAAATAAAAAAAGAAATAACAGGTTTAATCCATGGATTCCAAATCCATTTCAGGTTGATGCCCTGGGAGTAAGAAAAGGAGGAAGCAAAACTCTTAGACAAAGAATCACCCAAATTACCTTTAATTATAGGAATATCATTTTTATCAGAGAAAATAGGAATAGAAGAAATATAATCAGCATCAGCCTTATGTACAAGCTGATTAAGACTTCTCAAGCACCATTTATTCTCATACCTAAGGTCTTTGACCTTAAGATAAACATCATTAGGACCCCCATAAAAATCAGCTAAAGGCCCTTTACCAAGCCAATCATCTACCAAAAGGAGCAATCTCCATGACCAATATCCCAAAAGATTAGCTCATTAGTAGCATTAGCAACTGTAAGCATCTTTTTCCAAATGAAGGAGTCACTTTTCTTAAAAGAAACAACAAGAGGATGTATATTGCATGAAATCAACCCATAAAGAATCTCTAAGATGAAAGCGATACCAAAGCTTCATATGACAAATATTAATAGAGTCAGTTAAAGATCTAAAGCCCAACCCACCAAACTCAGTGGGTTTACAAAGCTTCTCCCAACATTTCTAATGAAGCTTATAATGATTTCTGCTCTCCCAAAGAAATTTATTGAAAAAAGTTCAAGCTTTTTGATAATAGACATAGGCATAACCATAACTTGTAAGGAATAAAGGGGAAGAGAAGTAAGAACACTTTTAAGAAGAGTAACACGACCACCAAATGAAAGGAAACAATTTTCCCAAGATAAAATTCTCTTTTTGATTTTGTCAACAAGCTCTTGAAAAAGAACATTGCGACTTCTACCTTTGGTAAGATTAAAGCCCAAATAGTTGAGAGGAAAAGAAGCCTTAGCACAACCAGTAAAATCTACAATCCATTGCCTGTTAGAATTAGAAACCCTTTTAGCACAAAAAAAGAGAACTTGGAAGTATTAAAGAACAAAACCAGAAGTATCCTTGAAAGTTAGAAGTAAATTCCAAACCCTTCTCACAGAACCTTTTTGAGCATTAGTGAAAATGATTAAATCATCCGCAAAACAAAGATGATTAATCAATAAACCTTTATGAGTATACTGTAAGTAAGGGTAGTTGCTAAATAATCAGTTCAAACATCTTGAAAGATAATCAAAAGCAATGATAAAAATGTAGGGTGATAACGAGTCTCCTTGTTTCAGACCTCTGCTAGAAGTGAAAAAACCATACTTATTGCCATTAAGGAGGAGGGAATAAAAATTCCCACTAAGAACATTATAGATCATCCTACAAAAAGCATCACTGAAACCCATAACCCGAAAAACATCAATTATAAACTCCCATCTTAAAGTATCAAAAGCTTTGTAGATATCCATTTTGAAAAGTATATTCCCACCTCTATTTTTCATATCAATATCTAAAAGAAGTTCCCAAACAATGAGCGCATTGTCACAAATATTTCTACCTTTAAGAAAAGCAGATTGGTTGCAACTAATAAGAGTAGTAAGCAAAGGCTGTAATCTTCTAACCAAACTTTTTGAAATAATCTTCGAAATAACCGTATTAAGACAAATGGGTCGAAAAACATCCCAATAATGAGCATTAGAACTCTTAGGGATCAACACAATATTAGAAGACTTAAAGTAACGAGGTAAATCAACAACTCTAAAGAAATCTTGAACATCAAGAATAACATCATCTTTAATAATCCCACCCATGTTTATAGAATTCTACCATATAGCCATCAAGCCCTACAGCTTTACCAGTCTCCATATCATCCAGAACTTCTTTAATTTCAACAGCACTAGGCACACATATAAGAGAATCATTATTAATAACAGGAAGGTTAGAATAAACAGTAGTATCAAGAGGAATTAAAGGGTCTTCAATCTGATTAAAAAATTGAGTAAAATAAGAGACTCCACTAGCAACAATATCCTCCATAGTCTGACAAACCAACCCATCAACATTTATAATCTTCAAAATCTGGTCAGTATGATTCCTGTGTTTAATGTAAGCATGAAAGAATTTAGAATTGCGGTCACCATTCAAAAAATTTTGCTTAACAACTTTTTGTGCATAAAAATGTTCCTCCATTGTATAAGCTTCCTCCAATTGATGTTGACCCTGCAACAAAATGTCCATACCAATATTATTATTAACAAAGGCTAATTCAAGATCTCTCACCTTAGCTTCCAGATTCTGAATATTTTTATGAAGATTCCCAAAAACATTCCAATTCCACCATTTAAGAATTTTAGCAAACTTCTTCTGTAAAATCCAAAGTTTATAACCCGCAGATCCAGAACCCGCTACTTTCCAGTTGTCAATAAGCAATTGATTAAAAGAAGCATGAAGCAACCACATGTTAAATAATTTGAATTGATAAGTGGTAACAAAATATCATTCCTAATAGCAAGAACAATGGGAGCATGGTCTGAAGCAACAATAGACAAATGCTTAACCATATAAGAAGAAAAAAGATTAATCCAAGAGTAGTTAGCCACAAAACTATCAAGTCTCTCAAAGACTTTTCCCCTATGCCACGTAAAAGGACTGCATTTAAAACCCAGATCATAAAGCCCAACATTCATTAACAAATTATTGAAAGTATCTATAAGTTGTAAACTAGGTTTACAACCACCTTTCTTTTCCAAAACAGAAGTAATCATATTAAAATCACCCCCCATAAGCCAAGCTTCATGGCTGGGATTAACAACATGAAGCATGTCACTCAGTTCAAGCCGAGCCGCCTTAGTGCAACCAGCATAAATGATAGTGCTTCTACTTGAGTGACTTTTTACCTCATAGATCATTTTTAATGGGAAATTCTTCTCTGGAAGAAGGATTCATTTCTCTTTATTTTTATAAAGATGTGAAGTTATTGTCAACATTTGTAAAAGAAATTTGATGATCTCTTACATTACATCTTCTCCAGATTATATTTCATTCTTTCTTCAAGTCATGGAGGAGAAACATCTACGTTCTTTTGAAATCAAAGACCTATGGTTTCATCTTTTATTCTTTTTAAAGAAGAGGATTAAAATGATCTCCGATTATTTATGGGGTCAATTTTAATCTAATATCATATAAAATATTTGATTTATTTCTTAGAATTTTTGGAGTCAAAATAGACTCATGTTAAAAAGTAATGACAATTAAATTTAAAGTTAACGTAGGGTCTTAATGAGAAAATTTTTTTTGCATGAGTCGGGGCCTGTCACGTATACAAGCAGACTCACTCATGTATTAAATTATGAGCATATTTATACATGTGACAGATCCTGATTGAAATTTTGATGCAAAACTATATCAAGACTTCCGATATAATAATTTATATTATTTGTGTTTAAATTGATCTTGCGCAAAGTTATTTTAGTCGTTCTCTCTCTCTCTCTATTCTCTCCCTCTCTCTTTCTCTCAGATTGAGAGTAATGAAAGGGATGCCAGCGATATTTCTCACAACAAGAACAGGCTATTTGGTTCGGAAGGCAGAAGATCAAAGAAGAGAAGTCAAATTATGGAAGCTTCTGTAATTGAGGATCTCTTCAGGTGATCTTATTCTTGAGCAGTTTTAGCTGAGTGCAATCTTCTACTTTCTCATATGAATTTTCTAAATAAATTCCTCATTTGATGAGAAAAATGCTTTTGCATGCATACATAAAAGATATAATTTAATTAGAATTAAGGAGTTTCTTAAAATAATAATTCATCAATAAATTCAATAAATTGTTTATCACACATTTGAAATTGTCATATAGGAGTTGTTTGGTTTCCTGAATTTGTGGTGTAAATTAAACTAAATGAGAGATTTTTAAAATTTCAGCATTTAGTTCAACTAAAATGGAATGCAGTGTAAAATTATGATAAATTTAGAATCTACCTAGCATTTGAAAACATGTAGATTCAAAATTTATTAGATTTGTTGGGCGATTTTCAAATATAATGCAAATTGTAGCAGGTCGCTGCCGTTGCTGTTCTCGAGCATTTTTACATTGACTTTATTTCTTCAAATCAGACTTAAAAATGTTAACGCTTGCATTTACTTCACATTAATTTAAATAATTCTAAAATATGTTAAATACACTACATTTAATTACAATGTGTTTCTTTTACACTCATCATTTTCAACAAACTAAACAACATCTTAATAACACAATAACACTAACTAACCTTGATGCATGCCGAAGAATTTGTGACAGTAAAGTTATATTGATGTCTTATCATTGTACAAAAATCCAACACATACACAATTGAAAAAATAAATAAAAATAAAAACTAATAGAGGGGACACCAATGATTTTTATGTGGAAGATCCAAACGATAAAAAATAACAAAATCTAGCCTAGTTGAAATGATTCCACTATATCAAATGTATATTCTAAGAATTTGTTTGCTCTTGAATAATATAAAATAATTTTACAAGAATGGAAGAAAATATTGGGGAAGAGACAGTGCCCCGTCAGTGATGGAAGATCGACAATGAGGGCTGTGTGATAGTGATACGGATTTATTAACAAGATGGTGATTGCCACAAAGAAATAGTGATCCATCAACATTAATAACGATAGCTATGTGACAATAATCTAAAAGTTTTGATTTGACAACAGAGGCCCAAATATGGCAATAGCGTCAAGCCGACACCTATGGTCTAATAGCAATTACCATAGTGGGCAAGCAATGGCGATGGCGACATCACCGTCAACCATGTGATTGTGTTCCTATGGCTGATAGGCAAATGTGGTTTGATTATAGTGGGGGTTGAGATACAGTTACCAGACAAAGATGAGAATAATATGATGATGACAATAACACCTAGGGTGTCGATGAGGAAATAGTGGTCCAATGATAAAGTCTGTAGTCTAGCATCAGTGACAACCAGATAACGATAGTCCAACAATGCAAATGGCCTGAAAAAGGCGATCCTGTGCAATTAAGGTGCTGAAAGATAATGATTTGATGATAGCTACAGTGGAACACAACATTGATGGTGATCGGAAAACTATGATTTTTCATAATGATGGAAGAAAGATGATGATCCAATAATGATGCTAATGTTCTGAGATGGTGGTCTGATGGTAGTTTTTCGGTGATGTCAGCCTGGCAATAGTGTTTCAGTGATGGTGTCATGATGGTGGCCCGACAATAGTGGTCTGGTGATGGCAGCAGGGGCTCATTGTTGGTTAGGTGATAGTAGAATTATGGCGTTGGTTGCCCAGTGATGATCGCAGGCTTGGTCGTGGTGGTTCAGTTAAGGTGGCCTGATGGTGGTGGCAATGGCTCAATGTCGGTTGAATGTTAGCGGGAAAACGACATCTCGAAGATGTTGGTCTAGCATGGTGGTGGTGGTCCAGAGCTGGCTATCTGGCCAAGGTGTTATTGGCTCATTGTCAATATTATATCGGTTGTACGGTGGCGATGGCAGCCGATAACAATGATCCAACATCGTCGCAATGACCAATGTCAATGGTCTAGTGATGGTAACCTAATATTGGTAGGAGTAGCTCGATGATGGTGAAGGTGGTGGCCGACAATGATGTTGGCAATAGAGACGCAGTGACGGTGGACTAGTGGTGGAGACAGCAACCCGATGATAGTTTTTCGACATGATGGTGATGACATGGCTTCAATGGCCAGGCACTATGGTTGTGTCTCGGTGTCGGTAGAGTGATGGTGGTCCCATAATGGCAGCAAACAAGAATTGATTGTCCGGTGAAAAAGGTGGTCTAGCAATGGCGAAGGTCGGCGGCAGTGGCCCAACAATGTCGATGGCAGAAGAGACTAGGCTACGGTTGCTCGATGGCAACAACAACCAGGAGATGGAGGTGACCAGTCTACGATAGTCCAGTGATGGCTGCTGCCTGACGATGGTTGTCTAGAGAGAATAACGACAGTGAAGGAAGGAAGGAACCGACGAGGGAGTATCAATGGATAAAATCGCCGTGATAGGGAAAGCCAATGGAGGAGGCTCACAGTTACGAACCAAGAGTGAGCTGCGACGTGGAGAGGGAGGCCCAAATGGCAGAACCTGGCTGCCGACTTCGAAGGAAGAGCCGTGCATGGATTTTCATGAGGAGCATACATCGGTTAGGGCACAGAGAGGAGTTTCATGAAGGGGAAGAGCTGCTGAAGTAGGGATGCTTGGCAGCGAGGGGGAGAAGGCCAACAAGGCGTTAGCCGACGAGGGGCGTTTGTTGACCTCACTTTTGTTGAGGTCCAGTCTCTCTTTAGAATAACCTAGAGTCTAGCGATAAGACTCTCTTAGTGACTATCTTAGAAGACTAGCAATAGAAGCCTTACCCCATATAAATTCAAAACACTTCTTTTCTTCACTTGTAGTTTTCAAATGCTTAAAGTCTAACCTTTAAGTACTTAGGAGAATGAGACCAAACATTAGGAAGCTCAAGAGGAGTTCCTTATAGGAAGGTAAAGCCTTAGGACTCACCCTGGGAGGTCTGGTCTGGGGGAGGCTCACACACACACTCACACCCACTTTAAAATTTGTGATATGACAAAATTCCATCAAATTGAATGCCCCAACCCTAAAATTGCCGCCAATTAATGTTTGGAAATCTTCATGACATCCCCCTACACAATTCTGACCAATCAATTGAGACATAACCCCACTCTAGCCTAACCCAAACCCAAACTATCCCAAATGTCCCAAAATTGACCAAATTACCAAATCAAGCCAAATTAATCCCCCAAACCATTTCAAAATCACTCAAATACTTTTCTAAACCCTTCATGACAATAATTTACACCATTTTTTGCAATCAATTAGGTCCAATCCAAGCTCAAACTGAAGTTAGCCCAACCTAGCCCAAATTGAACTTATGAGCCAATGTGACCTAACCTAGTCTAATGTGACCAAATCAAACTTCACACAACTGCCAAATTGACCCTAGGGACTAGGCTAGATCCATCTAGCCCAACCTAGTGGATCTATGGACTAAGGGTCCCCTAATTTGGAGCGTTTCTACCCATTTTAGGCTAAGCCAAGGGGATCTTTGTCAAAAGCTTTCCCCAAATTAATTTAATACCTTGATAGACTTCTCACTAAGCCACCTGACCTCTGGCCACCCTCCCCTGGCCTGGCCGGCCGGCCTAGTCATCGGAGCACCCCAAAATCGAGAGCCACCCACTCAAACAAAAACCCAAATTCACCCACATAGCGTGTCTAGCTTCGATTGGCCTTTGCAGATGTTCGACACTCCATCTAAGCAGCTTAATGCACCCATGGCCAAGCCCCGAGTCAGCTCCAGCCATGTCAATTTAAACCCTTCCCCCTCATGGCCAAAGAGAAGATGCACATTTTACCTTGGGAGACTCTGCCAAATTGCTTCCAGAGCTTCCTGACCAGTGCACTACCGCTAACGTAAATATTCAAAATTTAGGCTCAATTTTGTTTCACAGTAAAATCAATTTAATAATTAGGCATCCACTCTTATACCCAAGTATGCGTATCGTTCAAGTAATATAGGACTCTAGTAGAGTCCTGGTTATCGATCCTACGAGGACGGTTGGAACTATTCAAAGTATAGTATAGAAATGAAATCCAATACTCAATCACATTGCAAGTTCATGAAATATTAAAGTTGCTAGTGTAATGATGACTGAAAGCTAAGTTAACAAAGTCACTTTCTAAATTTCTAGATAGATTTAACTAACACAGCCAAGTTTTGTATTGAAAGGTTCAAATATGGAAAAACATCTTTTCCCTTACAATGATATTATGATGAGTGAATGATATAGATTGATAATAAACTTGTATTGCGCAAAATAAGAGCATTCATATTGTTTAACCTCTTCAGAGTACCTCTCTTCCGAGTTATGTAAAGAACATTGGAAAATCCTAGGCTTAGTCCCTAAATCCATGGTTATGCTGGGAGGATACTGACAGTCACTTCAGAGCTCCCACTTCCCTTCACTTGAAGGCTAACCCTAGCTTTAGTTACCAAACACTAGGACCAAATTGGGGATTTCAGTCTGTCACCCTAAAATCTCCAATTCAATGTCCATCAAACCACATTTACTTATTTATTTGCATTCAACCCCCATGAACTACGTAACACATTCACGGACATTGAATGAATTCTCCACTTTTATTGTAGAATACTTAGTCCTCTCGGATTGAATGTTTCACAACAAGTTTTAACAATTCAATTGACTAGATTGAAAAGTAAATGAAGTACAAAGTGAAAAATAGTCACAATTTCTTAACATTTAAATGACACATCAAATATACATCATCACTTAACCATATCTCATTGTAAGGAGAAAGACAATGAAATCTACTCAGAATTCATGAGGAAGATACGACTAAACATTGATTATATATATAAAAGAAAAGACATACAAACTACAAGAAGTAAATACAACTTATCTCAATTACTTCCCCAAGAAAATCCCTTGAAGTTTCTTTGAATCATTTTCTCTCTTCACAACAACACTTAATTCCCTCTTTAGAATAGCATGGAAGAAGCAAACTCTCACTTTCCTCCTTCTCTTACACACTTTAGAAAAGAATCCCTTACCAAACAAGACTTCCACACACTTTAACACACCCACACACTAAATCTTCAAAACCCTAACACACTTTACACACACCAAAATGACTCCTCTCCCTCTATTCTCCACTTTCTTGCCGTCCAAATTTGTCTCAAATAGTTTAGAAATGAATTCCTTAAGGGTTTCCTCAAGCAACCCTTCAAATATCGTATAAATACATTGAATTTGGCCTTAACTGACTTAGGCGCCGTCGGCACTGGATAGGGCGCCGTCGGTGCTGCTCTGCTGAATATTTTCTGAAATCCTTGTAATTAGGCGCCGACGGCACCCATTCTAGCGTCGTCGGCGCTAGTAGGCTGATTTTGCCATTTTGTATCTTTTTGCTTCCTTTTGCTCCAGACACCTAAAATCCATCATACCTGCAACAAAGCATGAAAAATATTCTCCTTTAAATTGTAATATCACCCAAAATGAGTACAATTTATATATATGAAAATCTAACATACTTTTAGTGCATCAAAATCCCTCAAACATAACCATTACTTTTCCTAAAGTAATCCTTTTACTACATACAAATATAACTCATAGTGATGAACTTTCACTTAATGAATACTATAATTTTTATTTAAAGTAATATAATAGTAAGATTCTTAGAAAGATATTCAGTAACTCAGGTTAAAACTTTAGGTGTAAGAACATTTAGTAGTCAAGTCTAAGAGTTCTAGTTTCCTATTCATTTCAAGAATAACCATAATTTGTCACATTAAGGGTGCTTTGAAGGATTATATGAAAAAGAAGCTCATGCAAACTCTATTAGAAATTAGGCTAATACTTTAAATATAAATTCAGAAATGTAACTAAGCTCTTCCTTTAAGTTGATTCAAGTGAAGCCAATTTTTTATTAGGCATCTCCTCAAGCTTCTCCTCAAATATATTTTCTTTCCTTTTCTTTTTCTCTTTTCCTATTTTTTTCTTTTTCTTATGTGGAATACTATATCTAGATAGTCTTTAATAATTTTGAACTTCACTCTCCTCTTCCTAAAGTTGGAACTTGACACACACTTTACTTTATAGATATATATTAGCTTTATAATTCATTATTGAGTCACAATCCTTTCTTCTCACATAAATTTCTAAGTCCCATAACATTTCAAAAAAACAGTTTCCTTTACTTTAAATAGTCAACTATAGTTTAATCCTCTTATACTAAATATCATAACCCCATAAAGTTAACCTTCATTACTAAAAACTTTCATTCAAATCTACTATGATATTTAAATGAAATCAAAAGTTTAGTTATCTAAAGTTAGGTTCAACTACTAGAAGTTATGTTAATAATTTTTGAAAATATATTAAATAAGAATAAATAAGAGTTAATATTATACCCCCCAAACTTAAGTTTTTCATTACATATAAATTTGTAAAGGTAGAGAGTAAACAAAAAGAATAGTAACCTTTTTGTGCTAGGATTTTGAAATCTTCTGAAGCAATGCTGGTATTAATAAAAAATTTAAGCTAGCAAGCATGAAACAGTTAGAAGCAGTGCTATATAAAGAATATTAAAAATTTGCAGGGTGAAGAAATATTAAAGACTTTAACTTTAAACATTTAACATAACCATCACAGTCTCAATACAAATCACTAAACAAACAACACAGAGTTCATTACATTCCCATTACTAACACAAATACAATTACAAGTTACAATGATCACTGAGAAACAAATAACTAACACATAGAAGTACTACAAAACACAAATGAAAACAAAAATCACATAACTACCAATCATCATCAGCAGCTTCTTCAGCCTCACCTGCATAATCAGGTCGGTAAGGAACATAGTTGGGGCAAGTAGAAAATATCACTCTAGTGTCTCCCCTCATGAATCTTACCTGAGCATCATGGTATGCTATGTCGTAATCAACTCTCCTCCTCTTATAATCATCATTAACATTATTCAGGGCTTCTAATATATCAACTCTACTATGGAGTCTCTCAATACTAGCATTCTGAATCCTCAACTTCTCCATAACATCAGGCAAAGTAGGTGCCTCAGAAGTAGAAGGTATGTCCTTGCTAGCAGAAGGAATATCAGTACTCCTACTTCCTCCTCTCCATCCTACATGAGACTCATAAGTACGAATATTAGCCTTGGTAATAGGCCTCAATGGATGGACTAGCTCCTCATTGCTATCAAATTCCACTCCAGACTGTACACATAATGTATGAATCAGGGCAGGATGTCCTAATCCACCATTGGTTTCCCCTTTTGCAATAGTCTGGATACTCTTATAGATAATAGCCTCAATATCTATTTTTTTCATGTTTTGAATATAGTAGTTAAGAATAAATCTGTCTCTGGTAACTTCACTATGATGGTAAGAAGGTAATAACCTTGCTGAGATGAAATAGTGTCAAGCCTTAGATGCTACATTCAACATGGAAGCAGGGAAGTTATCTTTGCTTTATCTTCCATTCCCCTTTTCCATCAGTAAGAAAAGAAATTACTTCATTCAGTCTAGCATCCATAGTACCAAAATTCTCATATTCACAGAATGGTGTTCTTCCTAACTGGTAAAAATCATTAATACAATCAGGGGTAAATTCTACCATTTTCCCTCGCACAAGCACATATTCACTTTCAGTCCATGGCAAATTTGCATAAAATTCTCGAAATATAACCATAATCACATCAACAGTAAAATATCAAAATATTTCCCATTTTCTATCAGTAATTAACTGTTCTACCATTCCGCCCGGATTTTCAAAAGCTCGATCTTATATACACTTTTTATTGTAATGGGTCGAATTAAAACGAAATTGTGCTTTAACATTCACAAATCTATCCTCATCAAAATCCAATTCCTCTTCCCTTTACTTGTCTTTGGAGTCATATCAAAGTTTTATAAAAAAATGCAAGAAAAATCCAATAAATTCTAAAATCACAATGTAGAAGACTCCAAAAGAAAATCTAAGTAAGAACTTCAATCACCATCAATAATCTCAAAGAATCATAAAAATTCTAAATTCATATCTACATAATGTGAGATATTTCCAAGGTGAAAATAAAAAAATATTTTGTTTAGAGTAAAGCTCTTACCAAGAGAAGATAAGATCTACACTTTTTAAGCCTTGAAATCGCTTCAAATCCACAATCTAGCAAGCTAAAGATCTCTATTCGGCCTTGGCTTAAGGTTGAAGATGATGGAAAAGGCAAAAATGGCGGGTCCCAGGGCAAAAATTGCAATTTTAAGTGAATCTAGGCCTTTTCTTAATTCGGGCGCCATCGACGCTGGATAGGGCGCCGTCGGTGCTCTATTTAAATTAAATGCCCAAAGTCTCTGTAATTGGGTGTCGTCGGCGCCCATTCTGGTGTTGTCAGTGCTAATTCAAATTCTGGGTCCATAAATTTTTTGTAATTTCGATCGTTTCTAAGTTATGCCATCATATAATTAGCCTGTTTAAGCATCTATTTCATTAATTAAGCAATTAACTAACATCAAATTCACACAAACAACACAAAACATCACTTTAATATATAAAATCCACATTATAATCATGCATATTTAAACACTCACTATATGAGTTCATCAAGCAGTATAACATATAAATTCAGTGTCGCAGACACACTATAATACTCTAACGCTGAAAACTGAACATAAACACAAATTCCAAGTATAATAGGTCCAAAAACAAATTACATAGTCAATCAAACCAACTACTAAGCATGTCAAAGCATAATAAATGTAAATACCAAGGACTAAATATAAGGTAGAGTCACTGCTCATTATCGGTCGCAGTACTATCATCTCCTCTGATATCTCCGATGGATTGACGATGCAAGAACAGATTTTAAAAGGAACGATATGGGAATTCATGAGTTTGATTCTCTACAATCACAGTTTTCTTCTTCATCAAATTTATCAAACTTTCTTCAATTCGCTTAGTGTGATCAAATTGTTCTTTCACCCTCCAATCCAAGTGATCAAATAAATCAGAAATATTATTAATAACATTCATAAGATTCGGTAATTCTTTTTCCAACTTCTTAATCTTCTTTAAAATCAATTGTAAACTTTTAGAAAAATAAGGTTGAATAGGTTTTGGACTCTGCAATGGTTGATTTGCAATAATGCTCATATCATTCTCATCTCCAATTGCCTGACAGTTAAATAGATTAGTTGGGTCCAGGGGCTTCTAAGGGAGAAGCACCTGTTTCCCAGCTTTCATATGACACTTGTGACTGGCTGCAAAGAAGAAATATGGTGGAAGGATGTGCAAGCCCATATTTAGATCCATGAATAATCAATCCCAAGACAAATTTCACAATTATAGTGTTAATATTGATAGGCCTTTCCGTTTAAATACAATAATTCAAAATATCATTTTCCTTTGTCACTTTACTTATTTTCATAGTTGGGAGTAATTTTTACAGATATATAGAAATGTCATTGCTTTGACATGGGATTTAAAAATATAGTAGAGAAACTTACATATCCATTTTATCTTATCTCTCAATCTTCATTTTCATCAGTCATATATCGATAAGTCCCATTCATGTTGTCTCTCGTCGCATCAAAATTTGTATAATGGCAGATAAACACGTTTTCAATCATAAACAAATCATTAATCTTTGAATGAGTGAATGGTACAAACCTGCCTCACACATAAAAAAATCTTTGGTTGATTCCATGACAATTTGCATAAAACTCTTTCACCAGAGGAACGACAACACCAGAGTTCAATAATGCACCAAACTTCATTTTGGTCCAAAATATTCCAATTCTTCGATATGATCTAATAATTTTCATTCTTTATGATATTTATGAGTGAGTAGGACTCAAATATGATTAACTACAGGTAAAATTATTATTAAAATTAACACAAACAAACTAATATAATAAAAATACATATGGGTTGCTTCCCATAAAACGTTTGGTTTAACATCGTTAGCCCGACAAGCATTCAGTTATGCAGGATGACTTAACATTACTCTTAAAAATTGGTCGACACCCTTCAAAATATGGTTTTAATCTATTCCCATTAACTTTAAATATTTTTCAACTTTTAGAATCATCAATATCAACAGCTCCAAATGGATAAACTTTTATAACATTTAGAGGTCCTTTCCACCTAGACTTTAGTTTTTCAGGAATTAATTTTAATTTTGTATTATATAGCAAAACTTTTTGTCTAGGTTGAAATTTCTTTCTTATAATCTTCTGATCATGTCATAATTTCATTTCTCCTTATAAATTATGTCATTATCATAAGATTCATTTCTAATTTCTTTCAATTCATTCAACTGCACCAATATTTTCTCGTCTAAATCCTTTAAATTAAAATTTAACTCTTTTATCGCCTAATTTGCTTTATGTTCCAATTCTACAGGTAAGTGGCAAGTCTTTCCAAATATTAGTCTATAAGGAGACATTCCTATAGCGGTCTTGTAAACTGTCATATATGCCCATAATGCAGTATTTAATCTAACAGACCAGTCTAATTTGTGAAGATTCCAAAATTCATTTAATTTCATGATTAGACACTTCTGATAAATCACTAGTTTGAGGATGATGAGCAGTAGAGATTTTATAAATAATATTAGATTTTTCAACAAATCTCTTAATCAGATTATTCCTAAAATGAGATCAACCATCGGTAATGATCACTCTTGGCATTCAATGCCTTGTAAAAATATTTTTCATTAAGAATTTTGAAACACTTTGAGCATCACATCTAGGTAAAGCAATTGCTTTAATCAATTTTGAGATATAGTCAACAACAACCAATATATATAAATTTCCAAATGAAGGAGTAAATGGTCCATTAAAATCCAATCACCAAACATCAAAGATCTCAACTTCTAGTGTAAAATTTAGAGGCATTTCATTTCTTCTAGAAATATTACATACTCTTTAATGATTTTATATATCTATAAACATCCCTAAAAAGGGTAGGATAAATACTTAACCCCTTCCATGCCCTTCCTCCGTTGGAGAGTATTCCATAAAATGTTTCCCACTGATGACATCTTGAAGCTCAAAGGAATTAGAGGTCCTTCTAGCCTCCAAAAAGAGGAACAATAAAATCTAGATTGCAAAATCTTATGTGCAGTTTTATCAGTCCTCCAAATTTTGAATCATGACATCTCTGAATTATTGGTTCAATCTCTTCATAAGGAACCCATCTTCTAATTATAAGATCCTTACATTGTTTATATAGGTATGGTTCATCCCAAAAGTAAAATTTAGCATCATATATAAATTTCTTTTGTTTTTGCGTTGTTAATTCAGGTGGCAAAATATCACTCACAATATAATTCATAATATCAACATACCAAGGTAAATTTCTTTCCTTAATGTTATAAAGTTGTTCATCAGGGAAAGTTTCTGTAATTTCCTTCTCAAATTCAGATAGTTTATATTGTTCTAGTCTAGACAAATGATTAACTATTTGATTATCAGTTCATTTTCTATCAACTATCACAAAGTCAAATTCTTGCATTAAAAGTATCCATCTATTAATCTTGGTTTTACATTGATCCCCTATAGATATAAGTGCAATGGATGCCAGAAACTTGGTTCTGTTGGATAAATGCACTGATGATTTAAGATATGAAAATTATGATTTTATAATATGGGATACTACGCAAGTATACATATCGCTTATCAAGTAATATAGAACTTTCTGATTAAGCCCCGAGATATCGAACCCACAGGGAAAATGTGAAATCTTTAAAGGAATCAGAGAAATTATCTTTTTACTTTCTTTAATTGTTTTCGAAAAAGTATGTCTTGATTTTGAAAAGTTTTGAAGATTGATATATCTTTTGAAATTTTCTTAATAAAAATGCAAAGCAAGAAATTAAAATTACAATAACTAATAACACTGGATGTAAAATACTATTAACTAAAATATCTTTTTCTTTCCTTTCATGAAGTAGTAATAATTCTTAAAGTATTGTTGTGGAAGTATTCAAATTTTTATTGTGACAGATAGAAGCAAATGTGTTCTTTACTCTTACTTGGTTCTATAAAGAACATATGTTGATTTGAAATTTATATTATTTTGAACAGGGTTAGGCAGGGAAGATACCAGTCTCTCACTCAAGATTTCCCTCGATTCTCACCACCTGGAGGCTAACTTCTCATAACAAAACTCAAAATTTCAAACCAAATTAAGGGGTTTTAGCCTGTCACTCTAAAATCCTCCAATTTTACTCTCTTTTATAAAAATATCTTCTAATATTACATTCATTTATATGGACTACAGTTCTCACCCATATAATTTCATGTGATTCTTACTAACTTTTATGAGACAATACCGCATTGGATCTTACATAATCTCAAAAAATTTTACAACTTAACATGCCAAATTATGAAGTAAACAAAGTTTTTAGAATCAATCTTCACAACTTCTTCCAACTTTTAAACACTTATACCTTCCACAATAATTCTCTTTAAATTAATTACTTCTCCATTTAAGAAAGAAAAAGATAAAGTAAACTACTAAGAATGCATTGAGAAAATATAAAAATGCATTGATTTGAAATTCAAAACAACGATAAGAAAAATAATAAACGAAAACAAGTATTAATAAACTAAATAAAAGTAAACACTTATCTGAAAATCCTCTCCACAAGACTAAGAAAATTCCTCTGAAACTTTGACTCTTCGCTAAACTACTTCTCAGAGCAAGTCACCAACTCCATTGACTCAGAATATAGACTTCAGACTTCAATAAAAACTAATCTAAAAGAAGGAAAAGAAGTGAGAAGAAGAATACTTCACTCCGACCCTTTTCTCCTTTCTACTCTCTACTCCTACTCTAAATAAAAACATTTAAAATGCAGTGGAAGAACAATGGAAGTACTCTTCAAAATGCAGTGGAAGTGTCTCCTCAAATTGCCTCCTTTAAATCTTTCCTAAGACTCTCTTTAAATAGTAAACCAAAAGGTGCCTTGGCATCTCTTCAAAATGTGTCCAGGTTCGATGTATCTACCAAGGAACACACCCCTTCATTCAAACTTGCCGCCCAAAGGAAGTTTTGGACGTTACCACCAAGAGTTGCATCCCATCCCCTTTGAAATTGGCACCAAATCCATTTGAATCTCAATTTTTAACTGTGGCGGCTAAGCGCCGGCCCAGGCGCTTAGCCGCCAGTGTCAAATTTTTTATTTTTCATTTTTTTGCTCCAAATTTGATCCAATTTTGCTCCTTTCATCATGACCATCCATTTTCATCATACCTGCAAAAAAAACATAAAATACCTTCCATTAAAGTACAATATCATTAAAAATAGGTATAAAAATGTGCATAAAAATACTATATATTTTAGGTGTATCAGACATCCTTCTTTTGCATTAAATATTTGATAGTTGAATGGTCCGTATGCACTATACATTTAGTTCCAATCTAATACGATCTATTTTTTTTCAAAAGCATACACAATAGCTAATAATTCTCTTTCCATTGTGGTATAATTAATTTGAGCTTCATTAAGAGTTTTACTAGCATATAGTAAATAACCTTAAACATTTTATCATACCTTAGTCCTAAAGCAACTCCAATCGCATAATCACTGGTATCACACATAAGTTTAAATGGTTTCTCCCAATCAAGTGGAACAATTATAGGGGCAATGATTAATTTTTCTTTTAATAGTTCAAAGGCATTTAAAAATTTTTCAGTAAAATAAAATTTTTTATCTTTTTCAAAAGTTGGCATAGAGGTTTAGTAATTTTTGAAAAATCTTTAATATAACACATGTAGAACCCGACATTTCCTAAGAAACTTCTTACCCCTCTCACTCTAGTAGGAGGTGGTTATTTCTCAATAATCTGAATTTTTGCAGGGTCTACATCCATACTATGTTCAGATATTTTATGCCCAAGTACAATTCTTCCTACAACCATAAATTGACATTTTCCCAATTTAGAAATAAATTTATTTTTTCGCAAAGTTCCAAAACTTTTTCTAAATTATTTAAACATATGTTAAATGAAGTTCCAAATACAGAAAAATCATCCATAAATACTTTTATTCCATTATTAATTAGCTTACTAAAAATAGACATCATATATCTTTGAAATGTTGCAGGTGCATTACATAATCCAAAGGGTATTCTTCGAAAAGCAAAAGTTCCATATGAGCTAGTATATGTAGTCTTTTCTTGATTCTCAGGAGTAATAGGTATTTGATGATAACCAGTATATCCATCCAAAAAGCAATAGTACTTGTGCCCAACTAATCTATCCAACATTTGATCTAGAAAAGGTAGAGGAAAGTGATATTTTCTAGTGGCAACATTTAATTTTCTATAATCAATACAAATTCACCAACCAGTGACTTGTCTTGTTGGTATAATTTCATTTTGTTCATTCATATCAACTGTCACTCCTCCTTTCTTAGAGAGACAATGAATTGGACTTACATAAGCACTATCTGAAATATGATAAATAATTCTAGCATCAAGCAATTTTAAAATTTCCTTATTAACTACTTCTTTCATCATTGGATTTAGTCTCATTTGTGGATCAACTCTAGATTTATGTTGTTCATCTAACAAAATTCTATGCATACAAATCACAGGATTGATTCCATTAATATCAGCTAATGTCCAACCAAAAGCCTTTTTGTATCTTTTTAATGTATCCAATAATTTTCTTTGGTATTCATTCAAATCTGAAGATACAATAACTTGTAAGGTAGATAATTCTCCTGAAAATATGTATTTCAAGTGGTTTGGAAGAATTTTCATTTCAGGCTCAAGAGGCTTTATGATAGACAGAATTAAACTTTTATCATCACTTTCTGTAATATCCAACATTTCAAATCTTTCCTGAACATAATCTAAGTCTTCATTCTTCATCTCATCAGAATCATCTTCTATTTCATTATCATCCTCACATTACACTACACCCTCCGCTAAGTGAAATAGTCTCGTGATCTATGAGCTTCCTTTTCTTTTTAAGAATATCCTTCATAAACTTTGTATAATCAAGCATCTGTTCTAATGCTTCAATAAAGGGAATATTTACTATTAATTTCTTAAGGATTTCTAAAATTTTTGTAAATCTATTATCTCTATTTTGTTTTTTTTAATCTTTGAGGAAACGAAGGTGGTGGTTTTTCTACAGTAATTTTCATCGGTTCAAGCAGATATTCTAAGTCTGGATAAATTTTATCCTTTCCTTTTTTAATTTCCACCTTCTCTTTCTCAGTTTCAATTTCTTTTTGCGCTCTTGTTTCTAATTCATTTCCACTTCTTAATTGTATAGCCTTAATTTATTCTTTATTTTGAACTTTTGGATTAATCTCAACATTACTAGGAAGAGTTCCTAAAGGTCTATTATTAAGCACAACGAAAATATTTCCTAATTGATTTTCAATCTTCTTAATTGCAACTCCCTGAGTTTGTAATTGATTACCAATATTTAAAATTAATTCTTCCGTAGACAATTTCTTCTTCTTAAATTGTGGGTTACTATTAAAACTTGGAGGATAAGAAGGTCTATAGTTTGTGTTTCCTTAGTTGTTCAAATTTCCTACTAGGTTCACTGAATTGTCTCCCCATTGTGGGTTAACAGTAGCATTGTTATTATTACTCCAGTTTAAGTTTGGGTGGTACTTCCAACTGGGATTATAATAATTCGAATAAGAATTGTTGGGTCTATCATTTATAGCATTCAAGGTCTCATAAGATGTTTGAGATTCTATTATCCGACCTACTGAATTTTTCTCTAACACAGGGGTGTTTGAGAATAGTTCATCCCGTATTGATCTATTTTCTTTGAAAGGGCAGCTATTTGAGAGACTATTATAGTTATAGCATCAAAATCATGAATAATAGTCACTCTCTTTGGATTTAACCGTTCAGAGGGCCTTTGAAAATTGTTAGTAGCCATCTCTTTTATTAAAGAATATGCTTCATCAAAAGGTTTTGACATTAATGATCCACAAGCAGTAGCATCTATAATTGACCTAAGCGATCCTACTAATCCATTATAAAATTTTTGAATTATTAAGCAATCTGATAAAACATGATGTGGACACTTCCTAAGGAGTGTCAGCATATTTATAGGTTATGTGTTTTGAAAGAGGGGTCGCCTATAAAAGTTGTCGGCGAATTTTAGATTTTAAGTTTAATTTATATATATATATATATATAATTTAGAAAGTAGCATTTGATTTTTGAAAATAATTTTAAGCTTAATTTAATAGAAAATTGTATAGCTTTTCAAAAATGATATTTGAAAATATAACTTTAAATTTTAAAATATGAAATCAAACCGATCTCACATCCCAAATGATTTATATAAACGAGCACTGCATCACAAACCGTGTATATGTCCCAAAGAATAGACACACTGCTTGATAATTGGGCTCGATTAAATAAACTAAAAGATTTGTGACATCTGTTTAGTCTGCGAACCATTTTTATAAGCCGACAAGTTCCCCCTGTTTAATATAAAGGAATTAAGCAGGGTTTATATTACCTGGGTTCTTAAAGTTCCCTACAAGGGCAAACCCCTATAGTTAATTACATCCTAAATATTCGAAGACACTTATGAAAACTCTCGATAAAGATTAGTGGTTTCGCTTTCAAGAATTTCAAATTTTAAGCATTCAAAGGATTCGATTTTGGAATTTCAAAAGGGATTGGATCAAATTTAGAACAGTTATTTTTTTCGGAATCCAAAGGAAAAGAAGTAGGGGATGCCACGGATCCGAAGCAAACTCCGGTGACTTCCAAACTATCTTATTTGTTTGGCTTGAATTTGAGGAGAAGTTATTTGATGTTTCATTCCGGTCAATTTTAATTAATTAGGACTTATACTCGTATGATATAATCATACAAATAACCTGCAAGATTATGAGGGTTTATGTGATACCAAACGACTACCTCAGAGTCCTAAGGCGAGTTAGGGCTTAATTTGCATAACATGCAAATGCCTAAAGAAAAAGTGAGGGTTTATGATGCGTTAGACAAACTACCTTGAAGTCCTATGGCCTAGTTGTTTATTTCTAAGGAAAAGATAAGTTGATGAAGGCTTGTTTTGCTGTTGAAGATGGTCGTGCTGCCCACCATGTTTGCTCCGAGCTCCTTGTTGTTGTTGACCTCATTTTTGGTGAGGTCTTTTCTTTCCTCTTAGTCTTAGGATCTAGCCATAGGACTTCTACTTGACTATCCTAGAAGACTAGAGATGGAACCCACCATTTAGAGATTCAAACCAAATCTTGACTGTCTTTGGAATCCTACATGGATGGTCATCAACCTCCAAGCCACTTGGAAGGTTATGACCAATGTGCAGGAAGACAAGGATGAATTCCTATAGGATGGTCAAGCCTTAGGACAACCCGGGTGGCTTGGTCTTGGTGAGGTCTGGCTGGCACACACTACACTCCTATACCCATCCTAAACCCTAAACCATCTTTACCCAATCTTGACTCCTGGTTCATTGGAGCACTCATGTGGCTAAGCCCAAACCCCTAGCTCCTTGGCTAAGAGGGGTAGGAAAAACATATGAGATGTTCAAAATGAACACCTCTTGGTCCATGGCTCACTCCAAGCTTTTCCATACTATTCAACCATAATTAAATTCCATTTTGCCAAAATTCCTAGTTTTGACGTTGGGTCCTAAAACCTACCTAAAATTACCTAAATTACCCTACAACCACCAAACTCTCCAAAATTTTCCAAAAATTACCCAAAATTCCCAAAAATCCTAAAAATCATTTTAAATAAATTCCCGTCTCTTAAATCCACCAAAATACCCCAATACCCTCCAAATATCTTCCAAATACCCTAAATACTTCTTTTTGCCCAAAAATCCAAAAATTTCAAAAATTCCCAGAAAATTCTGAAAAATCTCAAATATTTCCAATTTCATATTGTTTAACTACACCATAAGGCAATTTTACCAAAATAACCCACTTTCAACCCAAAATACCAATTTGACCCATTTTTTAACCTTAATGGACCCAATGTCAAACCAAATCAACTCATTTGGCCTTAATTTTGCCTAATTTCAATCCTAAACTTTAAGTCAACATCCCCAATACCAATTTCAATCAAAACCAAGCCCAATTTGGTTCACATTTGAGTTCAATTTCAACTTGAATCTAAAGCCCCCCCTCCAAATTTTGGCCTTATGACCCAATTCACCCCAAAATGACCCAAAGCCAATCAATTTCCCCCAAACCAAATTCCAAACTCTTTGTCACAACCCCATAAAAATTTTGCAAAATTAATTTTACATCAAATCCAACACTAGCCCAATTTTGGCCCAAAAGCCCAATTTTGACCCAAATGCCTAAATTCCCTTCAAATTGAACCCCATGACCCATGAAAATTCTCAAGTCAATCTTAACTCAAATTCAACATATCCAAAATAAATTTCAATCAAATCATAATCATTTTGATCATACCATAATCAATTTCAAAAGAAAAAGAAATTTCAAATAGCTACATGCATGTTAAAAGCCCATTCCCCTTTTGCATTTTGAAAAGCCCATGATATTAATTTTAAAAGCCCAATTTTAGCCCACATGTAATATTTCCCTTCTAATATCATTTCATGACCACTAAATCATCATTTCATGGCATTATGTGGAGTATATCATGCATGTACATGGTCCCTTACCTAAATTAGGCATCATGGCATAATTTCCTAAAATCCATCAAAAATCAAAATTCCTTTTACATGAAAAAATCTCATGGCATTGTGCATGGCATAGCATAGCCCATGGGTCATCCCATAGCCATTCCAAAGTCAAAATTGCCAAATGTGGCAAGGGGGAGGTGACCTCTTCTCCTTCCCCTTCACTTCCATTTTCCCTTCTTCCAAACCATCAAATCCTTTGTTCAAACTCCCAAACCAACCATTAAACTTCACCTAAACCTCCCCATGGACCTTGAAACTTACTCTAACTACTTTGGGCAAGGATTGAGCCAAGGGACCAAGAGATTAACCCAAGTTAGCCACCTTTAACCAAAATTCTAAAAGGCCACTAAATCTCCCCTCACCAAATACTCAAATTGAAACCTCCACTCAACCTCTCTGACTTGACTAAACCTGGGCTTGACCTGACCCTGGCCAGCCAGCCACCTCAGCCGCCGGAAACCACCAGGCTGAGAGCCTTAAATGATTTCAAAAAAATTCAAACTCCTTGGCTCAGCTGTCCCATTCTAATTGGACTTCACAGCTCTTCTCCTCCTCCCCTAGGCAGCTGATCCCAAGCCCTAACTCCCACTGACAAGTTACACAGCCATGTCTACTTAAACCCCTCACCTCCACGGCCAAAAGGTTGGCTGAAATCAACCTCCACCAAACCTTCAATTAATTGTCCCAAACTCTTCTTCTAACACAGAGAAGAGGTTTCCCACTGTTCTACTGCCCCATCTCCATTGATTGAGCTCAATTTCAGGGCTCAATTCTCAGGCTAAAAGAGGACACTCTAAAACATACCACTAATCCCAAAATTGAAGCTTCCTTAAGCTACACCAGAGCTTAAGGAGAAGATCCCCATCAAAATCCCCCTCTGTCAGAGCATCTAAGTTGGACTTTCACCTCAAGCCTTCCGCACCTTGGAGGACTTCTGAACCAAACTCAAAGACAGGTCAAATTGGTGCATCCCAGAGGTTCGCCAAGGCCAGACAAAGCTTCCACAAGCATCCAATTGAAGCCACACCCCTTGGACTAAGGTAATGGGTTCAAACATTCAAACCGAGCTCGGTTTGAGACTTTGTTAAGAAAGTTTTAATTTAACCCTTGATCAACAATATAGAAATGCTGGTTGAGGTTAGATCTAGGTGTAGGATCTTTTTTTATGAAAATTTGTTGAGTATTGGCCGAGAAGTTAACCCTAGAAGACATGCGGTTGCGGGTTCACACCAGTCAAAGATGATGAACCAGAGTCGTCAGATCGTGCGTGTAATAGATGGAGGGCTAAGATTGCGCCAGACGGATGAATGATCCACGAACAGCGGGACGCGTGCCGCTAAGGTGGATGGCGGCGCCGAATCGAACGAAGACGCGTGAAGCTTCAATCCGCCGCAGGATGAGGTGGCGCCGCACCATTCAAATAGAAAAATAGGGTTATTTGGTATTTATTTAATTCAGTTAAGCTTTGGAAATTCACATCTTTATGTAGAAATCTCCAAAAAAACAAAAAAAAAAATACCCTCTTGCTCAGTGAACAGAGAAGAATAATGTGGAAGAGAAATCAAGTTATATTATTGAATCTTGAATTTTTAATTAATTTAATACTGATTTGAGTATTTCAATTCTCTACTCACACACACAATTCACCATGGCATGATACCATAGGGCTTTTGTAGCCTCTGATCTTGGGAATATTCACTGAATTTTCCAAGACCAGAGGCTATGCCCATGACATTTTCATGAATTTTAATATTTCCTAATCACTTGGGAACCAACCAAATATTTTTCCTAAGGCTCTAAGTAAAGATATTGAATTTTAAAGACTTAACGTAATTTTTAATATTAAAAATGAATTTTTCAACATTTTCACTAAATTAATTCTAAAAATTCAAAGAAAAAAAAATAATAAAATTTATTTCTCTGAGTTTCTTGGGATTAGGGAGATTTAAGAAAAATACAAAACTTAATTTTTCACCTTAATTTTATTATATAATTAATTAATACTCCAAAATTTAAAATAATTATAATAAATAAAATAAAATTCAAAAAATCACCAAAGTTGGTCCAAATGGTCCACTAGTCAATAGGAACTTCTCATAATTTTCCTAAGGACAGAAACCTCTTCTTGGTCATGTTATGGAATTTTCATTGAAAATCCTTATTTTCTGTTAAAATAATTATATAAATTAAATTAAAAACAGAAAAAATCATATTTTCTCCTCTAATCCTTCATAGACATGTGAGTGAGGTGACATAAAAATTTTAAGTTTATTTGAGCTTAATTTGATAAGCAATGAGATGAACAAGTGTAAAAGGGCATAATGGTAATTAAGAAATTTTAACCTTAATTAAAATTTAAGCTAAACTAAGGGGAAGGGTAAAATATTTGAGCTTAAATTCTTACTAGATGATTGAAACATAAAAGATTAAAGGGCATAAACTCATTAACCACTTTGAACATTAAAGAAGAAATTTTTATTAATTAAATCATATAAACCTTGGAAGTGAATTAAAAGGTGAATTTTTAAGGTTTAGGGATTTTGAATATAAGAAGATTTTAATTCTTTAAATTGAATCCATAATCAATAATTCAATCAAATATTATTTAAACATCAATTAATGGACTCTAAAAATGATGATTGGAGCTAATGATTTGAAAAAGAGAATGATTTTTGAAATTTTACAATTAAATTAAAAGACATTTGGACTAATTTGAAATTTTTTAAAAATCAAACTAAAACAAATTTAAGATGCTAAAATTAACCTGAAATTGTTTAAAATTTAAATCAAAACAAATTTAAAACATCAAAAATCAACTTGGAACGATTCATGATTAAAATATCATAAATTAAAAAAATTATTAAATCGATTTAAAACATTAAAATCAATCTAAAATATTAAGATCATTTGAAACATAAAGACTTAATTGAATTAAATAACTTGAACACTTTTCAAACTTAAAATGATTCCTTAAAAAAAAAAGAAAGGGATAAACTTAAACTTTACAACTAAATTAAATCACTTTAAACCACCGATCCAAACTTTGAATTAAGAAAGGTTAAAATCTCTAATAAACCAATTTGTCCTTGAGGATTTTCAGCATTATAACTCGTAAATGAAGTATTAAATGAAAATGTCACCTTACTCACAAGGATAATCAAACATCCTAACTCACTGAGCAAGAGTCAATTAAGATCAGAACGTTAAAGTAACTTGGGTGATTGATTCATCACCAGAATGAAACTAACTGAACTCAAAATAATCTCTAAAGTATTTAGAAAGATGTTTAGAATTCAGCTCCGAGCACTTCTCTAACTTGATGGGATGTTTTAAAAGAACAGTGAGATTTCATTGTTCTTTGGTGAAAAAAATCATGCTTAACAAAACACAAGAACCTAGACATCATAGGAAGTGACTAACAATAGGATTAGGATCAGAACCTCCCCTTAGCTTTACCTAAGTACTTATTGCAAATATATAAATACCTTAACATGTGTTTCAAGTGCAGGTAAAAAATGATGGGAGTGCCCACCAGGTATGTATTTAAGTTTATTGCAATTTACATTCTGCAATTTATTAAATGTATTATATTCCTGTACTTACAAATGCATGAAAATGATCGAACCCAACATGTTTAAATAACTCAAAATTTAATCACCAACAAAAATAAAACTGCAATTACAACTAAAATTAAAATGTCTCATTGGATGATCGGGAATCCCTCGGATGATGTAACCCACGTGTTGCTAACGAGATTTCCCACGGTTTAAATGAAGGTGTAGAACTCATTCAGTTGAGTTTAGCAAACTCATTTGGACTAATTGAATCCGATGAAAATAGCGATGTCGGGATGACGGAACTGTGGGATCTTAATCAGTTCTGCTTAATCAACTTCAAGATTTGTTTTAATTAAAATACTAAGCCATCTCAATTTTCAACCTCTCTAAACCAAAACACTTCTCTCATCTCTTGATTACCACTTTCTAAAACTAAACCTTCTGCAACAACAAGGAGCTTGGAGTACAGTGGGTAGCACGGCCATCTTCATCAGCAAAACTTGTGTCTACATCAGCTAAAACTTTCTTAGAATTAAACAATAAGCCATAGGATTTAGAGGTAGTTTACCTAGTGCAACATAAATCCTCAACATTTTCGTTAGGCATTTGCTTAATCATGTTATGCAAATTAAGCCCTAACTGGTCTTTGGACTCCGAGGTAGTCGTTTGGTAAGACATAAACCCTCACATCTTCGAGACTATTTGTATGATTATATCATACAAATATAAGTCCTAATTAATAAAAATTGGCAGGATTGAAACATTAAATAAATTCTCAAACTGAAGTCAAACAATAGGATAGTCGGGAAGTGTTGACCTCATTTTTGATGAGGTCTTTTGCTTCTCTCTTTAGTACTTAGGATCTAGCCTTAGGCTTTTCCTTTGACTAATCTTAGAGGACTAGAAATAGAACCCACCACTTAGAAATTCAAACACCTCTTGACTCTCTGCAAACCCCACAAGCTTGATGGTAGACCCCTAATCAGCTAGAGGGTTGAAATCAAATGTGGAGGTTTAAAGGAAGAGTTTCTTATAGAACTTTTTGGCCTTAGGGATACCCCAGGTGGCTCAGTCCAGTGAGGGTTGACTTGCACATACACCACACTCTCACACACATTCCAAGTCCTAAAACCACACTATCACCCAACTTGACTTCCTGACTCATGTAAGTAATTCACATGGATGGTTCTTAACCCCTAAGCCCCTGGCTAAGAGGATTAGGAACAACATAGTGAATACCTCAAATGAGTCCTCTCATGGCTCATATAGGCTTAATATAGCTTCACGGCTCAACCAAAGTTATTCCATTCTACTCACATTCAATCAATCTTCATTTTTCCAAAATTTTAATTTTTGACCCCCGGGGCCCCGGACCCGCCAAACCTACCAAATGCCCTTGAAATGACCCAAAATTTGCAAAATTACCCAAATTCCTCAAATTACTCAAAATCAGTCCTTAAACATTTCTCACCATTCAAAGTGATCATCTTTGACCAAAAATTCCAAAAATCCCCCAATACCCTCCAAATTACCAAAATGCCCATCTTGACCCAAAAATCCAAAAATTCTAAAAATTCTCAAAAAATTTCATAAAATCTCAAATATTCTGAATTTCATTTTGTTCAACTACACCATGAGCCAATTTTGTCAATTTACCCCACTTTTACTAAAATCCCCAATTTGACCCATTTTTAACCCAAATGAACCCAATGTCAAACCAAACCTCCCCAATTGACCTCAATTTTGGTCCAATTCAATTATAAACATCAATTTAATATCCCAAATATCAATTTAGACCAAATCCAAGCCCAATTTGATTGACATTTAGGTCCAATTTCATTCTTAAACTTAAAGCCCAATTTTGACCCATGAGCTAAACTTAGCCCAAACCTAACCCAACTCAACTCCAATTAACCCCAAACCTTTTCTAAATCTTCCCTAACATCTCCATAAACAAAACACTAACATAATTTGCCCAAAATTTAGACCCAAACCTTACTCAAATTCAACCCAAACCCAAAATTCCCTAAATTGGCCTAAATCCACCATGAACTCAAATAGGCCCAAATCCCAAGATTGAACCCCAACCAAAGTTGAAAACTCTTCATAACATTCCCCTAAACATTTCTCAACATCAATTTTACATCAATTTCAACATTAGCCCAACCTTAGCCTAAGTTAGCCCAATTTGGCCCACCTTAGCCCCTTTACCAAATAAACCCAAATCCAACCCAATTCAATCCCAAATCACTCCAAATTTATTTTAAATCACTCATGAAATATCCTTAAACTAAACCCAACATTTATTTTGCATGGCCCTTTACAAATTTTTTGATCTAAAAGCCCATTTTGAAACATAAAAGCCCATTCCCTTAAACCATTTTAAAAGCCCACCTTTACAAAATTTTAAAAGCCCAAAGTCCATTCCCAAGCCCACATGAAACCTTTTCTTCATCATTCCTTTGATAATCCTATTTGACCAAAGTCTTAAACCATCATGAAATCAACCCATTTGTAGCATCACGACAAATCCCATCAATGGAATCCAAAGTTTTCAAAATTCCAAATAACCCTTTACCATGCAAGTGAGCCAACCTTTTCCCAAGCCATGAGCAAGCCAGATGAAGTCATGGAGCCATGCATGAGCCATATGCAAGCCATGGGGAGCCCTTTCCACCTCACCATGCCACTTATGGCAAGAAGAGGGGAGCCTTTCCTAAGCCTTCACTAAACCTTTTTTAACCCCATTCATGATACACTTTAACCAAAATTGGCCACCTCACCTTGGATGGGGACTTCACCACACATGTGAGGCTGACCCAAATGATCTCACATCAGCCCAAATCAAGCCTTGGTGAGTGAACCAAGCAAAAACCATGAATTGATCCAAATTGGACCAAAAATGCTCCTTACACCCAAGCCATTTAAATCCTTGACTTTACACATGGCATAACCCAATTGATTGCACCAAGATCAAGCTCAATCATGTGAATTTTTCTCAGCCAAAAACCTTGGTGAATGAACCAAGCCAACCCTCATGGACACCCAAGCTCCACCATAACCTTCCTTATTTAAACCCCACCTCCATGACCAAGAGGAGGAGATGCAAAAGATTACCTTGGGGAAACTCTGCCAAATTGTTCCCAAAGCTCCTCTAAGCACTCCTAAGCTCAATCCAATCATTTCCAATTGAGGCCTCACCTCTTGGATAAAGGTATCAAATATTTTCTCCTCCAACCGAGCATGTTTTAATTTTCTGTAATTATTTAAATTTTTTAAGTATATCATCACCATATAGATGTGTGCTACTCGATTAGATGATCATTTAAAAAAAATTCATTCAATTTCGTTGAGAATCGAGAGAGATATCAAGGTTTGAAGTTGGACGGTTTTGGGTGAATAGAACTAGGGGAGAGAAGCAGCAGCCGTCCGATCAGGCGTGTATCCAACGGACGGCGCTGATGGAATTAGACAGTAGCTACATCCATGAACAGAACTGCGCCAGCAAATCAGGGAGCGACACATGGCGATTGGGCGGGAAAATGAAATATTTTATTTATTTTTGACCCTAAACTTCAAAAATGCATAACTTTGTGTAGAAAAATCATAAAAATAAAATAAAAATACTCTCCTGCTCAGTGAACAGAGGAGAATAATGTGGAAAAGAAATCAAGTAATTTCATTGAGTATTTTATTTTTAATGATTTATTTACTCTCTGCATTGATTTAATTCTCCATTTGCATAGGCAATTCACCATGGCATGAGACCATAGGGCTTTTGAAGCCTCTGAACTTGGAAACATTCCTTAAATTTTCCAAGGTCAGAGGCTATCCCTATGAGAAGTTAATGATTTTTCAATTGCATGTTACTGTTTTGAGTATTTTAATTCCAATAATTAGCATGTTGAGAAATAAATTCTAGAAAAATTTGGTGATATTTCTTATGACCAGTGGAACCTAGGAAAAATAGATTTTGAGTTAATTCACATGGAACAACCCTAATTGGCCTAAACACCCAAAATTGAACTTTAATTAATTAGGGTTAACTACACATCAAATTAACTTGAAAACAAATCTCCACTGATCTTTAGGATCAGAGGAACATCACATAAAAATTTGAAGTCAATTGGACTCGATTAACCCCACCAAATGGGTTGATTAAGCCTCTTAAGCAAAATGGATAAAATTAAACTTTAAAAATTCATAACTCACAAAATACTTTTCAAAAATTCACAAAAATGGTTGTGAAGCTTCTCTGATATCAGAGGAACTTAGGAAAATTAAAATTGTAATTTTCTAAAAAAGTTGATTTTTATCATTATTTTAATATTTTTAATAATTAAAAAATAATAAAAATCACCAAAGTGTCACATTTTCAATTCTAATCACTTAGGAACAAACCAAATATTTTTTTTAAGTCCCTAGGATAAGATATTGAATTTTAAAGGCTTAATGTAATTTTTAATATTAAAAAATGTATTTTCCAACCTTTTTACTAAAATAATTCTAATAAATCAAAGAAAAATCAAAAAAATATAAAATTTATTTCTCTAGACTCCTTGAGGTTAGAGAGATTTAAAAAAATATAAAATCCATTTTTCAACATTAATTTTTTTAAAATTAATTAATACTGCAAAACTCAAAATAATTCTAATAAATAAAATATAATTCAAAAAATCACCAAAATTGATTCAAATGGTCCTCTGGTTATTAGGAAAATCCCATAATTTTCTTAAGGATAGAAACATTTCCTTGGTCAAGTTATTGAATTTTCCTTCAAAACCGCTATTTTCCATTAAAAATAATTATATAAATAAATTAAATACATAAAAATCACATTTTCTCCTCTAATGTCTTAATTGACATGTGAGTGAGGTTACATAAAAATTTTAAGTTCATTTGAGCTTAATTTAGTGAGTTATAAAATTATTAAGCTTGAAGGACAATAGGGTAATTAAAAATTTCAACCCTTAATTAAAATTTTAGGATTTATCAAAAAGGGGAGGGTAAAATATTTGATTTTAAACTGATTTTGGATGATTGAAACTTAAATGATTGAGGGTAGAAACCTACTAACCATTTTAAATATAATTAAAATAAAACTTTAATTAATTAATTAATTGAAATTTTGGAAGAATAATAGAAATTGGAATTATTAAAGTAGAGATATTATTAAGAGGATATTTATTCTTTAATTTAAAAATCCCTAAATAAATCACTTCAATAATACTTAATTCTTAATTAAAAAATTAAAATAATAATCCAAATTAAAATTAAACTAAAATTAAATTAAATTAGATTTAAATTAAATTTAAATTAAATTAAATTAAATTAAATTTAAATTAAATTAAATTAGATTAAAATCATTAAATTAAAATTAAATTTAAATTAAATTAAATTAAAACTAAATTAAATTAAAATTAAATTAAATTAAATTAAAATTAAAATAAATTAAATTAAATTAAATTAAATTAAATTAAATTAAATTAAATTAAATTAAATTAAATTAAATTAAAATTAAATTAAATCAAATTAAATTAAATTAAATTAAATTAAATTAAATTAAAATCAAATCAAATCAAATTAAATTAAATTAAATTAAATTAAAATTAAATTGAATTAAATTAAATTAAAATCATTTAACAACAAACCTAAATGAAATCATTAAGAATTAAATCTAAAATAACTTGAACACTATTCCAAACTTAAACTAATTTTTAATAATTAAGTCAAAAATAAAATTAAATCATTAAGTTTAAATCATTAAAATACTTAATAAGTTGATTTGCCCTTTTAAAGCTCTTATTATTATAACTCTTAAATGAGGTATCAAGTGAAGTGTTACTTCGCTTATAGGATATTCAAATGTCCTAATTCACTGAGCAAGAGAACAAAACTTAAACTCCTGGATGATTAATTCACTTGTATAATTAAATTCTCTTGGACATAAAACAATCCTAGATGTATTGAAAAGATGTTTAAGACTCGTCTTAAGCACTTCCTCAATATGATGGGATGTTTATAAGAACAATTGAACTTAATTGTTCTTTGGTGAAGAAAATCATCCTTAAACCAAAACACAAGAACCTAGACGTCATAGGAGATGACTAGCTATAGGATTAGGACTTTGGTAGATAATTAAAACCTTTCCCTTAGCTTTACCTAGGTACTTGTTGAAACATTTAAATGTCTTAACATGTGTTTTAAGTGCAGCTTGGGATGACGGGAAGACCCTCCAGGTACGCTTTTATTTTATTGCACTTTACTTTATTGTAATTTACTTACATGCACTGTACTTTACTTTTCTTGCATGATAAACAACTATTGCATGAAAACCAAAACCTTTAGGATAGTCCCTGAACTGAAGCCAAAACTAAATTAAAAGTCATTACAAGATAAAAATCACCACCACAACATTTTGAAATATAAAAAAACTCAAAATTTAATCACAAACAGAACAACAAAACTACAACTTTAACTAAATTAAAACGTCTCGTTGAATGATCGGGAATACCTCGGATGATGTAACCCACGTGTTGCTAACGGGATTTCCCACGGTCTAAATGAAAGTGTGGAACTCTTTCAGTTGAGTTTAGCAAATTCATCTGGACTAAGTGAATTCAATGAAAATAACGGTGCCGGGATGACAGAACCATGGGATCTTAATCGGTTTTGTTTAAATAACTTTAAGATTTGTTTAATTAAAATATTAAAAACACTTGGATTTTAAGATTTTCTCTAAACCAAAACACTTCTCTCATCTCCTGATTTATGGCTTCTAAAACTAAACCTCTGCAACAACAAGGAGCTTGGAGCATAGTGGGCAGCACGACCATCGCCATCAGCAAAACCCGAGTCTACTTCGACAGAAACCTTTCCTAGTTTTAAACAACCAAGCCATAGGATTTCGAGGTAGTTTGCTTAGTGCAACATAAATCCTCAACCCTTTTGTTAGGCATTTGCATAATCATATTATGTAAATTAAGCCCTAATCGGTCTTACGATTCCGAGGTAGTTGTTTGGTACGACATAAACCCTCACATCTTCGAGGCTTTTTGTATGATCATGTCATACGAATATAAGTCCTAAATAATTAAAATTGACAAGATCAAAATACTAAAGAATTCTTCCTAAATTGAAGCCAAACAATAAGATATTCGGGAAGTTGCCAAGATTCCTCTTGGATCCTCAACTTCTCCTACTTCTCTTCCTTTGGATTTCCAAAACAAACAGTTCCAAATTTGATCCATTCCCAATTGAAAATTCTAAAATCTGATCCTTTGAAAACCTTAAACTTTGAAATTCTTGAGAGCAAAACCACTGATCATTATCGAGAGTTTTTTTAAGTGATTCTCGTCACTTATGATGCAATTAACTATAAGGGGCTTGCCCTTATAGGGAACTTTAAGAACCCAAGTAATATAAACCCTGCTTAATTTCTTTATATTAAGCAAGGGAACTTGTCGGCTTATAAAATTGGTTCGCAGACCGAACGGATGTCACAAATCTTTTAGTTTATTTAATCGAGCCCCACCATCAAGCAGTGTGTCTATCCTTAGGGATAGATACACGGTTTGTGGTGCGGTGCTCATTTATATAAACTATTTGAGATGTGAGATCAATTTGATTTCATATCTTAAAATTTTTAAACTTAAAATTACTTTCAAAAATCAAATACTACTTTTTAAATTATTTAAATTAAATTAAAAAATTCACGGATAACTTCTGTAGGCAACCCCCCTTTTCAAAATACACAACCTAAAAATATGCCGACAGGAAGTCACCGAAGTTCGCTTCGGGTCTGTGGCATCCCCTACTTCTCCTTTTTTAGACTCTTAAAATAAACTGTTCCAAATTTGATCCATTTCCTATTGAAATTTCCAAAATCCAATTGTTTGAAAACCTTAAACTTTGAAATTCTTGAGAGCAGAACCACTGATCATTATCTAGAGTTTTTTTAAATGATTCCCGTCATTTAAGATGTAATTAACTATGGGGGCTTGCCCTTATAGGGAACTTTAAGAACCCAGGTAATATAAACCCTGCTTAATTCTTTTATATTAAGCAGGGGAACTTGTCGGCTTATAAAATTGGTTCGCATACCAAACAGATGTCGCATATCTTCTAGTTTATTTAATCGAGCCCCATCATTAAACAGTGTTTATTCCTCAGGATAGATATACGGTTTGTGATGCGGTGCTCGTTTATATAAACTATTTAGGATGTGAGTTCGGTTTGATTTCATATATTAAAAATTTTCAAACTTAAAAAAAATTACTTTTCAAAAATCAAAATACTACTTTCAAAATTATATATAAATTAAATTTAAAATCTAAAAAAATTCACCGACAACTTCTGTAGGCGACCCCCTTTTCACAACACTTAACCTAAAATATGTCGACAGTTATTGCAGAGGGTTTAGTTTAAAGAAGTGACAATCAGGGGATGAGAAAAGTGTTATGGTTTAGAGGTTGAGTTTCAAATTCAACGTCTTAAGTTTTATTAAGGGAAATCTTAAAGTTGATTAAGCAGAACCGGTTAAAATCCTACGGTTCCATCATCTCGACACCACTATTTTCATCGGATTCACTTAGTCCAAATGAATTTGCTAAACTCAATCGAATGAGTTCCACACTTTCATTTAGACCGTAGGAAATCTCGTTAGCAACACGTGGGTTACATCATCCGAGGGATTCCCGATCATCCAACGAGACATTTTAATTTAGTTGCAATTGTAGTTTTAATTTTTGTTGGTGATTAAGTTTTAAGTTGTTTAAACATGCTGGGTTTGATCATTTTCATGAGTTATAGAATGCAGGAAAATAAAACATTTAATAAATGTAAATTGCAATAAACTTAAATGTGTACCTGAAGAGTCTTCTTGTTTCCACGAACTGCAACTCAAAATGCATGTTAGGGCATATATATTTGCAACAAACACCTAGGTAAAGCTAAGGGAAGGTTCAGATCATCTACCAACCCTATGATGTCTAAGTTCAGATCCTAGTTGTCTATCAATTCCTATGACGTCTAGGTTGAAGTACTAGCTGTTTTTAAGAATGATTTTCTTCATCAAAGAACAATGAATTCCAATTGTTCTTCTGAAACAACCCATCAGATTGAGAAAGTGCTCGGGGTAGGGCCCCGAACATCTTTTCAAAACTTCTGGATTTATCTTGAGTCCAAATGATTTCATTGTTCGGATGAATTGATCATCCGGGGTTTAGTTGAGTCTTGACTCTTGCTCAGTGAATTTAAATGTTTTAATTGCCTTATGAGAGAGGTGACATGTCACTTGACATTTCATTTAGAAGTTATGAAATGAAAGTCTTTAGGGCTAAGTTGGTTCATTAAAGAACCTAACCGATTTAATTAAAGTTGGATTAATAGTTTCTTTAAGGTGATTTAATTTAATTCTTAAACGCTTTAAATCAATTACAGTAATGTTCTTAAAGGGTTTTAAATTGATTGTTGCATTTTAAGATGTTTCAATGTTTTATTAATCGATTATTTAACTTAATTGATTATTTAGTTGTTTGATTATTTAATTTAATTGATTATCTAATTACTTAATTATATATCTTAAGATATTTTAATTCATTTTTGTTTAATTGAAAAGGTTATTTAAATGTTTTAAATTATTATTATTTTTTTAATTAGAGAAATTATTTTAATGTTTGAATTATTATATTTTTTTTATTAAAGAAATTATTTAAATATCTTAAATTATTTTTAATTGATCAAAGAAATTATTTTTAAATTAATTTTAAAATTTCAAATTATTTTTAATTTAATTACTTTAAAATTATTTCAATTAATTTTAAGCTAAATCTTTATGTTTAAGATTATTACTTATTATTACTTTATCATTATTTCTCTTTAATCACTTTGGATTAATTAGGTTATTTCATTTTAAGCCTTGTTAAGAGTTAAATAGATTTAATTAAGTCATTGGTTAGAGGTTTAGATTAAGGAATGGACATCCCCCTATATCATACCCCTAACCCTACCATTAATACTTAATTAACTTCCAAATCTTAAAGATTTTAAATAATTAGTATTTCCTCTTGATATTGATGGTGATTAGTAAGTTCCTTCCACTTAATTCTCTAAGTTTCAATCATCCAAGTAAACAATTAAGATCAAATGTTTCCCCCTTACCCTTGGTTAAGCCTAAAGGTTAATTAGGGTTAAGGTTCCTTAATTACCTTAATGCCCTATTAAACTTAATCACCTCATAACTTACTAAATTAAATCCCAATGACTTTGAAATTTTTATGTCACCTCTCTCATATTTCAATTAAGACATCAGAGGAGAAAATGTAATTTTCTTATTTTTATTTTATTTTTGGAATTATTTTTAATGGAAAATTAAGGTTTTCAAATGAAATTTAATAACTTAATAAATACTAAATATCTATCATTAGGAAAGTTATGGGAGATTCACCTAGGTCAGAGGATCATTTGGGCCAATTTTGGTGATTTTTTGAATTTTAATCTAATTATTATAATTATTTTAAATTTTAGAGTGTTAATTAAATATGAAAAAATTTAAAAGTAGAAAAATTAAGTTTTATATTTTTCAAAAATCTTTTTGAGGTCAAGGAACTTATAGAAGCAAATTTTACATTTTTCCAATTTTTATGTGATTTATTAGAATTATTTTAGTGAAAGGTTAAGAAAATTCATTTTTTAAAATGTTAAAAAATTATTCTAGGCCTTTAAAAATTAATATCCTAACTTAGAGACTTAGGAAAAATATTTTAATGGTTCCCAAGTGATTAGGAGACCAAATGTAACATTTTGGTGAATTTTTATATTTTTATGATTTTTTTAATTTTTAATTATTTAAATATTTAAAAGATGATTAAAAATTAAATTTTTATGAAAAATACAATTTTATTTTTCTTGAACCCCTCTAATCTTAGAGAACTCCCAAAATTAATTTGGTGAATTTTTAAAATGTATTTTGGGTTTTATGAATTTTTTTATGTGCAAAATAGCTATGTTATTTAGGAAATTCATTTTGTGGGTTAAATCAATTCCAATTGACTTTAAAATTTTTATGGGGGTTCCTCTTATCCCAAAGAACAGTGGAGAATCAATTTTGAGTTATTTACATTTTTAGTTTGTTCTAATTAATTCAAAATTGGTTTTAGGTCAAGTGAGCAATTAGAGTTATATTTAATGTTTTAGTTCATGAAATAATTTTCCTAAGTTCCTCTGACCATAGGGAACCTAGCCTAATTTTCCTAGATTTTTCCAACCACTATACTAATTATTAGATTTAAATTATCAAAATAGGCATATAAACTTAGAAAATATGGTTTCTGCCTAGGGATCTCCTCTGGCCTTGAAAAATTCAGGGAATGTTTCCAAAAACAGAGGAACAAAAGCCCCATAGTCCCAAGCAATGGTGAATTGTGTATGTGAGAGGAGAATTGATTTAATGTTTATTGCATTTAATTAATTTAAAAATAAAAACTAAGCAAATAATTTTGATTTTAATTCCACATTATTATCCTCTGTTCACTGAGCAAGACAGTATTTTTCTTTTAATTTTTGGATTTTTCTATGCAAATTATGCAATTTCTAAGTTATGAGTATTTAATTAATTCAGAAAATGAGGAATTCTCCCACTTATCGAGCGCGGTGCCCCCGTCAACCTACGACGCGTCGAAGCTCCACGCGGCGTCCTGCAATTCGGCGCCACCATCCATGTCAGCCACCACGCGTCACGCGGTTCCGCCCCAAGTCTCCATCCTGCTCGATCAGGATCGTCAATCCGATACACGCGCCATCGGATGGTCCACAGTCTTCGTCCCCTTCTGGTTCGAAACTGCTGCCACACGTGTTTAAACCCTAATTTTTCGCTTGATTGTCAATGGATTTACATGAAATTTGTTTCTACACCTTCATTTAACCTAATAGATCATATATATACGGTTGATCAAGTTTAAATTGCATGTTTTCTTCATAAAGTCCCAAACCAAGCTCGGTTTGGGTGTTTTGGATTCATTACCTCAATCCAAGAGGGGTAGCCTCGATTGGATGCTTGTGACAGGTTCGTTGGGGTCTGGCGAAGCTCCTGTAAGCAGCACTAGAGCTCCCTTTGAGGTTGGTTTAGAACTCCTCCTACAGGTGGACATCTTGAGGTGTCCAGCCAAGTAGAGAGCTCCACAGGGGAGGCTTTGATAGGGGATCTTCTCTTTAGGTTCTGGGGAGGGTGTGTGCAAGAGGAATTGAAGTTTGGTGGAGTTTTAAAGGTTGTTATATTTCGGACTCAAAATTGGGTGGAGAAATTGAGCTCGGGCAGGAGGAGTTAGGGCTGGAATGCAGTGGAGCCAGTCTTCTCTGGGCTCATGGAGGAGTTTGGGTTCAAATGAGAGGAGTTTCTGCAAGGTTGGTTTCAGCAACCTTCTTGGCTGTGGGGAAGGTGAGCTTAAATAGCCATGACCATGGCTTATTTCAGGGGAGCTTGGAGGCTGTGATTTGCTGCTTGGGTGAAGAGAAGAAGAGCCACAGTGACTATTAGGGTTGGGATAACTCAACAAGGCAAAATTTTAATTTTTTCGCTCACATAGAGCTCTCGGCCATGGAGTTTTCCAGTGAGCCAGGTGGCTAGCCTGCAGGCATGGGTCACCATCTGACTCAGTGGAGTCAGGGCATGGAGTTGGTGAGTTCAATTGGGTATTGCCATGTGTAAAGGGTTTGATTTAAGTGGAATGGGGGAAGTGGCTCTTTTGGGCTCATTTTGGTCAAGTCATGTTTTTTGGGTTTGGTTCACCCTCCAAGTTGGCTTTAGGCTGATGGAAAATCAGTCAGGTCAGCCAAGGGAAGGATGGTGAAGTCCCTATCAAAATTTTTTGGATTAATTTTAGGTTAGGGTGAAGCATGGGTAAGATTAATGACTTTTTAAGGGGTGTTTAAAGGCTCTCCTCCTTTTTCCATTTATGGAGTGATGAAAAGTCTAAAGTTTTCATGGCTTCATGTGGCTCAAACATGGCTACATGGCTTGCTCATGGCTTGGGAAAAGGTTGGCTCATTTGCATGAGAAAGGATTTTGGGATCTTTTGATATCTTGATGACAATTTGCATGAAGCTTGTGTCAGCATATTTTTAGGTTATGTGTTTTGAAAATGGGTCGCCTACAGAAGTTGTCGGTGAATTTTAGATTTTAAATTTAATTTATATATATATATATATATATATATATATATATATGCATCGGAAAAAGTTGGCTCATTTGCATGAGAAAGTATTTTGGGATCTTTTGATATCTTGATGACAATTTGCATGAAGCTTGTGTCAGCATATTTTTAGGTTATGTGTTTTGAAAATGGGTCGCCTACAAAAGTTGTCGGTGAATTTTAGATTTTAAATTTAATATATATATATATATATATAATTTGAAAGGTAGTATTTGATTTTTGAAAATAATTTTAAGTTTGAAAATTTTAAGATATGAAATCAAACTGATCTCACATCCCAAATAGTTTATATAAACGAGCACCGCATCACAAACCGTGTATCTATCCCGAGGAATAGACACACTGCTTGATGATGGAGCTCGATTAAATAAACTAGAAGATTTGTGACGTTCGTTTGGTCTTCGAACCAATTTTATAAGCCGACAAGTTCCCCTGCTTAATATAAAGGGATTAAGCAGGGTTTATATTACTCCGGTTCTTAAAGTTCCCTATAAGGGCAAGCCCCTATAGTTAATTACATCCTAAGTGACGGGAATCACTTAAGAAAACTCTCGATAATGATTATTGGTTTTGCTCTCAAGAATTTCAAAGTTTAAGGTTTTCAAACAATTGGATTTTGGAAGTTTCAATAGGGAATGGATCAAATTTGGAACAATTTATTTCAGGAGTCTAAAGGAAGAGAAGTAGGGGATGTCGCAGACCCGAAGTGAACTTCGGTGACTTCCCGACTATCCTATTTTTTGGCTTCAATTTGAGAGTTTATAAAATGTTTCAATCCTGCTAATTTTAATTAATTAGGACTTATATTTTTATGACATAATCATATAAATAGCCTCGAAGATGTGAGGGTTTATGTCGTACCAAACGACTACCTCAGAGTCCTAAGACTGGTTAGGGCTTAATTTGCATAATACAATTATGCAAATGCCTAACAAAAAGTTGAGGATTTATGTTGCACTAGGAAAACTACCTCGAAATCTTATGGCTTGGTTATTTAGACTAAAGAATGGTTTTGCTGAAGTAGCCAAAGTTTTGTTGATGAAGATGGCCTTGCTGCCCACTATGCTCCAAGCTCCTTGTTGTTACAGAAGTTTAGTTTTAGAAGTGGCAATCAAGAGATTAGATAAGTGTTTTGGTTTAAAATTCTTAAGGTTCAGATGTCTTAATGTTTTAATTAAAACAAATCTTAAATTTGATTAAGCAGGACAAATTAAGATCCCATAGTTTCGTCATCCCGGCACCGCTATTTTCATCGGATTCACTTAGTCCAAATGAATTTGCTAAACTCAACTGAATGAGTTCCACACTTTCATTTAGACCGTGGGAAATCTCGTTAGCAACACGTGGATTACATCATCTAAGGGATTCCCGATCATCCAACGAGATGTTTTAATTTTACTGGAATTGCAGTTTTGTTGTTCTGTTTGTGATTAAATTTTGAGTTATTTTATATTTTTGAATATTGTGGCGGTGAATTTTTTCTTGTCGTGACTTTTAATTTAGTTTTGGGTTTCAGTTTTGTGGCTATCCTAAAAGTTTCAATTTTCATGCAGAGTGACATTCTTGTTTAACATGTAAGAGAAGTAAAGTACAGTGCAGGTAAATAAATCGCAATAAAATAAAAGCGTACTTGGAGGGTCTTCTCGTCATCCCCAGCTGCACTTAAAACACATGTGAGAGCATTTAAATATTTGCAATAAGTACCTAGGTAATGCTAAGGGAAGGTTCTGGTTGTCTACCAAAATCCTAATCCTATTGCTAGTCAATTTCTATGACGTCTAGGTTCTTATGTTTTATGGATGATTTTCTTCACCAAAGAACAATTAAGTTCAATTGTTCTTCTAAAACCCCTCATCATATTGAGAAAGTGTTCAGGACGAGTCCTGAACATCTTTTCAATGCTTCTGAGATTATTTCAAGTCCAAATGAATTTCATTGTACAGGTGAATTGGTCATCCAAGAATTTAGTTAAGTTTTGTTTCTTTCTCAGTGAACTTGGACATTTGATTATCTGATGAGTAAAGTGGCATTTCACTTGACACTCCATTTGAGAGTTATGAAGGTGAAAGCCTTCGGGGGCAAATTAGTTCATCAAGGGATTTAGCCATTCTTAATTGAAATTTGAGTTGGAGATTTAAAGTGGTCTTGATTTAATTATAAAGTTATATTTGATCTTTTTAGGTGTTTTAAACCATTTTAAGTTGGAATAGTATTCAAGTTGTTTAATTCAATTAACTCTTTATATTTTAAATGATCTTAATATTTTAAATTAATTTTAATGTCTTAAACTGGTTTAATTTTTAATTTATGATGGTTTATTCATGAATTGTTCTAGGTTAATCTTTGATGTTTCAAATTATTTAAGTTGAAAGAGGTGTTTAGATTATTTAATTTCATTAAATTTTAATGATTCAAATTTGGTTTAAATTAATCTTTAGTATTTTAGGTTAATTTTAATTGGTTTGGTTTTCACATTTTTTTGTTATTAATTGTTTTGAGATTATTTAATGTTTCAAATTTTTTTAAGACTATTCTTAAGTGATTTCAAATTAGTTTTAATGGTTTAAATTTATTTTAATTTGATTACTAGATCATTTAATGTTTTAAGCTTTAATTTGATTAAGGGTTGTTTTCTTTTTAATTATTAATTTCAATCATCATTTTAGATTTAATTAAGAGTTGAATATTATTGGAGTGATTCATTTAGGGATTTTAAATTAAAGAATTGACATCTTCTTAAGTCATATCCCTAACCTTAATAATCCAAATTTTTAATTATTCTTCCAAAATTTAAATGATTTAATTAATCAAAGTTTCATTTTTTATGTTGTAGGTGATTAAATGGGTTTCTGCCCTTTTAATTCCCTAAGTTCCAATCATTCAAGAGAAAATTAAGATCAGATATTTTACCCTCCCTTTGATTAAGCTTAAAGTATTAATTAGGGTTAAAATCCTTAAAAACTTTTATGCCCTTTTAAGCATGCTCATTTCATAACTCACCAAATTGAGCTCAAATGAACTTAAAACTTTTATGTCACCTTACTCACATGTCAATTAAGACATTAGAGGAGAAAAAGTGATTTCTCCATTTTTAATTTAATTTATATAATTATTTTTTTAAAAAATAAGTGTTTTCAATGAAAATTCAACAACATGACCAAGCTAAAATTTCTGTCCTTAGGAAAATTATGGGATGTTCCTACTGACTAGAGGACCACTTGAACCAATTTTGGTGATTTTTTGAAATTATATTTAATTTATTATAATTATTTTAAATTTTGAAGTGTTAATTAATTATAAAATCAAATTAAAGTTGAAAATTAAGTTATATATTTTTCTTAAATCTCTCTAAGGTTAGGGAACTCGGAGAAGAAAATTTTATATTTTTATAATTTTTGGTTGATTTATTGGAATTATTTTAGTGAAAAGTTAAGAAAAATCTATTTTTTTAACATTAAAAATTACATTAAGCTTTTAAAATTCAATATCTTTACCTAGAGACTTAGGAAAAATATTTGGTTGGTTCCTAAGTGATTAAGGAACAAAATATGACATTTTTGTGATTTTTAATATTTTTTTGATTATTTTAATTTGTTAATTATTAAAATATTAAAAATAAGCTTAAAAATGAAAATTTTTAGAAAATTCCAATTTTAATTTTCTTTGGCCCCTCTGATATCAAAGAACCCACAAAACCAATTTGGTGAATTTTTTAAGAGTTTTTTGGGTTTTAAGAATTTTTAATTTTCAAAATAGCTATATCACTAAATTAATTCATTTAATGGTCTAAATTATTTCTAATTGACTTAAAATTTTTATGTTAGGTTCTCTGTATCCTAAGTGACAATGGAGAATCATTTTCAAGTGATTTTGATGTGTGGTTACTCCTAATTAATTAAAGTTCAATTTTAAGTGTTTGGGCTAATTAGGGTAATTTTTAAGAAATTAAATCAAACCATAATTTTCTTAGGGTCCTCTAGTTATAAGATACCTTCCCTAATTTTTCTAGAATTTTCTAAGCAATATGCTAATTATTAGAATTAAAATACCAAAATAGACACATAAACTTGAAAATTAGACAAAATTCTATAGAGATGGCCTCTGGCCTTGGAAAGTTCAGGGAATGTTCCCAAGAACAGATGCTACAAAAGCCCTATGGTCTCATGCCATGATGAATTGTGTATGCAAATGGAGAATTAAAACACCACAGAGAGTATTTAAATCATTAAAAATCACAGACTCAACAAATTAACTTAATTATTTTTTCACATTATTCTCCTCTGTTCACTGAGCAAGAGGGTACTTTTAGTTTATTTTTATGATTTTTCTATGCAATGATATGAATTTTTCAAGTTCAGGTTATTTAATAAATTCAGAAAATCCTATTTATCTACTTAAACTAGTCAGCGTCGCGTCATCCTCGTCCAGGTCGAAAGCACAAGCATCGTAATTTGATTAGGCGCCGCCATCTGACTCAGCAGCCACGCATCCCATGGTTCCGCTTCGTGCCTCTGCCCGAAGCGATCCTATCCTTCCATCCAATACACGCACGAATGGATGACATCCGTTCATCGTCCCCAGGCGTCCTAACCCGAGAACCGTCCACCTTCTACACCTAAGATCTCGCTCGATACTCAACCAAATCATGCGTGGTTGGTCTCTATCGACGTGTCTAGACTAGACGAACATATCCATGCAGCTATGATGCATTGAAATCAAGCCAAACAAAATGGGGGATTCATAGAAGCTCGGGAGGAAGAAGAGGTCAATACCTTGGCTCTGAGAAGTGAAGCTTCAATCAGAGGGGCTTGGCACGTTTGTTGGAGTCTAGGGAAGCTAAGGATGAAGCCTGGAGTTGTGGTTAAATGCCTAGGTATGATTTCCACCAAGCCCGATTTCAAGCTTTGGTCTCCAACACAAATTGGTGGCCCGGTGAGGGGGCTTCCACTAGGGAACTTCTTCTCTTGGTCTGGTGAAGGTTCGCGTGAGTTTAATTTGATTTTGGTGGAGGTTTTAGGGATGTCCTAGTTTCAAGCCTGAGATTGAACTCTGAAATTGAGCTCAACCAGTGGAAATTAGGGCAGGAAAACAGTGGGGATCAACTTCTCTATGCTAGGAGAAGAGTGTGGAGTAATTTTTGGCAGAATTTTGGCAAGGTTTTCGTTCATCATTTCTTTTGGTCATGGGGTGGTGAGTTTAAATAGCCATAGCTAGAGGGCTTCCCAGAGGCAATTGGAGGTTAGGATCACCTGCTTAGAGAAGGAGAAGAAGAGTCATGGTGTCTACTGGGGTTGGGACAGCTCAGCAAACAAGTTTTAAATTTTTTGGCTCACATGGAGCTCTCGGGTGTGGTGTTTTCCAAGCAACCTGTGTGGTCGGCCGGGCAGCATGGGTCACCATCTTGACCGGTGAGGTCGTGGCTGGGTTTGGTGAGTTCAATTGGCTTTGGACATGTGTAAAGGAGTTTGATTTAAGTGGTAAGGGGAAGGGTGCATTTTGGCTTAATTTGGTCAAGCCATGGAAATGGGTTGGGTTCACCCTCCAAGAGTTTGATTTGGGCTGAAGTGAATCATTTGGCTCAGCTGACTTTAGGTGGAGAAGTCTCTATCTAAAGGATTTTGATTAAGCATGGGTTAGAGTGTGACATTAAAGGGGTTAAAAATGCTTAAGAAGAAGTTTGGAAAGGGCCCCCCTCTTTTTCCATAAATGGTTTGTTGATGTGGAAAGTGGCTTCCATGACTTCATGTAGCTTAAGCATGACTCAATGGCTCCATTTGGCTTGGGAGTGGCTTGGCTCACTTTGCATAAAAATGGGTTTTAGGGATTTTTGATGAATTTAGGGGAAATTGTCATGAGGCTTGATTTAGCTTTATTTGATGATTGATTTAGGACTTAGGGGATGTTATCAATTAAAGGAATGATGAGAAAAATGCCTCATGGGTTTTAGAATAGATTTTGGGCTTTTTAAATTTGGTGGAGATGTGCTTTTTAAAAAAATGTTTTAAGGAGATGGGCTTTTAGGTTTTAAAATAAACTTTTGGATAAAAATTTGGTAAATTGTTGTGCCAAATAAATGTTGTATTTAGTTTGGGAATGTGTTATGAATGATTTGGAACAAGTTTGGGGTAATTTAGAGTTAAATTAGGTTTAATTTGGGTTTTTTAGTAGTATGACCAAAGTGGGTCAAATTGGGCTAAAGTTGGGCTAATGTTAGGTTTGATGTAAAATTAATGTTGCAAAATTTTTATGGAGGTGTGAAAAAGAGTTTTCAATTTTGGTTGGGTCTTGATTTTGGGATTTGGGCTTGTTTGGGTTCATGATTGGTTTAGGCCAATTTGAAAAATTTTGGTTTGAGTTAGGCTTGGGTGGAGTTTGGGTCCAAATATTGGGTAAATTAAGTTAGAGTTTTGTTTGTGGGGATTTTAGGAAGATTTAAAAATAAATTTGGGGAAAATTGGATGATATTTGGGTTGAATTTAGGATGGATTGGGTCACTTGGTCAATTTTGGGCCTTAAGGGCTAATTTGGGAGTTTTGATCAAATTGGGTTAAATTGACAAAATTGAGATATGTGACAGTTGAACAACATGAAATTAGGAATATTTGAATTTTTTTGGAATTTTCTGAGAATTTTTTAAATTTTTGATTTTTTGGGCCAAAAAGGGTATTTTTTGGGTATTTGGAGGGTATTGGAGGGTATTTTTGGAAATTTTGGTATATTTGGCCATGGATGATCAATTTGATTGGTGGGGAGTTTTTAGGATTGATCTTGAGGAATTTTGATAATTTGGACAATTTTTGAGAATTTTGGGCAATTTCAAGGGTATTTGGTAGGTTTGGTGGGTTTAGGGCCCCGAGGGTCAAAAAATTAAAATTTGGGAAAAATGAAGATTGATTAAGTGTGAGTAAAATGAAACCATTTTGGTTGAGCCATGAGGCCATATTAGGCTCACAAGAGCCATGAGAGGACTCATTCTAGGCACTCAATATGTTGTCCCTAACCCTCTTAGCCAGGGGCTTAGGGGTTGAGGCCCATCCATATGAGTTTCCTACATGAGTGAGGAAGCCAAGTTAGGTAAGAGTGGTTTTAGGGTTTAGAATGTGTGTGAGGGTGTGGTGTGTGCAGGCTGAAACTCACCAAGACCAGGCCACCCAGGGTGATCCTAAGGCTTGAACATCCTATAGGAACTCATCCTTGAACCTCCACATTTGACTTTTAACCTTCCAAAGGGGCTTGGAGGTTTATGGTCATCTGTGTGGGGTTCAAGAAGAGTTAAGAGGTGTTTGAATTTCTAAGTGGTGGGTTCAATTTCTAGTCCTCTAGGATAGTCAAAGGGAAAACCTATGGCTATATCCTAAGCACTAAGAGGAAAGGAAAGACCTCACCAAAAATGAGGTCAACAACTTGATTTGGAATGATTTGATGATGAATTTGAAACTTAAGGATGATTTTAATTGAATGCATGATGAAGAGGAATGTCATATGGCCCTTAGGTTGAAAACTTGTGCTTTTAAATTTCCAAGAAATTGACTTTTAAAGGTAATGGGCCTTTATTATGCATTTGATGATTTGAATTTTTGAAATTGAGTATGGGATGATTGAATTGGTTTGAAATTTATTTAAATTGGACTATGACATGTTTAAATTTGATTTAGAAGTGAAATTTGGGAAATTATTGACCATAAGGTTCAATTTGGAGAAATTTGGGCTTATGGACCAAAATTGGGCTTTTTGGGTCAAAGTTGGTCTAGTGTTGGATTTGATGTAAAGTTAATGTTTCAAAATGTTTATGGGGGTGTGACAAAGAGTTTTCAACTTTGGTTGGATTTTGATTTTGGAATTTGAGCTTGTTTGGGTTTATGGTTAGTTTAGGCCAAATTGAGGAATTTTGGTTTGGGTTAAGCTTGGGTTGAGTTTGAATTCAAATTGTGGGAAAATTAATGTTGCATGTTGTTCGTGGGGATGTTAGGAAGATATTGGAATTAACTTTGGAGAAAATTGAGGGGTTTTTGGTTTGATTTGGGTAGATTGGGTTATGAGGGTTAATTGGGGAAATTTGGATTTTGGGGTTTGGATAATTTTAGAAAAAGCTTTGGATCAAATTGGGGTCAAATTAACAAAAATTTTGGTTTGTGGGAGTGTTATGAAGGTTTGGAATTTTACTTAGAGAACTTTGGAATTAATTTGGTTGACATTGGGCCCAATTGGGTTAAGTTTGGGTTAAAAATAAATCAACTTAGGATTTTTAGCAAAATTGGATTAATTTGACAAAATTGGGGTATGGTGTAGTTGAAGAAAATAAAATTGGGAATTTTTGGAACATTTTAGGATTTTTTTTAGGATTTTTTGGAATTTTTGAAATTTTTGGCTATGAAGAGCATTTTGGTAATTTTGGGGTATTTTTGGAATTTTGAAATTTTGTCAAATTTGGGTAATTTTGGTCAAATTGGATAGTAGGGAATAACTTAGAATGATTTTGAAGGGATTTTGGGAAATTTAGGTAATTTTGGGAATTTGGGCCATTTTCAAGGGTAATTGGGTAATTTGGTGGGTTTAGGGCCCCGAGGGTCAAAAATGAAAATTTTGGAAAAACGAAGATTGGTTCAACCATGAAGCCATCTTAAGCTTACAAGAGCCATGAGAGGATTCATTTTAGGCACTCAATCTATTGTTCCTAACCCTCTTAGCCAGAGATTAGGGGTCGAGATCCATCCATATGAGTCTCTTAAAAGAGTCAGGAGGTTAGGTTAGGTGTGAGTGATTTCAGGGTTTAGGCATGTGCAACAATGTGGTGTGTGCAAGCTGGACCTCACCAAGACCAGGCCACCCAGGGTTGTCCTAAGGCTTGACCGTCCTATAGGAACTCATCCTTATCTTTCTACACATTGGTCCTAACCTTCCAAGTAATTTGGAGGTTGATGACCATCCATGTAGGATTCTAAAGAGAGTTTAGATTTGGTTGAATTTCTAAATGGTGGGTTCCATTTCCAGTCTTCTAGGATAGATAAAGGGAAAATCCTATGGCTAGATCCTAAGCACTAAACGGAAGGAAGGACCTCACCAAAAATGAGGTCAACAAGGAGATATTTAAATCTTTCCCAAGCTTCATATTCCCCATCAAACTGACCAAAAGATGTAATATCATTTCTTAGCTTAGCAATTTTTATGGAGGAAAATATTTTAACAAAATTTTTTGTGAAAGTTCTCCCCAAGTTCTGATAGATTTAGGTGCTAATGAGTTTAACCATGCCTTGGCTTTATGCCCTAATGAAAAAGGAAAAAAGTCTAAGTCTGACAGCATCATTCAACACTTCATCATATTTAAATGTAGCACACAATTCTAAAAAACTAGCAAGATGTAAATTAGGATCTTCATTAGATGTTCCTCCAAAATGATTATTTTGTACCACTTGGATAATAGCAGATTTAAGCTCAAATGAATAAGCAGTAACATCAGGATTTTAAATAGTTAAGTGAATTTCTTTTGCTATTGGGTTAACATAATCTCTTAAAGGTCTTAGTACATTGTCGACATTATTTTTAGGTTGTGTATTTTATTTTGAAAAGGGGGTCGCCTAACAGAAATTGTCGGCGAATTTTTAATTTAATTTAAATAAATAATTTGAAAAGTAGTATTTGATTTTAAAAATAATTTTAAATTTGAAAATTTTAAGATATGAAATCAAACTGATCTCACATCCCGAATAGTTTATATAAATGAGCACCGCATCACAAACTGTGTATCTATCCCGAAGAATAGACACCGTTGTTTGGTGATGGGGCTCGATTAAATAAACTAGAAGATTTGTGACGTTCGTTTGGTCTTCGAACCAATTTTATAAGCCGACAAGTTCCCCTGCTTAATATAAATGAATTAAGCAGGGTTTATATTACCTGGGTTCTTAAAATTCCCTATAAGGGCAAGCCCCTATAGTTAATTACATCTTAAGTGACGAGAATCACCTAAGAAAACTCTCGATAATAATCAGTAGTTCTGCTCTCAAGAATCTCAAAATTTAAGTTTTCAAGGGATTGAATTTTAGAATTTCAATAGGGAGTGGATCAAATTTGGAACATTTTTGTTTTCGGAATTCAAAGGAAGAAAGGTAGGAGGAATCACAGATTCGAAGCGAACTTCGGTAATTTCCCGACTATCCTATTGTTTGGCTTGAATTTAGGAAGGCCCTAATGTTTATTTAATGTTTTGATCTTGCCAATTTTTAATTAATTAGGACTTATATTCGTATGATGTGATCACGCAAATAGCCTCGAAGATATGAGGGTTTATGTCGTACCAAACAACTACCTCGGAATCCTAAGACCGGTTAGGGCTTAATTTGCAATGCAAATGCCTAACAGAAGATTGAGGATTTATGTTGCACTAGGCAAACTACCTCGAAGTCCTATGGTTTGGTTATTTAATTCTAAGAAAGTCTTGCTGAAGTAGATCCGAGTTTTGCTGATGACGATGGTCGTCTTGCCCACCATGCTCCGAGCTCCTTGTTGTTACAAAGGTTTAGTTATAGAAGTTATAAATCAGGAGATGAGAAAAGTGTTTTGGTTTAGATAAAATCTTAATTTCCAAGTGTTTTTTATATTTTATTTAAAACAAATCTTAAAGTTGATTATAACAACATCGGTTAAGATCCCACGGTTCCATCCTTCGGCATCGTTATTTTTATGGATTCACTTAGTCCGGATGAATTTGCTAAACTCAACTAAATGAGTTCCACACTTTCATTTAGACCGTGGGAAATCCCGTTAGCAACACGTAGGTTACATCATCCGAGGTATTCCCGATCATCCAACAAGACGTTTTAATTTAAATGTAATTGTAGTTTTGTGTTACGTTTGTGATTAAATTTTGAGTTGTTTTATATTTTGAAATGTTGTGGCGGTGAATTTTATCTTGCAATGACTTTTAATTTAGTTTTGGTTTCGGTTTTAGGGACTATCCTAAAGGTGTGGGTTTTCATGCAACGATTGTTTATCATGCAAGAAAAGTAAGTGCGATGCGATTAAATAAATTGCAATAAGGTAAATTGCGAGTAAAATAAAAGCGTACCTGGAGGGTCTTCCCGTCATCCCAAGCTACACTTAAACACAATTTAGAATATTTAAGCAAGTTCCTAGGTAAAGCTAAGGGAAGGGTTAAGGTTTTCTACCAAGTTCCTAATCCTATAGCTAGTCATTTCCTATGACGTCTAGGTTCTTGTGTTTTGGTTTGAGGACGATTTTCTTCATCAAAGAACAATTAAGTTCAATTGTTCTTATAAACATCCTATCATATTGAGGAAGTGCTTAAGACGAGTCTTAAACATCCTTTCAATACTTGCTAGGATTGTTTTAAGTCCAAATGGATTTAATCAATCAGGTGAAGTAATCGTCTGAGGTTCAATTAAGTTTTGTTCTCTTGCTCAGTGAACTAGGATGTTTAAATATCCTATGAGTGAAGTAATGCTTCTCTTAACGTTCTGTTCAGGTGTTATAATAACCAAAGCTTTTGAGGGAAAATTGGTGTTCAAATGGTTTGTGATTTAATTTAATTTCAGTTATCGGGTATAAATTTGGAATAGTGTTCAAGTTGCTTTATTTTGAATTTCTTTATGTCTTAGGTGATGTTATTTTTTTTAATTCAATTTAATTTAACTTTAATTTAATTTAATGTAGTTTAGTTTTAATTTTAATTTAATATAATTTAATTTAACTTAATTCTATTATTTAATTTAAGTCAATTCAATTTAACTTGATTTGATATGCTTTAATTTAATTTAGTTTAATTTGATTTAATTTAATTTTAATTTAATTTAATTCAATTTAATTTAATTTAATTTAATTTAATTTAATTTAATTCAATTTAATTTAATTTGTTTAATTTAATTTAATTTAATTTAATTTAATTTAATTTAATTTGTTTAATTTAATTTAATTTAATTTAATTTAATTTAATTTGTTTAATTTATTTTAATTTAATTTGATTTAATTTAATTTAATTTAATTTGATTTAATTTAATTTAATTTAATTTGTTTAATTTAATTTAATTTAAATTTTAATTTAATTTTATTTTTAATTTTAATTTAATTGAAATTTTAAAAGAGTTTAATAATTTAACTTTAATTTAATTTAATGATTAAGTCTTTTAACATTTTAAATCTTAAACTTGAATTATCATTTTTATTAGGAATTAAATATTATTGGGATGATTAATTTAGGGATTCTTAAATTAAAGAACAAATCTCTTCCTAATAATATCCTTATTTTAATAATTCCAATTTTATTATTCTTCCAAATTTAATTAATTATTTAATTAAGGTTTATTTTAATTTTTTTTTTTTGTTTAATAGGTTCCTACCCTTTAATTATTTAAATTTCAATCATCCAAATCAGATTAAGATCAAATATTTTACTCTTTAATTTTATTAAGCCTAAAGTTTTAATTAAAGGTTAAAATTTTAATTACCATTTTGCCCCTTCAAGCTTAATAATTTCATAACTCACTAAATTGAGCTTGAATGAACTTGAAATTTTTATGTGAACTCACTCATATGTCAATAAAGACATGAGAGGAGAAAATGTGATTTTTCTGTATTTAATTTATTTATGTAATTATTTTTGGTGGAAAATGGAGATTTCCAAAGAAAATTTAATAATATGACCAAGGGAAAGTTTCTGTTCTTAAGAAAACTATGGGACATTCCTAATAACCAGAGGACCACTTGGACCAATTTTGGTGATTTTTTGAATTATATTCTTTTTATTATAATTATTTTGAGTTTTGGAGTATTAATTAATTTAAAAATAAAATAAAGGTTGAAAAATAAATTTTACATTTTTAAAAATCTCTCTGATATCAAGGGAATCAGAGAATAAATTTTTACAATTTTTTGATTTTTCTTTGATTTATTAGAATTATTTTAGTGGAAATGCTAAAAAATACATTTTTTTTTAATTTTAAAATTACCTTAGGGCTTTAAAATTTAATATCTCATCAAATAGACCTAATAAAAATATGGGGTTTGTTCCTAAGTGATTAAAATTCAAAATGTGACATTTTGGTGAATTTTATTATTTTTGTGATTTTTATTATTTTTTAATTATTAAAATATTAAAATAATACAAAAAATCAACTTTTTTAGAAAATTGAAATTTTAATTTTCTTAAATTCCCCTAATATCAGAGAGGATCCAAAACCAATTTGGTGAATTTTTGAAAAGTATTTTGAAAGTTATGAATTTTTAAAGTTTAAATTGGCTAAATGGCTTAATCAACCCATTTAGTAGGGCTAACCAAGTCCAATTGAATTCAAATTTTTATGGTGGGTTCCTCTGATCCTAAAGGTCAGTGGAGAATTGATTTCAAGTCAATTTGATATATGATTAGCTCTAATTAATTAAGGACCTATTTTGGGTGTTTAGGCCAATTAGGATTATTCCAAGTAGATTAATTCAAAACCTATTTTTCCTAGGTTCCTCTGGTCATAAGAAATATCACCAAATTTTCCTAGAATTTATTTCACAACATGCTAATTATTAGGATTAAAATACTCAAAACAGCAACATGAATTTGAAAAATCAATAACTTCTTATAGGGATGGCCTTTGACTTTGGAAAATTCAGAGAATGTTCCCAAATTCAGAGGCTTCAAAAGCCCTATGGTCTCATGCCATGGTGAATTTCCTATATGCATGGAGAATTAAAACAATGCAGACAGTAAATAATTTATTAAAAATAAAATACTTGATGAAATTAAATGATTTCTTTTCCACATTATTCTCCTCTGTTCACTGAGCAAGAGTGTATTTTTATTTTATTTTTTTGATTTTTCTATACAAAGTTATGCATTTTTGAAGTTTAGGGAATTAAATAAATAAAAAATAACCCTAATTTCCTACTTATCCACGCGGCGCCACACCATCCTCGGCAGCTCCGAAACGCCGCGTGTCGCGCTGCCATTCGACGCCACCATCCAACTCAGCGCTCCGGGGGCCCGCTGTATCATTCCATCTCCTCATCCGACGCGATCCTGGCCGTCCGTTCGCGCGTGTATGGAATGAACGACATCCGTTCATCGTCCCCAAGCGTCCTCACCCGAGAGCCGTCCACACTAAAACCCTAAGAACTCACTCATTTCTCAACGGATTTTCGTGTTCTTATGCTCTATGGATTCGTCTTGAAGAGACGAATACATCTATACGGTGATCATGCATTTAAATTAAGGCATTTGAAATGGAGAATCTCTAGAAGCTCGGGATAAAGAGTTAGCTCATACCTTTGCTCAGAGAAGTGTGGCTTCAATCTAAGGGTTGTGTCACCTTCGATTGGGTCCAAGCAAGCTCCAGATGAAGTCCCTTGGCCTGGTGAATTGTCTAGGTAGGATTTCAACCAAGCCGGATCAAAAAGCTTGGAGTCTGGAACAGATGGGTGGCCTAGAGAGGGGGCTTTTGCTGGTGGACTCCTTCCCTTGGTCTGGTGAAGGTGTAGGACCAATCAATTTGAGGATTGATCCACTGTGGAGAAGTGTCCTGGTTTTGGGTGGAATTTTGGCTGAGAAATTGGGCTCTGTTGGTGGAGATTAGGACAAATTGACACTGGGGATGAACTGCTCTAAGTATGGAGAACGATCTGGAGCAATTTTGGTAGAGTTATAGTAAGGTCTGGTTTTGCACTTTTCTTGGCCGAGAGGGGGTGGTGTTTAAATAGGAGAGGGTGGAGGGCCTCCCAGGGGGAGTTAGGGCTTGGGATCAGCTGCTCTTGGCAAGAGAAGAACAGCTACAATGGCCACTGGGGATGGGGCAGCTCAACGGGTGAGAATTTCAAGTTTGGGCTCACATGTGAGCTCTCGGCACGGTGGTTTCCGGCGGGCTGTGGTGGCTGGCCGGCCGGGTTCGAGTCACTCGTTGTCATCGGGGAGGTCGGAGCTGGGGCTTAGTGTATTCGATTGGCGGTTGCCGAGTGTAAAGTGGTTGGATCAAAATGGAATGGGGGCATGGCTAATCTTGGCTCAATTTGGTCAACCCATGTGTTTGGGCTGGGTTTACCTCTCCATGACCTGATTTTAGGCTGAGAAAAAGTGGTTTTGGTCGGCTTAATCGATGGGGAAGGGTCACCATCCAAGTACAATTAAGCTTAAGCAAGGTTTAGTGGAATCATAGGAGTGGCTAATCCTCTTAAGGGAACATGGAAAGAGCTCCCTCCTCTTGCCATCTTGGGTATGGTGAAGTGTCCAAGGCTCTCATGGCTCCCATGTGGCTCATGCATGGCTTCATGGCTCACCTTTGGCTTGGAAAAAGCTAAGTCAACTTTCATGAAAGAGGTTTTTAGGAATTTTGATAATTTATGAGTGATTTGATGGGATTTGGCACATGGCTTGATTTGGAACCATTTGAGGATTGATTTGAACTTAGGGATGATTTTAATTAAGGGTATGATAAGAAGAATTTGTCATATGGGCTTTAGCATGAAGTTTGGGCTTTTAGGAAGGTTTAAGAAAATGGGCTTTTGGTTTGAAAATAAATTTATGGATGGGATTTTGTGAAGAATTGGACCAAACAAATGTTGGGTTTAGCTCATGGATGTGTCATGAGTGATTTGAAGCAAGTTGGGAGTGATTTGGGTTTGAATTGGGTTGAATTTGGGCTTCCTTGGTGAATGGGCCAATATAGGTCAAATTGGGCTAACTTGGGCCAATGTTGGGATAGGGTTGAAATTGATGTAAAATAAATGTTGGGAAATGTTTATGGGAGTGTTTCAAAGAGGTTTTGGCTTTGGTTGGGTTTTTATTTTGGGGTTTGGGTTTATTTGGGTTAGGTTTGGTTTAGGTCAAAATTGGGCCTTTTAGCTTTGGGTTGAATTTGAGTGGGGTTTGGGTCTAAATTTTGGGCAAATCATGTTAGTTTTTTGTTTGTGGGAATGTTAAGAAAGGTTTAGAAAAGATTTGGGGTTAATTGGAGTTGAATTGGGTTAGTTTGGGTTAGGTTTGGGTCATGGGTCCAAATTGGGCTTTAAGGCCAAAAGTGAAATTGGATCCAACTGTTAATCAAATTGGACTTGGATTTGGTCTAGATTGGTGTTGGGAGTGTTTAATTGAAGTTTAGAATTGAATTGGACCAGAATTTGGGTCAATTGGGCAGGTTTGGTTTGACATTGGGTTCAGTTAGGGTTAAAATGGGTTAAATTGGAGGTTTTGACAAAAGTAGGGTAAATTGACAAAATTGGCCCATGGTGCAGTTGAACAGAATGCAATTGGGATTATTTGGGATTTTTTGGGATTTTCTGGGAATTTTCTGAATTTTTGGATTTTTGGGTCAAGAGGGGTATTTTGGGTATTTGGAGGGTATTGGGAGGTATTTTTGGAATTTTTGATATTTTTGGCAATGGATGGTCGATTTGAGTGAGGTGGAAATGTTCAAGGTTAATTTTGGGGAATTTTGGGTGATTTGGAAATTTTGAAAAGTTTGGGTGATTTCAAGGTCTTTGGGTAGGCTAGGCGGGTCCGGGGTCCCGGGGGTCAAAAATTGAAAATTTGGAAAATTGAAGATTAGGTAATTGTAAGTGGAATGAAATCATTTTGGTTGAGTTATGAAGCCATATCAAGCCCACATGAGCCATGAAGGGACTCATTTGAGGCATCCACTATGTTGTTCCTAACCCTCTTGCCAAGGCTAAGGGGTTAAGGACCATCCATGTGAATCACCTACATGAGTCGGGAGGTCGAGTTGGGTATGGGTGTGGTTTTAGGAGGTGTGTAAAAGTGTAGTGTATAAGTGTAGTGTGTGTGTAAGTCAGCCCTTCACCAGACCAGGCTACCCAGGGTAGTCCTAAGGCCAAAGAGTCCTATAGGAACTCATCCTTTAAACTTCCACATTTGATTTCAACCCTCTAGGTGATTAGGGGTATATAGTCAAGTTTGTGGAGTTTGCAGGGAGTTAAGAAGTGGTTTGAATTTCTAAGTGGTGGGTCCCAATTCTAATCCTCTAAGATAGTCAAAGGAAAAGCATAAGGCTAGATCTTAAGTACTGAAGAGAAGAAGAGAAGACCTCATCAAAAATGAGGTCAACAAATGGACCCCCAATAGGTGTGGTGAGCTGAAGGAGCACACTCGCGCTATTAGTGTTGACGAAGCGATCAACAAAACCAACACAAAAGTCCAAGTGACAAACTTAGGACGAAGTAGAAGAATTTCCGTCGGGGAGTGTCGAGTATATCTCCGAGACCGGAGATTCTCGAACTCTCGGCTGGGAAAGGAAAAGGAGGTGAATCCCAAATCACATGACACAGGGAATTTCGATTTAAATTTTATTTTGTTTCAGTTTAAGTTTTGATGTGTAAGTTTAGATTTTAGCTTGAGTCTTAATTTAAATTGAAGTTTTGTCAAAATTAATTTGAAGGGATTTGAACTTGAAATGAAAATTGGAATTTCGTGGGTTTAGATGTAACATCTTCAACCTCGAAAGAAAATTGAATTGATCGGATTGAATCATTGCAACGAGGAGAGATCTCAGAGCAATGCGGTATTGGATATAAAATCCTTAACCTCAAAAGTTTGATTTTGATGTATTTCATTGCGATAGGGAAAGAATCCTAAAGCAATGCAGTCTCGGATGTAAAATCTTCAACCCCAGAAATTTGAATTTGATGTATTTCATTGCGATAGGGAAAGAATCCTAAAGCAATGCAGTCTCGGATGTAAAAATCCTCAACCCCAAAAGTTTGATTTTGATGTATTTCATTGCGATAGGGAAAGGATCCTAAAGCAATGCAGTCTCGGATGTAAAATCCTCGACCCCAAAAGTTTGAGTTTTGATGTATTTCATTGCGATAGGGAAAGAATCATAAAGCAATGCAGTCTCGGATGTAAAATCCTCGACCCCAAGAATTTGATTTTGATGTATTTCATTGCGATAGGGAAAGAATCCTAAAGCAATGCGGTCTCGGATGTAAAATCCTCGACCACTAAAAGTTTGAATTTGATGTATTTCATTGCGATAGGGAAAGGATCCTAAAGCAATGCAGTCTCGGATGTAAAAAATCCTCAACCCCAAAAGTTTGATTTTGATGTATTTCATTGCGATAGGGAAATGATCTTAAAGCAATGCAGTCTCGGATGTAAAATCCTCAACCCCAAAAGTTTGAGTTTTGATGTATTTCATTGCGATAGGGAAAGAATCCTAAAGCAATGCAGTTTCAAATGTAAAATCCTCGACCCCAAGAATTTGATTTTGATGTATTTCATTGCGATAGGGAAAGAATCCTAAAGCAATGCGAGTCTCGGATGTAAAATCCTCAACCCCAAAAGTTTGAATTTGATGTATTTCATTGCGATATGGAAAGGATCCTAAAGCAATGCAGTCTCGGATGTAAAAAATTCTCAACCCCAAAAGTTTGATTTTGATGTATTTCATTGCGATAGGGAAAGGATCCTAAAGCAATGCAGTCTCGGATGTAAAATCCTCAACCCCAAAAGTTTGAGTTTTGATGTATTTCATTGCGATAGGGAAGGAATCCTAAAGTAATGCAGTCTCGGATGTAAAATCCTCAACCCCAAGAATTTGATTTTGATGTATTTCATTTGGAATTTGGAAAGATTGAATTTGAAATTGATTGAGATTTGATTTGAAATTTGGAAAGATTGAATTTGAAATTGATTGAGATTTGATTTGAAATTTATGTTCATTTTGTTTGTCTGTTAACGATTCAAATTTATTTTATCATTCATTTAATGTTCGTGCGAATTTGGTGTTCATCATTTTTTTTAGATTTTTAAGGAAAGTTTTCTTTTATTTTTTTTGTTTCTTTTCTGTTCTTTGTTCGAAGTTCATTTAACTTTAATGGCGTTTCTCAGTCAACTTGCACAAAAGAGGTGAAGGCCAAAAATGTGACATGGTCACTTTCATTCCAATCATGTTGAAGATACATCATACAACTCGATCCGGAATACATCTCATACAATCCATGTAGACTCGAAACGGACTATGTAGAATCTTTGCCGATCCATCCAAAAAGGTATCCGTCAAAAATCCATGTACGAATAGTGAGGTACATGGTCGATAACATCACCTTCCAAGCCATCCTCGGCGAGGATGCCGTATGGATGTACGTTGGAGGTGTGATATTTTCCATGTAACTCACGAGCTCGTAAGGCCGGAGGCTCTCTAGCTCCGGGTCCGGCGGAAGTGGTAAGGTGTTTTCCTGTCTTCCATCCTTCGAAAGTAAGCGAGATCCGCTTCACCGGTACTCCCGGTATGCAATGTTTAGCGACATCCGCTCCGTTGCCCTTCGGTATCATGATGGAACCTACCGGTAATGGTATCTTTACGGCCCTTGGAACTCACACGGGCCCGCTATCCGGAGGTCGGATCCGAACATGATATTACACTCATTCGGAAAAGAAACCGTGCGAAAGGTCGACAAAGTCGTGGTGATCTATGTGCGGGGGTATGTAGTCACCCTTCTTGTAAATGTTAATGATGCAACTGTTGGGTATGCAATCTGCTGGCAGTACCCTCCATGTTATCATTCTTTTTACCATCCTTTTAATGACTAATGACATTGGATCCACCTGGCCATGACGAAGTATTCCCGGTGGGTTTCCCTTCCTGTCTTCTGCGAAGTTGTAGCAGCATCCACATTGTATTATAATTCTACCTTTCCCTAGCATCCATCTCTGGGGTTCTGAGTAAGTGTTTTCTCTTAGGCGGCCTGCTCGGCCCATTCTTTTTAAATCTCGGATGCAGTCCACGATTTGTTTTTGTTCGTATTCTGAGAATACATCTGTATGTAGCTCGAGGCCTTCTAGTATATTGATCCTCCTGCCTCTGATTCTCTCGAAGTATTCGAAAGTTTTCTTTTCGACATTCCGCATTCTTTCCAACTCGTATTCCGGAATAATCCGCAAATGGCGAGGCCCGGTGACGTATTGTGGGATATATGGCTCGATCCCTTCACGTTCTCACCGCATACCTCGGCTCCTCGGGGATGGTGTCCGTCGGGACATCCTCCGGGGTTGCTTCGCAACGAGTCATGCATTGCTGGTGGCTTTATCCGGTGGCGTGGTAGCCTTCTTTCTTCTAATTTCCTCGAGATTTCCCCGGTCTCTTCGTTATCCTCGGAGCTGGCCTCCTTCCTTCAGTGCACAGTGAGCTCGGCGTCCTCGAAGTATATGTGCGCGTGCAGTAGCAACTGCCTCGTCGCGCTGGTCCGCTGCTAGTTTAGTTAACATCTTGCGGATACGGCAATTTTTATTTCTTCGCTGGGTTGCTATGAGAGTAGCTCTTCGTACTTCTTGAATCTCTGTGGGCGCGGCGGCGACAAGCTCGTCCTCTCGTTGTAGCGACTACGGACTTAATTTTCTTGTCTTCTTCGGTGCTTGTTTTCCTTTTCTTGCTATCTTGGATTGGTGGCTCGGGCCACCCACTTTCATTCTTGTCTGATCAGGCGGTTCCTCTCGGTCAGTCGGGACCCGGTCACTTTCCTCGTATTGCGAGGCTCGCGGTGCGAAGTCCGAGTCAATCTCTATTATCGCTCCATCTTTCACCCTCTTTTCGTCGAGTGCAAGGCTTACGCCATTTCTAAAGTTCAGGACCAACCGCCCGTTCGACATTTCCCTGCGAAAGAACAAGGAAAAGGATCAGGGGCTATACTAAGAACAAGAACATTAAGAAAATGTTTATTAAAGACAGTTTTTTTTTACTTTTATATTTTTAAATTTAACAAGAATGAAGTGGGATAAGATCAGAAAAGAGATTTTGATATGGAAGAGAAAACGAGGAAAACTTTATTATCACGATTTTATTTATTTTAGCACATTTTTTATTATTTTTGGGTTCAGACCCAGTCATAAGTAACTACTTCACCCGTGCTTCTAGGAATGAAGAATTCATTCCTTCGAAACATCAGGTAGCGTAATACTTTTTCAAGTATCGTCCATTGATCGGAAGCATATGCCGTTCTCCTTGGCAATTCACTAGCTGGCAAGAGCCTCCTGAGTATACTGCTTCAACCACAAACGGCCCTTCCCAAGTGGGTTCAAATTTTCCTCCTATCTTGCGGTGTGCGAGGATGGGTCTCTTGAGAACGAGAACTAAGTCACCAACTTTGAAGGTTCTTGGGCGGACCGGTCCGTCATGGGCTTGAACCATCTTAGCTTGGTATAGTTCTAAATTCTGCTGTCGTGCTGCAAGTCTTTTCCTTCCGGGCTTTCCAATTCTTCTAGTCGTAATTTGGCATTCTCTTCCGTCGTGATTTTGTTTGCAACCGCAATTCCGAGTGAAGGAAGCCGGACCTCTAAGGGTAACACTTCGCCTCGGACCCATACACCGGAGCGTAAGGTGTAGCTTGAGTAGGAGTTCGAAGGTTGTCCGGTAGGCCCATAAGGCTTCTAATAACTTCTCGTGCCAATTTCTCTTATTATCGTCCAAAGTTTTCTTTAAAATTTGAACGAGAGTTTTATTAAAAGCCTCGACAGGGCCGTTTGCTCTTGGGTAGTAAATTGTTGAATACCGCCAGTTGATTCCGTGTCTCCTGACAAAATTGTTGATTTGTGTGCTTCTGAATGCTGACCCATTATCTGAGATAATCCTGCGCGACACTCCGAAACGGTAGATAACTTGGTTCTTGAAAAACTGTAGCACCTCTTTAACAATTTCACGGGCCTCGGACCCGCTTAGGCACCTTAGCCACATTTGATCGAAAGACCTTCTGTATAACGTGTTGTTTATTAGTGCGTAGGGCAGAGTTCTTTTCTTGATCTGATGGGCTAATGACCTATCGTCCAGTAGTTTTCCTGTTTGCGGGTAGTTCATTAATGGTCGTCGCCGATCTTCCGTGTTTTCTATCACTGTTGCAACTGATTCTTTTTCTTTTTCTGATTTGCGTATTGTGTTTATGTCGAGCTGTGATAGGACCTGACGTCCGTGAACTGACACTTCCACTGATTCATCTTGCAAGCAAGCAAATTCTTTTCCGAGGCGAGCTAACGCATCTGCTAAAGCATTTTCTTTCCTGGGAATTTTGTAGATCGTCACATTCGGAATCGTTCCAACAATTGTATGGCATACTTGGAAGTATTGCTCGAGTCTTGGTTTTAAAATTTTGTCTTGTCCGTGATCCGTTGAATGAGTAACTGCGAATCCCCGTAGATGTTGATGTCCGTTATCCCCATTTGAATAGTTGATTCCGATCCTGTTATGAGGGCTTCGTATTCGCTTCGTTGTTTGTACACGGCTCTATTAAGTGGTAGGAGTATCTTAACATCCCCGCTCCGGTGTTATAAAGATTAGTCCGATTCCCGCCTTACGGGCACTATCACTTGCGATTCTTCGTCTTTATGTCTTCGAAGATGCTCCGTCGAAATATAATTCCCAACGTCGATCATCGGGGTCTTCTAGGCTCATTATTTGTTCATCCGGCAAATCGTCGTTGAGAGGAGATTCTGCCGCGAGAGGGTGTCTTGCGAGGAAGTCCGCTAGGACTTGTCCCTTTACGGCACGAAGAGGCACGAAAGTTATATCGAATTGCAATAATATCATTGACCATCCGGCAAGTCCGTTGGAAAGCGTTGGACGAGTCATCGAGTATTGCAATGGATTAAATTTCGAGATCGGAGTTGACCTTATGAGAAAGCATGTAGTGCTCGAGCTTTTGAGCGGCAAAGATCGAGGCCAAACAGGTGCTTTTCAATTGCGGGATACCTTATTTCCGTCGGAAGTAAACGACGGCTTAGGTAGTAAAGAGCATTTTCTTTACCCTCATCATTGACACATGCTAATGAGGCTCCGAGAGAGTCGTCTAAAGTCTGCGGTATAAAGTATCAACGATGCTACTCGAGGCCGGGGCTGCTAAGACAGGAGGTGTCATTAAATATTGCTTAATGTCCTCAAAGGCCTTCTGGCATTTTTCTTCCCAAATAAATTTGGCGTCCTTTTTAACTAGTGCCGAGAAAGGCTGACACCTACCTGTCGGCATATTTTTTAGATTGTGTATTTTATTTTGAAAAGGGGGTCGCCTAACAGAAATTGTCGGCGAATTTTTAATTTAGTTCAAATAAATAATTTGAAAAGTAGTATTTGATTTTGAAAATAATTTTAAATTTGAAGGTTTTAAGATATAAGATTAAACCGACCTCACATCCCAAATAGTTTATATAAACGAGCACCGCACCACAAACCGTGTATCTATCCCTAAGGATAGACACACTGCCATGGACATGTGTAAAGGAGTTGAATTGAAATAGAATGGGGGATGAGCTCATTTTGGGTCCAAATGGGTCAACCCACCTTTTGGGCTTGGTTCACCTCCCCATGGCCGATTTGGGGCGAGGGAAGATCGGATGGATCAGCTAGGAAAGGGTGGAGAAGTCACCATCCATGAATATTTTGATTAAACATGGATTAAGGTGAAGCATTAAAAGGGTTAAAACCTTTTTAAGGGGGCTTAAAAGAGGCTCCTCCTTTTGCCATTAGTGGCTTGATCACATGTCAAGCCTTCCATGGCTTCATGTGGCTTGTCCATGGCTTGCATGGCTCACCTTTGGCTTGGGAAAAGTGGAGTCAATTTCATGAAAATGGATTTAAGAAAAATTTTGGTATTTAGGGGTGATTTGGCATGAGGCTTGATTTGGAATTATTTGATGATGAATTTAGGACTTAGGTAATGGCTTTAATTAAGTGGATGGCAAATGGAGATGTCATGTGGGCTTTAGGGTGGATTTTGGGCTTTTTTGAAATGGTTTTAGATGGGCTTTTAAGATGGTTTAGGAAAGTGGGCTTTTGAATTTTAAAATGGATTTTGGGATGAAATTTTGGTAAAGGCTTGGGCCAAATAATTGTTGGGTTTAGCTCATAGATGTGTCATGAGTGACTTGAAGCAAATTGGGGGTGATTTGGGTTTGAATTGGGTTGAATTTGGGCTCTTTAGGTGAATGGGCCAATATAGGTCAAAGTGGGCTAACTTGGGCCAATGTTGGGCTAGGGTTGAAATTGATGTAAAATTAATGTTTAGAAATGTTTATGGGAGTGTTTCAAAGAGGTTTTGACTTTGGTTGGGCATTGATTTTGGGGTTTGGGCTCATTTGGGTTAGGTTTGGGTTTAGGTCAAAATTGGGCCTTTTAGCTTTGGGTTGAATTTGAGTGGGGTTTGGGTCTAAATTTTGGGCAAATCATGTTAGTGTTTTGCTTGTGGGGATGCTAAGGAAGATTTAGAAAAGATTTGGGGTTAATTGGAGTTGAATTGGGTGAGTTTGGGTTAGGTTTGGGTCATGGGTCCAAATTGGGCTTTAAGGCCAAAAGTGAAATTGGATCCAAATGTCAATCAAATTGGACTTGGATTTGGTCTAGATTGGTATTTGGAATGTTGAATTGAAGTTTAGAATTGAATTGGACCAGAATTTGGGTCAATTGGGTAGGTTTGGATTGACATTGGGTTCACTTTGGGTTAAAATGGGTCAAATTGGGAGTTTTGACAAAAGTAGGGTAAATTGACAAACTTGGCCCATGGTGTAGTTGGACAAAATGAAATTAGGAATATTTGGGATTTTCTGGAATTTTCTGGGAATTTTCTAAATTTTTTGAATTTTTGGGTCAAGGGGGGTATTTTGGGTATTTGGAGGGTATTGGGAGGTATTTTTGGAATTCTTGGTATTTTTGGGTATGGATGATCAATTTGAGTGATGTGGAAATGTTTGGGATTGATTTTGAGGAATTTTGGGTGATTTGGAATTTTGCGAAAATTTGGGTAATTTCGAGGTTTTGGGTAGGCTAAGCGGGTGTAGGGTCCCGGGGGTCAAAAATTGAAAATTTGAAAAAATTGAAGATTGGGTGAATATAAGTGGAATGAAATCATTTTGGTTGAGCCATGAAGCCACATCAAACCCACATGAGCCATGAAGGGACTCATTTGAGGCATTCACTATGTTGTTCCTAACCTTCTTAGCCAAGGGCTTAGGGGTTAAGGACCATCCATGTGAATCACCTACATGAGTCAGGAGGTCGAGTTGGGTATGGGTGTGGTTTTAGAAGGTGTGTGAAAGTGTAGTGTATGTGTAAGTGTATGTGTAAGTCAGCCCCTTCACCGGACCGGGCCACCCGGAGGTAGTCCTGAGGCCAAAGAGTCCTATAGGAACTCATCCTTTAAACTTCCGCATTTGATTTCAACCCTCACAGGTGATTAGGGGTCTACGGTCGAGTTTGTGGAGTTTGCGGGGAGTTAAGAAGTGGTTTGAAATTCTACATGGTGGATCCCGATTCTAGTCCTCTAAGATAGTCGAAGGAAAAGCTTAAGGCTAGATCCTGAAGTACTAAAAGAAGAAGAGAAGACCTCATCGAAAATGAGGTCGACAAATGGACCCCAGATAGGTGTGGTGAGCTGACGGAGCACACCGCGCGTATTGGTGTTGACCGAAGCGATCAACAAAACCAACACGGATGTCCAAGTGACAAACTTAGGACGAAATAAAAGAGTTTCCGTTGGGGAGTGTCGAGCATATCTGCGAGACTCGGAGATTCCCGCTCTCTCGGCGGGGAAAGGAAAAGGAGGTGAATTCCAAATCACATGATGCGGGAAAATTCAATTTAGATTTTATTTTGTTTCAATTTAAGTTTCGATGTGTGAGTTTAGATTTCGATTTGGAGTTTCGATTTAGATTGAAGTTTGTCGAAATTAATTTGAAGGGATTTGATTTGAAATGAAAATTGGAATTTTGTGGTTTTAGATGTAACATCTTCAACCTCAAAAGAAAATTGAATTGATCGGATTGAATCATTACAATGAGGAGAGATCTCAGAGTAATGCGGTATTGGATGTAAAATCCTTTACCTCAAGAGTTTGATTTTGATGCATTTCATTGCAATAGGGAAAGAATCCTAAAGCAATGCGAGTCTCGGATGTAAAATCCTCAATTCCAAAAGTTTGATTTGGATGTATTTCATTGCGATAGGGAAAGAATCCTAAAGCAATGCGATCTCGGATGTAAAATCCTCGACTCCAAAAAATTTGAATTTTGATGTATTTCATTGCAATAGGGAAAGAATCCTAAAGCGATGCGGTCTCGGATGTAAAATCCTCAACTCCAAAAAGTTTGAATTTGATGTATTTCATTGCGATAGGGAAAAGATCCTAAAGCGATGCGGTCTCGGATGTAAAATCCTCGACTCCAAAAATTTGAATTTAATGTATTTCATTGCGATAGGGAAAGAATCCTAAAGCGATGCGATCTCGGATGTAAAATCCTCGACTCCAAAAAATTTGAATTTTGATGTATTTCATTGCGATAGGGAAAGAATCCTAAAGCAATGCGGTCTCGGATGTAAAATCCTCAACTCCAAAAGTTTGAATTTGATGTATTTCATTGCGATAGGGAAAAGATCCTAAAGCGATGCGATCTCGAATGTAAAATCCTCGACTCGAAAATTTGAATTTAATGTATTTCATCGCGATAGGAAAAGATCCTAAAGCAATGCGGTCTCGGATGTAAAATCCTCGACTCCAAAAAGTTTAAATTTGATGTATTTCATTGCGATAGGGAAAGGATCCTAAAGCAATGCAGTCTCGGATGTAAAATCCTTGACCCAAAAGTTTGATTTAGATGTATTTCATTGCTATAGGGAAAGAACCTAAAGCAATGCAGTCTCAGATGTAAAATCCTCAAACCCAAAAGGTTTGATTTTGATGTATTTCATTGCAATAAGGAAAGAATCCTAAAGCAATACGATCTCGGATGTAAAATCCTCGACCCGAGAATTTGATTTTGATGTATTTCATTGCGATAGGGAAAGAATCCTAAAGCAATGCGATCTCGGATGTAAAATCCTCGACCCCAAAAGTTTGAATTTGATGTATTTCATTGCGATAGGGAAAGGATCCTAAAGCGATGCGGTCTCGGATGTAAAATCCTCGACCAGAAAGTTTGATTTTGATGTATTTCATTGCTATAGGAAAGAACCTAAAGCAATGCGGTCTCGAATGTAAAATCCTCGACCCCAAAAGGTTTGATTTTGATGTATTTCATTGCGATAGGGAAAGAATCCTAAAACGATGCGGTCTCGGATGTAAAATCCTCGACCCCAAGAATTTGATTTTGATGTATTTCATTGCGATAGGGAAAGAATCCTAAAGCGATGCGATCTCGGATGTAAAATCCTCAACCCCAAAAGTTTGAATTTGATGTATTTCATTGCGATAGGGAAAGGATCCTAAAGCAATGCAGTCTCGGATGTAAAATCCTCGACCCGAAAGTTTGATTTTGATGTATTTCATTGCGATAGGGAAAGGATCCTAAAGTAATGCAGTCTCGGATGTAAAATCCTCGACCCAAGAGTTTGATTTTGATGTATTTCATTGCGATAGGGAAAGAATCCTAAAGCAATGCAGTCTTGGATGTAAAATCCTCGACCCAAAAGTTTGATTTTGATGTATTTCATTGTGATAGGGAAAGGATCCTAAAGCAATGCAGTCTTCAATGTAAAATCCTCAACCTCAAAAGAAAATTGAATTTGATGTAATTGATTTTGTAAAGATTTGCAGTGTTGATTTGAAAAGTGTGGAATTTTGGTGTTTCGAGAATTTCATGAAAGTTGTAAAAGACTTTCATGAAGGAAATAGATTAGGAGGGAATATGTGGATGTTACATACCCCGTTCAAAAGAGTTGATCGGAAGTCGACTGGTTTGGATTGGATATAATTCCTCGCCATCGGATTCGATGCGTACCGATGGAATCGACCGCTTCCATCCCGGACAAGGGAGAGAGTGGAGCAGATTGGATTTCAGATTTGGAAGGTTGAGTTTGAACTCGATTGAAATTTGATTTGAAATTTGGAAAGATTGAATTTGAATTTGATTGAGATTGGATTTGAAATTTGGAAAGTTGAATTTGAAATTTTATTGAGATTGGATTTGAAATTTATGTTCATTTTGTCTTTTAACGATTCAAATTTTACTTTATCGTTTATTGTGAATTTGGTGTTCATCATTTTTAGGTTTTTAAGGAAAGTTTTCTTTTATAATTTTTTTTCTTTTCTGTTCTTTGTTCAAAGTTCATTTAACTTTAATGGCGTTTCCCAGTCAATTTGCACAAAAGAGGTGAAGGCCAAAAATGTGACATGGTCACTTTCATTCCAATCATGTCGAAGATACATCATACAACTCGATCCGGAATACATCTCATACAATCCATGTAGACTCAAAACGGACTATGTATGATCTTCGTCGATCCATCCAAAGAAGCATCTGTCAAAAACCCTTGTCTGAATAGTCGGGTACATGGTCAATAACATCACCTTCCAAGCCATCCTTGGCAAGGATGCCGTATGGATGTACATTGGAGGTGTGATATCTTCCATGTAGCTCACGGCTCGTAAGGCGGAGGCTCTCTAGCTCCGGGTCCGGCTGGAAATGGTAAGGTGTCTTCCTGTCGTCCATCCTCCCGAAAGTAGCCGAGATCCGCTTCACTGGTACTCCTGGTATGCAATGCTTAGCGACATCCGCTCCGTTGCCCTTCAGTATAATGACGGAACCTACCGGTAAGGGTATCTTCACTGGCCCTCGGAACTCACCTGGGCCTGCTATCCGGAGGTCAGATCCGAACATGATGTTACACTCGTTCAGGAAAGAGACTGTGCAGAAAGGTCTGACAAAGTCGTGGTGATCTATGTGCGGGGGTATGCAGTCACCCTGCTTGTAGATGTTGATAATGCAGCTATTGGGTATGCAATCTGCTGGCAGTACCCTCCATGTTATCAATCTCTTTACCATTCTCTTGATGACTAATGGCATCGGATCCACTTGCCCATGACGGAGTATTCCGGTGGGTTTCCCTTCCTGTCTTCCACAAAGTTGTAGCGAGCATCCGCATTGTATTGTGATTCTTCCCTTCCCCGGCATCCATCTCCGGGGTTCGAGTATGTGTTTTCCCTCGGGCGGCTCTGCTCGGTCCATTCTTTTCAAATCCCGGATGCAATCCACGATTTCTTGTTGTTCATATTCGAGAATACGTACGTATGTAGCTCGAGGCCCTCTAGTATATTGATTCTTCTACCTCTAATTCTCTCGAAGTATTCAAAGGTTTTCTTTTCAACATTCGCATTCTCTCCGGCTCGTATTCGGAATGATCTACGGATGGCGAGGCACGGTGACATATTGTGGGATATATGGTTCAATCCCTTCACGTTCACTGCATACCTCGGCTCCTCGGGGATGATGCACTGTCGGGACATCCCCGGGGTTGCTTCGCAACAAGTTCATGCATTGCTGGTGGTTCTATCCGGTGGCGTGGTAGCCTTCTTTCTTCGATCCTTTGGAGATTTCCCTGGTCCTTTCTATTATCCTAGGAGCTGGCCTCCTTTCTTCAGGTTCCTGGTGAACCGGTGTCCTTGAAGTGTATGTACTGGCATTAGCAACTGTCTCGTCGCACTGGTGTGCAGCTAGTTTTGTTAACATCTTACGGATACGACGATTCTTATTTCTTCGTTGTGTTGCTGTGAGAGTAGCTCTTCGAACTTCTTGAATCTCTGTGGGCGCGGCGCTGACAAGCCCGCCCTCTGTTGTAGCGACTACAGACTTCATTTTCTTATCTTCTTCGGTGTTTGCCTTTCTTTTCTTCTTCTTTGGATTGGTGGCTTGGGCCACCCACTTTCATCATCTGTCTGCCGGGCGAGTTCTTCTCGGTCGGCGGGACCCGGTCACTTTCCTCGTACTTGTAGGCATGCTGGTGCGAAATCCGAGTCGATCTCGATTATCGCTCCATCTTTCACCCTCTCTTCATCGAGTGCGAGGCTTACGCCATTCTTAAAGTTCGGGACCAACCGCCCGTTCGACATTTCCTGCGAAAAGACAAGGAAAAGGATCGAGGGCTGTACTAAGAACAAGAACATTAAGAAAATGTTTATTAAAGACATTTTTATTTCTTTTTTTTTATATTTTTAAATTTAACAGGAATGAAGTAGGATAAGATCAGGGAAGAGATTTTGATTTGGAAAAGAAAACAAGGAAAACTTTATTATCATGATTTTATTTATTTTAGCACATTTTATTATTTTTGGGTTCGGACCCAATCATAAGTAATTACTTCGCCCGTGTTTCTTAGGGATGAAGAATTCATTCCTTCGAAACATCGGGTAGCGTAATACTTTTTCAAGTATCGTCCGTTGATCGGAAGCATATGTCGTTCTCCCTGGCAATTCACTAGTCTGGTAGGAACCTCCCGAGTATACTTGCTTCAACCACAAATGGTCCTTCCCAAGTGGGTTCAAATTTTCCTCCTATCTTGCGGTGTGCAAGAATAGGTCTCTTGAGAACGAGAACTAAGTCACCAACTTTGAAGGTTCTTGGGCGGACCAGTTTGTCATGGGCTTGAACCATCTTAGCTTGGTATAGTTCTAAATTTTGTTGCGCTGCAAGTCTTTTCCCTTCCAGGCTTTCTAATTCTTCTAGTCATAATTTGGTGTTCTCTTCCGTTGTGATCTTGTTTGCAACTGCAATTCTGAGTGAAGGAAGCTGAACCTCTAAAGGAAATACTGCCTCGGACCCATACACCAGAGCGTAAGCTGTAGCTTGAGTAGGAGTTCTGAAGGTTGTCCGGTAGGCCCATAGGGCTTCTCAAAACTTCTCGTGCCAATTTCTCTTATTATCGTCCAAAGTTTTCTTTAAGATTTGAACGAGAGTTTTATTAAAAGCTTCAGCGAGGCCGTTTGCTCTTGGGTAGTAAATTGTTGAGTATCGCCAGTTGATTCCGTGTCTCCTGACAAAATTGTTGATTTGAGTGCTTCAGAATGCTGACCCATTATCCGAGATAATCCTGCGCGGCACTCTGAAACGGTAGACAACTTGGTTCTTGAAAAACTGTAGCACGTGGTGTGCTTTCACTTCTCTAAGTGGAACTGCCTCTACCCACTTGGAAAAGTAATCTGTAGCCGCAAGAATGAAGCGATGTCCTTTCGAAGATGGTGGTTCTATCGGACCCACTATATCCGTGCCCCAACATTCAAATGGCCACGACGCAATTGTCGGATGTAGCACATTTGGAGGTTGGTGTAGAACCACTCCGTGCACTTGGCATTGGTGACGGCTCTTAGCGATTTTCATGCGGTCGGTCATCATTGAGGGCCGGTAGTACCCTAGTCTTTTAATTTTCATTTTCATCTTCGGACCCGACTGGTGAGCGCCACGGAGTCCCGAATGCACCTCTTTAACAATTTTACGGGCCTCGGACCCGCTTAGGCACCTTAGCCACATTTGCTCGAAAAGACCTTCAGTACAATGTGTTGTTTATTAATGCGTAGGACGAGTTCTTTTCTTGATCCGATGGGTTAGCGACCTATCGTCTGGTAGCTTTCCTGTTTGCGGGTAGTCTACTAATGGTCGTCACCAATCTTCTGTGTTTTCCATCACCTTGTAACTCGATTCTTTTTCTTTTTCGATTTGTGTATTGTGTCTATGTCGAGTCGTGATAGGACCCGACGTCCGTGAACCGACACTTCCACCGATTCATCTTGCAAACAGGCAAATTCTTTTGCGAGACGGGCTAAAGCATCCGCTAAAGCATTTTCTTTTCTGGGAATTTTGTAGATTGTCACATTCGGAATTTGTTCCAACAATTGAACGGCATACTGGAAGTATTGCTCGAGTCTTGGTTTAAAAATTCTATACTGTCCGGTGATCTGTTGAATGATTAACTGTGAATCCCCATAGATGTTGATGTTTGTTATTCCCATTTGAATAGCTAATTCCGATCCTGTTATGAGGGCTTCGTATTCTGCTTCGTTGTTTGTACAAGGTTCTGTCAAGTGGTAGGAGTATCTTAACATCCCCCGCTCCGGTGTTATAAAGATTAGCCCGATTCCTGCTTTACCGGGTACTATCATTTAAGATTCTTTGTCTTCGTGTGCTGAAGATGCTCCGTCGAAGTATAATTCCCAACGTCGATCATCAGGGTCTTCTAGGCTCATTATTTGTTCATCTGGCAAATCGTCATTGAGAGGAGATTCTGCCGGCAAAGGGTGTCGTTGCGAGGAAGTCCGCTAAGACTTGTCCCTTTACGGCACGAAGAGGCACGAAAGTTATATCGAATTGCAATAATATCATTGACCATCCGGCAAGTCTACCGGAAGCGTTGGACGAGTCATCAAGTATTAGCAATGGATTAAACTTCGAAATCGAGTTGACCTTATGAGAAAGCATGTAGTGCTCGAGCTTTTAAGCGGCGAAGATCGGGGCCAAACAATGCTTTTCAATTGCGGGATACCTTATTTCCGTCGGAAGTAAACGACGGCTTAAGTAATAAAGAGCATTTTCTTTACCCTCATCATTGACTCAGGCTAACGGGGCTCCGAGAGAGTCGTCTAAAGTCGCGGTATAAAGTATCGGCGGTCTACACCGAGACTGGGCTGCTAAGACAGGAGGTGTCATTAAATATTGTTTAATGTCTTCGAAGGCCTTCCGGCATTTCTCTTCCCAAATAAATTTGGCGTCCTTTTTAACTAGTGCCGAGAAAGGCCGACACCTACCCGACAAGTTCGAGATAAAGCGTCGAAGATATGCCAACTTCCCTTGAAAAGATCGTAGTTGTTTTAAGGTTTTGGGAGGCGGCATTTCTAAGATAGCTTTAATCTTTTCCGGGTCGATTTCAATTCCACGATGTCGGACGGCGAATCCTAAGAATTTCCGGAGGTGACGCCGAAGGCGCATTTTAAGGGATTCATCTTAAGGTTAAATTGTCTTAATCGTTCGAAAATAATTCTCAAATCATACAGGTGGTTTTCCTTCACTTTGCTTTTGATGACCACATCATCCACGTAGCATTCGACTTGATTGTGGATGAGATCATCAAAAATTCTTGTCATTGCTCTCTGGTAGGTTGCTCCTGCGTTCTTCAGTCCGAATGGCATCACCGTGTAGCAATATACTCCGATCGGCGTTACGAATGTTGTAAGCTTTTCATCTTCGGAGCCATTTTTATCCGGTTGTATCCCGAAGATCCATCCATGAATGAAAATATTTCATGTGTCGAAGCAATGTCAATCATTAAATGCGGGATCGGTAGAGGGAATTCATCTTTTGGACATGCCTTGTTTAAATCTACGAAATCCACTCGGATTCGATCCGACCATTCTTCTTTCGATCGGCACTACATTGGCTAGCCAAGTCGGGTATTGTTCTTCACGGACAAATTTAGCGTCTATTAGCTTTTTAACTTCGGCTATGACTTGTTGTTTGATTTCTAGACGCATTCTTCCGGGACCTTGTCGGACCGGGATAGAAGTAGGATCCACTCCTAGCTTAGTGATTGCGACCTCCGGAGCTAATCACGGCATTTCATCGTAGTTCCAAGCAAAACGATCTTTAAATTCCATTAATAACTTGATTATTTCTTCGGAGTCTTCTTTATTGAGTAAGGAGCTAACAAAGGTAGGTACAGGCTCTTCGCTAGTACCTAAGTTAACTTCGTTAACTCATCTATCGTAGATTTAATTTCTTCTTCGAATTCGGTGGAGCGTCTCCAATTTGTAAATCTTCGAGTTCGTCCGTAGTTTCCATGCGGTTTTCATTGGACTCGCAAGTGACAACCAAGCAAAATTCAGTATCGTCAACTGATCCTACTGTGCTGAATCCGAGACCATGCTTTGAGTTGGGTGGACGACCGGAATTATTCCATAATTTTTCAAAACGTTGTGATTGACCTTTTGTCCATTGTCGAGGTAAGAAACCACGTTGAATTAAATTTTGAACACAGGGAGAGTACCGCTCAAAAGGTAATTCCATTAATTCGATGAAGTGACATCTTCGAATTGTACATTATTTTCAGTTTTGGAGGAAGAAGCACCACGGTAGAATTTGATTGGCTTTGCACCGCCGCTACGTACCTCTTTGACCACTATACCCTCGATCTTATTAGAATGGATCGGGGTTAGGGTCATAGTATGTATGTAGTGGTTAATCTTCTCGTACATTGATTTATATTCTTCATTCTCCTCATCTTCGAGAGAGATCTTGAATTGCGGCTTTTTTTGACTTATCGTCGCTGCTTCTTGTTTGATTTCATTTTCTTCTTCAGAACTATCTTCCCAATCAACATTGATGGCTGGTTTCCTTTGTCCAACTGTCCTAACGTCTCTACCACAGCCTCGTCCCCGGCCTCGACCTCGGATGCGAGTTGTGGAGAAACCTTCACCATCTCACCGGAAGGGAGTGGTGAGTGACTGTTGGACTAGAACTTCAGGTTCTTCGTTGTCCCGAACTTTCTTTGCTTCATTTGTCATGGTATCACTGGAGAATATTGTTTTCTTTGGTGGTGCATAATAAGCTGCGTCTTCATGGATCCCAATCTCATGTACGGAGAATGGTTGCAAGTCACCTTTGATGCACTGTTCCCCTCCATCGTAGTATTTGATGCACTGATGTAGAGATGATGGTACCATCCTGTTTTCATGTATCCATGGTCGGCCCAGTAGAGCGTTGAACGACGTTTCTGAATCAATTATGTGAAATTTTGTGATTGTCTTTGCTAAGTCACCGGTCTTCATTAGTAGTGTTATTGATCCGAGGGCTCTTTCTCCTTTCTGGTTGAATCCTCTTAATAACATTTTGTCGGCTTCGAGTTCACGGGCATCAATTTCCAAGTATGCTAGTGTTCGAAGATTCATTATATTAATTGATGCTCTTGGATCCACCAATACTCTGGAGAGTGTAAACTTCCCAATTGTAACTGAAATGTACAACGGTCGGTTGTGATCTGCTGTCCCAAGAAGTAGGTCATTGTCCGTGAAGGTAGCACCTTGCTGTTCCTTTAACGAGCAAACCTCATCTAAGGAATCTCCGGCCATTTGAGCTAAGCAAATTTTTGGATCAAGTAAGGCCTTGATCAGAGCTTCTCTCATCTCCTTTGATAAGATGAGAGCGTCGTAGATGCTCTGTTTGGTCGGTAGTTTCCTAAGATGGGCTAGCACGCTGTAGTCTACTTTATTTCCATGTGTCTCGGCTTCTTCTCGAATGGGTATTTCTTCTGCTGGGGTTGGTTCTTCTTGAACAACCACCTACTTTCCTTTGTCCTTTGGACCAATTCTCGGAGGTAGAACTTTTCCACTTCTTAAGTTGACTTCTGTAATTTCTTTTGAATCTAGTGTTGAGCTTGCTTGTGTCTCCTCCTGAATCGGAATGACAGGCTCTTCCGGATTAGCTTCAGAGTCTGAAGGCTCTAACTCTATTGTGACTGGAGCTCCTCGAAACTCGTAGATAGATTCGTTGCTTATTGAACTCTCGTAGCCTCCTCGATGGATGCCTTCTTCTTTATTTTGATCGTCGAGATTGTGTATGATTTGAGAATTGTCGTTGGTATCGAAATCGATGTCCGGATTGTCGCTAGTTACGTAATCGTTAGAAACGATCAAAACGTAGCCAACGCCATCACCCTTATCATTATATGATCCCATCGAAGTGAGCGAGATAATCATACAGAGTCGGAGGTTCGAGGATTTCTCCCCCGAATCGAAACAACTATCCTAGGATAAGCAGCCCCTAGTCTAGCCTTAGGAGTCTCGGTCCTCTCTTCTTCGTCGATCTTCTTCTTCTCTTCAATCGTCTCCGTCGAGGTGGTTCTTCTATCGCAAGTGATAGTGCCGACTTAACAGGTTTCGAACTCGAACTGAAGCTCGCACCGAAGCGGCTTGGATGCTCGTCTAAAATCTTCTTTGAAGACCTCGTCCAAGCGGTAGTCCATCCATCGTCGGCTGTATAGGGATCTATCGGAATGATGGGATCGGCTGAGATAACATCGACGGAACCTCCTTTCGGGGTTCCTTCATGTACTCCTTCGGGATCGTTATATTCCCTTTCCGAAGGTTGTCGTTGAGCCAACTTTTGAAGGTAATGCAATCTTCTATTTTGTGTCCAAGCATCCGGTGATAGGGGCAAAAGTTGGGATCACCTTTCTTGTTGACTTCCTCTGGTCTTTTAGGCTCTGGCAGCTGGAAATCTGGAGTCTTCATCAGACTACGGAACATTTTCGGCACTGCTTCATTCTTGAACGGATATTCCCTGCTCGAAGTTCCCTTAATGTACGTTGCGGACGAGGCGGTTGTTCATACCGTGGAGATGACCGATAGCTGGGTCGGGGTTGCTGGTAATTCGTCGAGGTTGCTCGCGGCCGTTCGGACGATATTTGTATCGGTTGCTTGCCTTTGTCGACTGCTGCGACGATCCCGGATTACTTTTCGAAAGTCTTCACAGGCTTTTGCTTGTCCGTCTTGTCGGCGAAACTTAATTGCTTCGCCTCCTCTTGCAAGCTCCCGGCCTTGCTTAACAACTTCTCGAAAGTCTTAATAGTGAATCCTTTGAGGAGAAGTGCTATCGGGCCGTGAATGCTTTTAAGTAAGATGTCGATTGCATGTTGTTCTTGTAATTGTGGTTCACACTTCATGCTTAAGTTCCTCCATCGAAGTATGTAATCCACCAGAGTTTCGTTCGACTTTTGTTTCTCTACCACTAAATCACCTATAGTGATGTGGTGCTGAGCTCCGTGAATCGCTCGATGAAGAGGTTCTCTAGTTCCGAGAACGTCTTCACCGAACCATTTGGTAATTCCGCATACCGGCCGAAGGCGATCCCCGACGAGCTGCCGACGAACCGTCGGAAGAGTAACGCATCGCTCCCGCCGCATTGCAACAACTGGCACGAAAGTGTGCAACATGCTGTCGGGGGTTCCCGGTTCCATCAAATGTTTTGAACAGAGGTGGTACGAAGCCTTTTGGTTATTGGACAGCGTCGAATTCTTCCGGGTAAGGTCTACCCGTCCGAATGGATGTCCCACTCTTTGATTGTGCTAAGGCTTCTCGCACCTCCTGTTCCACCAAGCTCTTGATATCCTTTTCAGGGATCAAACTTTGTGTTGTATCTTTTTTTAGCTGATCATCCCCGTTGACCGATGTAATCTCCTTTCCTCCGTCTACAATGTGAATGACCTCTGGGGGTGTCTCTCTTTGTGGTTGCATTTGACTCTGGAGAGTGGCTAGAGCTACAGCCATCTCTTCCATCCTTTTCGCCATTCGGGCGATCGTGTCGTCTTTCTCTTGAAGCCGCCTTCTCATCGTCCGGCTCCTCTCTTCTGCGGCCGCAGGAGCACCTTGTGAAGCTGACGAAGCTTGTGTTTCGACCATGTTGATTTCTGCATACTCGTCGTCCATGAACTCCGATGAATCAATCTCGTCTCCGAATTTCTCCTCTCTTTCTTTTGCTAATCGTCGGATATCAGTTCTCAACTTTTCCATGGCATCTTCTAGTGGGCCTTTGTGTGCGTCCTCGCGGTTGTCGTGCGATAGCTGTCGGGTCCCCTTCTCACGAGTCTCCTTTACCGCAGTGGCGCTTTCTTCAGATTCAAGTCTCCTGACGAGACTTTCCTTCTCGGGCTGTTGTTTCAATCTTAACTGCCCAGTAGTGGTACGCCATACCATCCTTCTAGCAGCAGAAGGTCTAGGACCAGATGGTCCGTAAGCCAAATGCTGGAAGGTGGTATCCTCCCTAATCTGTAATCCTGAGACGACGACAGGCGGACTAGCCTTCATTCTTTTACTTGGCTTTTCTGTCATGACGGCGGGTTCTACTCGGGGTCCAAGACGGGATTTGACTGGCACCCGCCCCATCCTTCGTAGAATCTCCGATACGGGGCACTTTTCCTTCTTTGCTAGCTTCTCTACCAAAGTTTGCAGTCGAGCAAACGGCGTAGTTCTAGTCCTTTTCTTGCGGCTATCGTTGTAATATGCGGCAGCAATCTTACGAACATTTTCCTCATCCTCTGCGGCGGAGAGGGGATGGAACCTGCTTCCTCCCAAAAGTGGTATGTATTCAGGCAGCGGTGTATATTCAGGCAGTGGTGTATATTCTGGCAGTTCTGGGATTTCCTCCAGGAAAGTAATTTCAGCAGCTCTGGCTTCTCTAGCGATCTTCCTACATTTGTTTCTTCTTTGGGTCCTTGTCAGTGATGGAATTCTTGATCTGGACCCGATTTAAAAAACAGAAGGTCTCACAGGAAGATCTGTACCCTCCACGGTAACAGGTTTACCACAATTTTGGATTTCTTTCCCCTTTAATTTGGCAGAAGTCGGGGTAGGTGCAGAAACAACTAGACCAGTGGGGGTAGTAAGGACAGTCCTCCTGCGGACAGCAGTACTCCTCTCAGTCGGGATCTTTTGCAGGGGAGGAAACTCTTGGGTCGACCTAAGGTTGAACTCAAGCAGCGGCTTCTCAGCTTCAGATACCTTGTTCGTCAGTGCAAAGAGGGAAACGTCGGTGATCTTGACATTCGTGTTTTCGAATCCTCGTCCAAATCGGATGATCCCATTGTCGGGCGGCTCATCCTTGTAGACGGCGAAGTCCGATCCATTGGTGAAGGAGAAAATCGGCCTTGGGGCTTCCATTTCGCGAGGTAGATTCCGGTTGTCGATCCCGAGTTATGCTTCCTTTCTTTAGGACGAAAAGAAAGGAATTGAAAAGAGTCCGAACTCATTCTTGTTCATGTATTTATAAGAAGGAATCATTTATTAAAAGAATCATTTATTAAAGGATTTGTTTATTTAGAACGGAATGTTCAAAGGTGTAGAGAAGGTAAGGAACCCGATTCAGAGTTAGAAAGGAAAAGAAGGTCTTATGCAAGACTTCTCGACTCGAAGGATTACTCCTAAACTAACACCTATTGGGGGTCCACCCCACCTCAGAAATGAGGTAAAAGGATCTCGGAACCTCTCCGTTTAGGGGTGTCTAAACGAGTGGCTCCTAAATCCGAGAGAATGTTGGCTATACTTGTTCAAGATAGAAATGAACATGGTATTCCAACGGAAAGAAGGGTAGTTTGATCCATTAGGGACATGGATACACTACCGATTTTTGAAAGCAGAATTGTCTGATTATAATGGAGAGAGGACCACTCCCCAGCGGAGTCGCCAGAAATTGTCGGCATATTTTTTAGATTGTGTATTTTATTTTGAAAAGGGGGTCGCCTAACAGAAATTGTCGGCGAATTTTTAATTTAGTTCAAATAAATAATTTGAAAAGTAGTATTTGATTTTGAAAATAATTTTAAATTTGAAGGTTTTAAGATATAAGATTAAACCGACCTCACATCCCAAATAGTTTATATAAACGAGCACCGCACCACAAACCGTGTATCTATCCCTAAGGATAGACACACTGCTTGATGGTGGGGCTCGATTAAATAAACTAGAAGATTTGTGACATCCGTTTGGTCTGCGAACCAATTTTATAAGCCGACAAATTCCCCTACTTAATATGAAAGTATTAAACAGGGTTTATATTACCTGGGTTCTTTAAAATTCCCTATAAGGGCAAGCCCCTATAGTTAATTACATCTTAAGTGACGGGAATCACCTAAGAAAACTCTCGATAATAATCAATAATTCTGCTCTCAAGAATTTCAAAGTTTAAGTTTTCAAAGGATTGAATTTTGGAATTTCAATAGGGAATAGATCAAGTTTGAAACATTTTGTTTTGGGAATTCAAAGGAAGAAAGGTAGGAGAAACACAGATTCAAAGTGAACTTCGGTAATTTCCCGACTATCCTATTGTTTGGCTTAGATTTAGGAAAATCCTAATGTTTATTTAGTATTTCAATCTTGCCAATTTTAATTAATTAGGGCTTATATTTATATGACAGAATCATACAAATGACCTCGAAGATGTGAGGGTTTGTGTCGTATCGAACGACTACCTCGGAGTCCTAAGACCGGTTAGGGCTTAATTTGCCAGTGCAAATGCCTAACGAAGAGTTGAGGATTTATGTTGCACTAGACAAACTACCTCGAAATCCTATGGATTGGTTATTTAATTCTAAGAAAGTTTTGCTTATGTAGATTTCGTGTTCTTCGACGACGATGGCCGTGTCGCCCACCATGCTCCGAGCTCCTTGTCGTTGCGAGGTTTAGTTTTAGAAGTCATAAATCGGGGGATGAGAAAAGTGTTTTGGTTTAGAGAAAATCTTAATTTCCAAGTGTTTTTTTATGTTTTAATTAAAACAAATCTTAATGTTGATTATAACGACACCGGTTAAGATCCCACGGTTCCATCCTTCCGCATCATTATTTTTATCGGATTCACTTAGTCCGGATGAATTTGCTAAACTCAATCGAATGAGTTCCACACTTTCATTTAGACCATGGGAAATCTCGTTAGCAACACGTAGGTTACATCATCCGAGGTATTCCCGATCATCCAACATGACGTTTTAATTTAATTGTAATTGTAGTTTTGTGTTCTGTTTGTGATTAAATTTTGAGTTGTTTTATATTTTGAAATGTTGTGGCGGTGAATTTTATCTGGCAATGGCTTTTAATTTAGTTTTGGTTTCAGTTTTAGGGACTATCCTAAAGGTGTGGGTTTTCATGCAAAAGTTGTTTATCATGCAAGAAAAGTAAGTGCAATGCGATTAAATAAGTTGCAATAATGCAAATTGCAAGAAAGTAAATTGCAATAAAATAAAAGCGTACCTGGAGGGTCTTCCCGTCATTCCAAGCTGCACTTAAAACACAATTAGAATATTTAAGCAAGTTCCTAGGTAAAGCTAAGGTAAGGGTTATGGTTTTCTACCAAATTCCTAATCTTATAGCTAGTCATTTCCTATGACGTCTAGGTTCTTTGTGTTTTTGTTTGAAGACAATTTTTTTATCAAAGAACAATTAAGTTCAATTGTTCTTATAAACATCCTATCATATCGAGAAAGTGCTTAAGACAAATTTTAAACATCTTTTCAATATTTCTAGGATTGTTTTAAGTCCAAATGAATTTAATTATACAAGTGAATTAATCGTCCGAGATTTCAAGTTTTGTTATCTTGCTCAGTGAATTAGGACATTCGAATATCCTATAAGTGAAGTAACATTTCATTTAATGTTCTGTTTAGGAGTTATGATAACCAAAGCTCTCGAGGGCAAATTGGTGTTCAAATGGTTTGTGATTTAGTTTAATTTCAATTAATGGGTTTAAATTTGGAATAGTGTTCAATTTATTTTAGATTTATTTTGAATTCTTTATGTCTTCGGTGATGTTATATTTAATTCAACTTAATTTAATTTAATTTAATTTAATCTTTAATTTAATTTAATTCAATTTAATTCAATTTAGTTTGATTTGATGTTAAATTAAATTAATTTGATTTGATTTAATTTAATTTAATTTAATTTAATTTAATTTAATTTAATTTAATTTAATTTAATTTATTTTTAATTTTATTTTATTTTATTTAATTTAACTTAATTTAATTTGATTTTATTTATTTAATTTAATTTAATTTAATTTATTCATTTAATTTAATTTAATTTGTTTATTTAATTTAATTTAATTTAATCTTTAATTTAATCCAAATTTTAATTTTAATTTAATTAAATTTAATTTAATTTAATTTAATTTAATTTAATTTAATTTAATTTTTAATTTAATTTTATTTTTTAATTTTAATTGAAATTTTAAAAGAGATTAATAATTTAATTTTAGTTTAATGATTAAGTCTCTTAATATTTTGAATTTGAGTTATCATTTTTAATTAGAAATTAAATATTATTGAAATGATTAATTTAGGGATTTTTATATTAAAGAATAAATCTCTTCCTAATAATATCCCTATTTTAATAACTCCAATTTTATTATTCTTCCAAATTTAATCAATTATTTAATTAAGGTTTAATTATTTTAAATTGTTTAATGGATTTCTACCCTTTAATTATTTAAATTTCAATCATCCAAATCAGATTAGGATCAAATATTTTACTTATTAATTTTTATTAAACCTAAAGTTTTAATTAAGGGTTAAAATTTTAATTACCATTTTGCCCTTTAAGCTTAATAATTTCATAACTCACTAAATTGAACTCAAATGAACTTGAAATTTTTATGTGACTTCACTCATATGTCAATAAAGACATGAGAGGAGAAAATGTGATTTTTCTGTATTTAATTTATTTATATAATTATTTTTTGGTGGAAAATAGAGATTTCCAAGGAAAATTTAATAACATGACCAAGGGAAAGTTTCTGTCCTTAAGAAAATTAGGGGACATTCCTAATGACCAGAGGACCACTTGGACCAATTTTGGTGATTTTTTGAATTATATTATTTTTATTATAATTATTTTAAATTTTGGAGTGTTAATTAATTTAAAAATAAAATAAATGTTGAAAAATGAATTTTATATTTTCCAAAAATCTCTCTGATATCAAGGAAATCAGAGAATCAAATTTTGTAATTTTTTGATTTTTCTATGATTTATTATTATTATTTTAGTGAAAATGGTAGAAAATACATTTTTTAATTTTAAAATTACCTTAGGGCTTTAAAATTTAATATCTCACTAAATAGACCTAAGAAAAATATGGGGTTTGTTCCTAAGTGATTAAAATTCAAAATGTGACATTTTGGTGAATTTTATTATTTTTGTGATTTTTATTATTTTTTAATTATTAAAAATATTAAAATAATATTAAAAATCAACTCTTTTAGAAAATTGAAATTTTAATTTTCTTAAATTCCCCTGATATCAGAGAGGCTCCAAAACCAATTTGGTGAATTTTTGAAAGATATTTTGAAAGTTATGAATTTTTAAACTTTAAAATGGCTAAATGGCTTAATCAACCCAATTAGTAGGGCTAACCAAGTCCAATTGACCTCAAATTTTTATGGTGGATTCCTCTGATCCAAAAGGTCAATGGAGAATTGATTTTAGGTCAATTTGATGTATGGTTAGCTCTAATTAATTAGAGATCCATTTTGGGTGTTTAAGCCAATTAGGGTTGTTTTAAATGAACTAACTCAAAACCTATTTTTCCTAGGGTCCTCTCGGTCATAAGGAACATCACCAAATTTTCCTAGAATTTATTTCACAACATGTTATTTATTGGAATTAAAATACTCAAAACGAGTGACATGAATTTGAAAAATCAATAACTTTTCATAGGGATGGCCTCTGACTTTGGAAAATTCAGGGAATGTTCCCAATTTCAGAGGCTTCAAAAGCCCTATGGTCTCATGCCATGGTGAATTGTATACATGCATGGTGAATTAAAAATATGCAGAGAGTAAATAAATTAATAAAAATAAAATACTTGAAGAAATTAAATAATTTCTTGTCCACATTATTCTCCTCCGTTCACTCGAGCAAGAGGGTATTTTTATTTTATTTTTCCGATTTTTCTACACAAAGTTATGGATTTTCCAAGTTTAGGGAATTAAATAAATCGAAAAATCCCTAATTTTCTATTTATCCACGCGGCGCCGCGTCAACCCTCGGCAGCCTCCGAAACGCCGCGCGGCGCGCTCCCATTCGACGCCGCCATCCGACTCGGCTCTCCGGGGCCCGCTCGTATCGTTCCGTCTCCCTGATCCGACGCGATCCTGACCATCCGTCCGCGCGTGTATTAAATGAACGGCATCCGTTCATCGTCCCCAAGTGTCCTCACCCGAGAGCCGTCCACACTAAATCCCTAATATCTCACTCGATACTCAATGGATTTTCATGTTCTTATGCTCTATGGATTATTCTTGAGGAGACGAACACATCTATACGGTGATCATGCATTGAAATTAAAGCATTTGAAATGGAGAATCTCCAGAAGCTCGGGATGAAGAATTAGCTCATACCTTTGCTCGGAGAAGTGTGGCTTCAATCCGAGGGTCGGGTCACCTTCGATTGGATCCTAGCAAGCTCCGGATGGAGTCCTCGGCCCGGTGAATCGTCTAGGTATGATTTCGACCAAGCCCGATCACAAAGCTTGGAGGCCGGAACAACCGGGTGGCCTAGAGATGGGGCTTTTGCTGGTGGACACCTTCCCTCGTCCGGTGAAGGTGTAGAACCAATCAATTTGGGGATTGGCTCACCGTGGAGAAGTGTCCCGGTTTTGGGCTTGGATTTCAACTCGAAATCGAGCTCGCGAGAGAAGAAATGGCAAGGGGATTTCAGCTGGGGATCAAGTGCTCTATGTATGGGGAGTAGTCCGGAACAATTTTGGCAGAGTTTCCTTAAGGTTTGTTTCAGCACCTCTCATGGCCGAGAGGGGTGGTGTTTAAATAGGAGAGGGTGGAGGGCCTCCCGGGGAGAGTTAGGGCTTGGGATCAGCCTGCTCTTGGCAAGAGAAGAACAGCTCTAATGGCCACTCGGGGATGGGGCAACTCGGCAGGTGAGAATTCCAAGTCGGGCTCACATGCGAGCTCTCGGCCCGGTGGTTTCCGGCGGCCGTGGTGGCTGGCCGGCCGTGGTCAGTCACCCTCAAGGTCGTGGAGGTCGTGGCTGGAGGTTTGTGCGATCAATTGGCCATGGACATGTGTAAAGGAGTCGAATTGAAATGGAATGGGGGATGAGCTCATTTTGGGTCCAAATGGGTCAACCCACCTTTTGGGCTTGGTTCACTTCCCCATGGCTGATTTGGGCCGAGGGAAGATCAGATGGATCAGCTAGGAAAGGGTGGAGAAGTCACCATCCATGAATATTTTGATTAAACATGGATTAAGGTGAAGCATTAAAAGGGTTAAAACCTTTTTAAGGGGGCTTAAAAGAGGCTCCTCCTTTTGCCATTAGTGTCTTGATCACATGTCAAGCCTTCCATGGCTTCATGTGGCTTGTCCATGGCTTGCATGGCTCACCTTTGGCTTCGGGAAAAGTGGAGTCAATTTCATGGAAATGGATTTAAGAAAAATTTTGGTATTTAGGGGTGATTTGGCATGAGGCTTGATTTGAAATTATTTGATGATGAATTTAGGACTTAGGTAATGGCTTTAATTAAGTGGATGGCAAATGGAGATGTCATGTGGGCTTTAGGATGGATTTTGGGCTTTTTTGAAATGGTTTTAGATGGGCTTTTAAGATGGTTTAGGAAAGTGGGCTTTTGAATTTTAAAATGGATTTTGGGATGAAATTTTGGTAAAGGCTTGGGCCAAATAATTGTTGGGTTTAGCTCATAGATGTGTCATGAGTGACTTGAAGCAAATTGGGGGTGATTTGGGTTTGAATTTGGTTGAATTTGGGCTCTTTAGGTGAATGGGCCAATATAGGACAAAGTGGGCTAACCTGGGCCAATGTTGGGCTAGGGTTGAAATTGATGTAAAATTAATGTTGAGAAATGTTTATGGGAGTGTTTCAAAGAGGTTTTGACTTTGGTTGGGCTTTGATTTTGGGGTTTGGGCTCATTTGGGTTAGGTTCGGGTTTAGGTCAAAATTGGGCCTTTTAGCTTTGGGTTGAATTTGAGTGGGGTTTGGGTCTAAATTTTGGGAAAATCATGTTAGTGTTTTGCTTGTGGGGATGCTAAGGAAGATTTAGAAAAGATTTGGGGTTAATTGTAGTTGAATTGGGTGAGTTTGGGTTAGGTTTGGGTCATGGGTCCAAATTGAGCTTTAAGGCCAAAAGTGAAATTGGATCCAAATGTCAATCAAATTGGACTTGGATTTGGTCTAGATTGGTATTGGAAATGTTGAATTGAAGTTTAGAATTGAATTGGACCAGAATTTGGGTCAATTGGGTAGGTTTGGCTTGACATTGGGTTCACTTTGGGTTAAAATGGGTCAAATTGGGAGTTTTGACAAAAGTAGGGTAAATTGAAAAAATTGGCCCATGGTGTAGTTGGAAAAAATGAAATTGGGAATATTTGGGGTTTTCTGGAATTTTCTGGGAATTTTTTGAATTTTTTGAATTTTTGGGTCAAGGGGGGTATTTTGGGTATTTGGAGGGTATTGGGAGGTATTTTTGGAATTCTTGGTATTTTTGGGTATGGATGATCAATTTGAGTGATGTGGAAATGTTTGGGATTGATTTTGAGGAATTTTGGGTGATTTGGAATTTTGCAAAAATTTGGGTAATTTCAAGGGTTTTGGGTAGGCTAAGCGGGTGTAGGGTCCCGGGGGTCAAAAATTGAAAAATTGAAAAAATTGAAGATTGGGTGAATATAAGTGGAATGAAATCATTTTGGTTGAACCATGAAGCCACATCAAGCCCACATGAGCCATGAAGGGACTCATTTGAGGCATTCACTATGTTGTTCCTAACCCTCTTGCCGAGGGCTTAGGGGTTAAGGACCATCCATGTGAATCACCTACATGAGTCAGGAGGTCAAGTTGGGTATGGGTGTAGTTTTAGGGGGTGTGTGAAAGTGTAGTGTATGTGTAAGTGTATGTGTAATTCAGCCCCTTCACCATACCAAGCCACCCAGGGCAGTCCTAAGGCCAAAGAGTCCTATAGGAACTCATCCTTTAAACTTCCACATTTGATTTCAACCCTCTAGGTGATTAGGGGTCTACAGATCAATTTTGTGGAGTTTGCAGGAGTTAAGAAGTGGTTTGAAATTCTAGATGGTGGATCCCAATTCTAGTCCTCTAAGATAGTCAAAGGAAAAGCCTAAGGCTAGATCCTAAGTACTAAAAAGAAGAAGAGAAGATCTCATCAAAAATGAGGTCAACACTACCTGACAAGTTTGAGATAAAGCGTCGAAGATATGCCAACTTCCCTTGAAAAGATCGTAGTTGCTTTAAGGTTTTGGGAGGCGGCATTTCTAGGATAGCTTTAATCTTTTCCGGGTCGATTTCAATTCCACGATGTCGGACAACGAATCCTAAGAATTTCCCGGAGGTGATGCCTAAGGCGCATTTTAAGGGATTCATCTTAAGGTTAAATTGTCTTAATCGTTCGAAAACAATTCTCAAATCATATAGGTGGTTGTCCTTTACTTTGCTTTTGATGACCACATCGTCCACGTAGCATTCAACTTGATTGTGGATGAGATCATCAAAAATTCTTGTCATCGCTCTCTGGTATGTTGCTACTGCGTTCTTCGATCCGAATGGCATCACTGTGTGAAGCAATATACTCCGATCGCCGTTATGAATGCCGTAAGCTTTTCATCTTCCGGAGCCATTTTTATCTCGGTTGTATCCCGAATATCCATCCATGAATGAGAATATTTCATGTGTCGAAGCAATGTCGATCATTAGTTCGGGATCGGTAGAGGGAATTCATCCTTTGGACATGCCTCGTTTAAATCTCTCGAAATCCACACAAATTCCGATCCGACCATTCTTCTTTCGACCGGCACCACATTGGCTAACCAAGTCGGGTATTGTTCTTCACGGACAAATTTAGCGTCTATTAGCTTTCTAACTTCAGCTATGACTTGTTGTTCGATTTCCGGACGCATCCTTCCGGGACCTCGTCCGACCGAGACGAAGTAGGATCCACTCCTAGCTTATGGATCGCGACCTCTGGAGCTAACCCCGGAATCTCATCATAGCTCCAAGCAAAACAAGTCTTTAAATTCCATTAATAACTCGATTATTTCTTCGGAGTCTTCTTTATCGAGTAAGGAGCTAACAAAGGTAGGTCTAGGCTCTTCGCTAGTACCTAAGTTAACTTCCGTTAACTCATCTATTGTAGATTTGATCTCTTCTTCGAATTCTGGTGGAGCGTCTCCAATTTGTAAATCTTCGAGTTCTTCTGTAGCTTCCATGCAGTCTTCATTGGACTTGCAAGTGACAACCAAGCAAAATTCAGTATCGTCAACTGATCCTACTGTGCCGAATCCAAGACCATGCTTTGAATTGGGTGGACGACCGGAATTATTCGATAATTTTTCAAAATCTTGTGATTGACCTTTTGTCCATTGTCGAGGTAAGAAACCACGCTGAATTAAATTTTGAACACAGGGAGAGTACCACTCAAAAGGTAATTCCATTAATTCTGATGAAGTGACATCTTCAAATTGTACATTATTTTCAGTTTTGGAGGAAGGAGCACCACGGTAGAATTTGATCGGCTTCGCACTGCCGCTACGTACCTCTTTGACCACCATACCCTCGATCTTATTAGAATGGATCGGGGTCAGGGTCATAGTATGTACATAGTGGTTAATCTTCTCGTACATCGATTTGTATTCTTTGTTCTTCTCATCTTCGAGAGAGATCTTGAATTGCGGCTTTTTCAGACTTATTGTCGCTGCTTCTCGCTTGATCTCTTTTTCTTCTTCAAAACTATCTTCCCAATCAACATTGATGGCTGGTTTCCTCTGTCCAACTGTCCTAACGTCTCTACCACGACCTCGTCCCCGGCCTCGACCTCGGATGCAAGTTGTGGAGAAACCTTCACCATCTCGCCGTAAGGGAGTGGTGAGTGATCGTTGGACTAGAACTTCAGGTTCTTCGTCGTCCCGAACTTCCTTTGCTTCATTTGTTATGGTATCTCTGGAGAAGATTATTTTCTTCGGAGGTGCATAATAAGCTGCATCTTCATGGATTCCAATTTCATGTACGGAGAATGGTTGTAAGTCACCTTTGATGCACTCGTTCCCCTCCATCGTAGTATTTGATGCACCGGTGTAGGGATGATGGTACCATCCTCGTTTTCATGTATCCATGGTCGGCCCAAGAGAGCATCGAATGACGTTTCGAATCAATTATGTGAAATTTTGCGGTTTTCTTTGCTAAGTCACCGGTTTTCATTAGCAGTGTTATTGATCCGAGGGCTTTTTCTCCTTTCTGGTTGAATCCCCTTAATAACATTTTGTCGGCTTCGAGCTCGCGAGCATCAATTTCCAAATATGCTAGTATTCGAAGACTCATTATATTGATTGATGCTTCTGGATCCACCAATACTCTGGAGAGCGTAAACTTTCCAATTGTAACTGAAATGTATAACGGTCGGTTGTGGTCTCGTCGTCCCAAGTAGTAGGTCATTGTCCGTGAAGGTGACACCTCGTCGTTCCTTTAACGAACAAACCTCATCTAAGGAATCTCCGGTCATTCGAGCTAAGCAAATTTCCGGATCAAGTAAGGCCTCGATCGAGCTTCTCTCATCTCCTTTGATAAGATGAGAGCGTCGTAGATGCTCGCCTGGTCGGTAGTTTCCTAAGATGGGCTAGCACGTTGTAATCCACTTTATTTCCATGTGTCTCAATTTCTTCCCGAATGGGTATTTCTTCTGCGGGGTTGGTTCTTCCCGAACAACCACCCGCTTTCCTTTGTCCTTTGGACCCATTCTCGGAGGTAGAACTCTTCCACTTCTTAAGTTAACTTCGTAATTTCTTCGAATCTAGTATCGAGTTTGCCGGTGTTTCCTCCCGAATCGGAATGACGAGTTCTTCCGGATTAGCTTCGCAGTCCGAAGGCTCTAACTCTATTGTGACTGGAGCTCCTCGAAACTCGCAAATAGATTCGTTGCTCGTTGAACTCTCGTAGCCTCCTTGGTGGATGTCTTCTTTGTCATTGTGATCGTCGACAATGTGTATGATTTGAGAATTGTCATTTGTATCGGAATCGATGTCCGGATTTTCGCTAGTTACGTAATCGTTAGAAACAGTCAAAACGTAGCCAACGCTATAACCCTTATCATTATAAGATCCCACCGGAGTGAGCAGATAATCATACAGAGTCAGAGGTTCGAGGGATTTCTCCCCGAATCGGAAACAACTATCCTAGGATAAGCAGCCCCTAGTCCAGCCTTAAGAGCCTCGGTCTTCTCTTCTTCGTCGATTTTCTTCTTCTCTTCCATCGTCTCCTGTTGAGGTGGTTCTTCTATCGCAAGTGATAGTGCCGACTTGACAGGCTTCGAACTCTGAATTGAGGCTCGCACCAAAGCGGTTTGGATGTGATCCAAAATCTTCTTCGAAGACTTTGTCTAAGCGGTAGTCCATCCATCATTAGTCGCATAGGGATCTATCGGAACAATGGGATCCGTCGAGATAACATTGACGGAACCTCCTTTCTAGGGTTCCTTCATGTACTCCTTCGGGATTGTTATATTCTCTTTCCGAAGATTGTCATTGAGCCAACTTTTGAAGGTAATACAATCTTCTATCTTATGCCCAAGCATCCGGTGGTAAGGGCAAAAGTTGGGATCACCTCTCTTGTCGACTTCTTCTGGTCTTTTAGGCTCGACAGCTGGAAATCCGGAGTCTTCATCGACCGCAGAACATTTTTGGCGCCGCCTCATTCTTGAACGGATACTCCCGCTCGAAGCTCCCTTAACGTATGTCTGCGGACGAGGCGGTTGTTCATATCGTTGAAATGACCGATAGCTGGGTCGGGGTTGCTAGTAATTCCGTCGAGGTTGTCGCGGCCGTTCGACGATATTTGTATCGGTTGCTTGCCTTTGTCGATCGCTGCAACGATCCCGGACTTCTTTTCAAAAGTTTTCACGGGCTTCGTTTGTCGGTTTTGTCGGTGAAACTTAATTGCTTCGCCTCCTCTTGCAAGCTTCCGGCCTTGCTTAACAACTTCTCGAAAGTCTTAATAGCAAATCCCTTGAGGAGAAGTGCTATCGGGCCATGAATGCTCTTTAATAAAATGTCGACTGCATGCTGTTCTTGAAGTTGCGGCTCACACTTCATACTTAGATTCCTCCACCGAAGTATGTAGTCCACCAAAGTTTAGTTCGGCTTCTGCTTCTCTACCACTAAATCACCTATAGTGATGTGGTGCTGAGCTCCGGCAAATCGCTTGATGAAGAGGCTCTCTAGTTCTGAAAATGTCTTCATCGAACCGTTCAGTAATTCTGCATACCAATCAAAGGCGATCCTCGACGAGTCGCCGACAAATTGTCCGAAGAGTAAGGCATCGCTTCCGCCGGCATTGCAACAATCGGCACGAAAATGTGCAACATGCCGCCGAGGGTTTCCGGTTCTATCAAAGGTCTTGAACGGAGGTGGTACAAAGCCTTTCGGATATTGGACAGCGTCGAATTCTTCGGGGTAAGGTCTACCCGTCCGAATGGATGTCCCGCTCTTTGATTGTGCCAAGGCTTCTCGCACCTGCTATTCCACCATGCTCTTAATATCCTTTTCCGGAATCATGCTTTGTGTTGCATCCTTCTTTAACTGATCATCCCCGTTGATGGACGTAATCTCCTTTCCTCCATCTACAATGTGAATGACCTCTGGGGTGTCTCTCTTTGGGGTTGCACTCGACTCCGGAGAGTGGCTAGGGCTGCGCACCATCTCTTCCATCCTTTTTGCCATTTGGGCGATCGTATCATCTTTCTCTTGAAGCCGCCTCCTCATTACTTCCGGCTCCTCTCTTCTGCGGCCGCAGAGGCACCTCGTGAAGCCGACGAAGCTCGTGTTTCGACCATGTTAATTTCTCGCATACTCGTCATCCATGAACTCGACAAATCAATCTCATCTCTGAATTTCTCTTCTCTTTCCCTTGCTAATCGCCGGATATCGGTTCTTAGCTTTTCCATAGCATCTTCTAGTGGTCTTTTCTGTACATCCTTACAGTTATCATGTGATAACTGTCGGGTTTCTTTCTCATGAGTCTCCTTTACTGCAGTAGCACTTTCTTTGGATTCAAGTCTCCTGACGAGACTTTCCTTCTCAGGCTGTTGTTTCAATCTTAATTGTCCAGTAGTGGGATGCCATACCATCCTTCTAGCAGCAGAAGGTTTAGGACCGGATGGTCTGTCAGCCAAATGCTGGAAGGTGGTATCCTCCCTGATTTGTAGTCCTGAAACAACGACAGGTGGACTAGCTTTCATTCTCTTATTTGGCTTCTCTGCAACGATAGCAGGTTCTACTCGCGGCCCAAGACGGGATTTGACTGGCACCCGCCCTATCCTTCTTAAAATTTCTGATACAGGGCACCTTTCCTTCTTCGCTAACTTCTCTATCAAAGTTTGCAGTCGAGTAAATGGCGTAATTCTAGCCCTTTTCTTACGGCTGTCATTGTAATATGCGTGCTGAGGCAATGCGGCAGCAATCTTGCGAACATTTTCCTCATCTTCTGCAGCTGAGAGGGGATGGAACCTGCTTCCTCCCAAAAGTGGTATGTATTCAGGCAGCGGTGTATACTCGGGCAGTTCTGGGATTTCTTCTAGGAAAGCAACTTCAGCAGCCTCGGCTTCTCTAGCAATCCTTCAACTTCTGTTCCTCCTCTGAGTCCGTGTTAGCGATGGAATTCTTGAGCTGGACCCGATTTCAAAAACAGAAGGTCTAACAGGAAGGTCTGTACCCTCCACGGTAACAGGTTCACCATAGTTCTGAATTTCCTTCCCCTTTAGTTTGGCGAGAGCCGGGGTAGGTGCGGAGACAACTAGACCAGTGGGGTAGCGAACAATGCGTCCTTCAGTGAACGACAGTACTTCTCTCGGCTGGAATCTTTGCGAGAGGAGGGAATTCATGAGTTGACTCGAGGTTATACTCAATCAACGGCTTCTCGCTTCGATACTTTGCTTGTGAGTGAAAAGAGAGTGACGTCAGGGATTTTGATGTCGGTGTCCCCGAATCCTTGTCCGAATCGAATAATTCCATTATCGGGCGGCTCGTCCTTGAACACGGCCGAGTCAAGTCCGTTGACGAAGGAGAAGATCGCTTTTGGGGCTTCCATTTCCGCAGAGCGCATTCCAAGTGTTAGTCCCTGAATCGTGCTTCTTCTTATCGTATAACTTATGACGAAAAAGAAAGAGTCCGAACACATTTCTGTTTATCTTAGTGTATTTGTGGTATTAAAAGAAAATTGTTTTTTTTTCGGAAAGATTTGTTCGTTAGGAAAGAGAATTATTAAAAGAAGGAGAGTTGTAGGAAGGGTAAAAGGAATTGATTAGGAACTGGAAAAGGAAGAGAAAGTCTTGTAGAAACTTCTCGACCCGCAAGACCGCTCCTAAACTAATATCTATTGGGGCTCCACCCCACCTCAGAAATGAGGTAAAAGGATCTCGGAACCTCTCTGTTTAGGGGTGTCTAAACAGTGGCTCCTAAATCCGAGAGAATGTTGGCTATACTTGTTCAAGACAGAAATGAACAAGATATGTCAACGGAAGAATGGTAGTCTGATCCACTAGGGGCATGGACTTACTACCGATTTATGAAAGCAAAACCATCCGATCAAAATGGACAGAGGAACTAGTCCCCTGCGGAGTCGCCAGAAGTTGTCGGCATTATTTTTAGGTTGTGTATTTTATTTTGAAAATGGGGTCGCCTAACAGAAATTGTCGGCAAATTTTTAATTTAATTTAAATAAATAATTTGAAAATTAGTATTTGATATTAAAAATAATTTTAAATTTGAAAATTTTAAGATATGAAATCAAACTGATCTCACATCCCGAATAGTTTATATAAATGAGCACTCACATCACAAACTGTGTATCTATCTCGAAGAATAGACACACTCGTTTCGGTGATGGGGCCCGATTAAATAAACTAGAAGATTTGTGACATATGTTTGGTCTGCGAACCAATTTTATAAGCCGACAAGTTCCCCTGCTTAATATAAATGAATTAAGCATGGTTTATATTACTTGGGTTCTTAAAATTCCCTATAAGGGCAAGCCCCTATAGTTAATTACATCTTAAGTGACGAGAATCACCTAAGAAAACTCTCGATAATAATCAGTAGTTCTGCTCTCAAGAATCTCAAAATTTAAGTTTTCAAGGGATCGAATTTTAGAATTTCGATAGGGAGTGGATCAAATTTGGAACATTTTTGTTTTCGGAATTCAAAGGAAGAAAGGTAGGAGGAATCACAGATTCGAAGCGAACTTCGGTAATTTCCCGACTATCCTATTGTTTGGCTTGAATTTAGGAAGGCCCTAATGTTTATTTAATGTTTTGATCTTGCCAATTTTTAATTAATTAGGACTTATATTCGTATGATGTGATCACACAAATAGCACTCGAAGATATGAGGGTTTCGTCATACCAAACAACTACCTCGGAATCCTAAGACCTAGGCTAGGGCTTAATTTGCAATGCAAATACCTAACGAAGATCGAGGATTTATGTTGCACCTGGGCAAACTACCTCGAAGTCCTATGGTTTGGTTATTTAATTCTAAGAAAGTTTTCGTCGAAGTAGATCCGAGTTTTCACTGATGACGATGGTCGTGTTGCCCACCATGCTCCGAGCTCCTTGTTGTTGCAGAGGTTTAGTTATAGAAGTCATAAATCAGGAGATGAGAAAAGTGTTTTGGTTTAGAGAAAATCTTAATTTTCAAGTGTTTTTTATATTTTATTTAAAACAAATCTTAAAGTTGATTATAACAACACCGGTTAAGATCCCACGGTTCCATCCTTCCGGCATCGTTATTTTTATCGGATTCACTTAGTCCAGATGAATTTGCTAAACTCAACTAAATGAGTTCCACACTTTCATTTAGACCGTGGGAAATCCCGTTAGCAACACGTAGGTTACATCATCCGAGGTATTCCCGATCATCCAACAAGACGTTTTAGTTTAGTTGTAATTGTAGTTTTGTGTTCTGTTTGTGATTAAATTTTCAGTTGTTTTATATTTTGAAATGTTGTGGCGGTGAATTTTATCTTGCAATGACTTTTAATTTAGTTTTGGTTTCAGTTTTAGGGACTATCCTAAAGGTGTGGGTTTTCATGCAACAGCTTGTTTATCATGCAAGAAAAGTAAGTGTGATGTGATTAAATAAATTGCAATAAGGTAAATTGCAGTAAAATAAAAGCGTACCTGGAGGGTCTTCCCGTCATCCCAAGCTACACTTAAACACAATTTAGAATATTTAAGCAAGTTCCTAGGTAAAGCTAAGGGAAGGGTTAAGGTTTTCTACCAAGTTCCTAATCCTATAGCTAGTCATTTCCTATGACGTCTAGGTTCTTGTGTTTTGGTTTGAGGACGATTTTCTTCATCAAAGAACAATTAAGTTCAATTGTTCTTATAAACATTCTATCATATTGAGGAAGTGCTTAAGACGAGTCTTAAACATCCTTTCAATACTGCTAGGATTGTTTTAAGTCCAAATGGATTTAATCAATCAGGTGAAGTAATCGTCTGAGGTTCAATTAAGTTTTGTTCTCTTGCTCAGTGAACTAGGATGTTTAAATATCCTATGAGTGAAGTAATGCTTCTCTTAACGTTCTGTTCAGGAGTTATAATAACCAAAGCTTTCGAGGGCAAATAGGTGTTCAAATGGTTTGTGATTTAATTTAATTTCAGTTATCGGGTATAAATTTGGAATAGTGTTCAAGTTGCTTTATTTTGAATTTCTTTATGTCTTAGGTGATGTTATTTTTTTTAATTCAATTTAATTTAACTTTAATTTAATTTAATGTAGTTTAGTTTTAATTTTAATTTAATTTAATTTAATTTAACTTAATTCTATTATTTAATTTAAGTCAATTCAATTTAACTTGATTTGATATGCTTTAATTTAATTTAGTTTAATTTGATTTAATTTAATTTTAATTTAATTTAATTTAATTTAATTTAATTTAATTCAATTTAATTTAATTTGTTTAATTTAATTTAATTTAATTTAATTTAATTTAATTTAATTTAATTTAATTTAATTTAATTTGTTTAATTTAATTTAATTTAATTTAATTTAATTTAATTTAATTTGTTTAATTTAATTTGATTTAATTTAATTTAATTTAATTTGTTTAATTTAATTTAATTTAAATTTTAATTTAATTTTATTTTTAATTTTAATTTAATTGAAATTTTAAAAGAGTTTAATAATTTAACTTTAATTTAATTTATTGATTAAGTCTTTTAACATCTTAAATCTTAAACTTGAATTATCATTTTAATTAGGAATTAAATATTATTGGGTTGATTAATTTAGGGATTCTTAAATTAAAGAACAAATCTCTTCCTAATAATATCCCTATTTTAATAATTCAAATTTTATTATTCTTCCAAATTTAATTAATTATTTAATAAAGGTTTATTTTAATTATTTTTTTTTTGTTTAATAGGTTTCTACCCTTTAATTATTTAAATTTCAATCATCCAAATCAGATTAAGATCAAATATTTTACTCTTTAATTTTATTAAGCCTAAAGTTTTAATTAAAGGTTAAAATTTTAATTATCATTTTGCCCCTTCAAGCTTAATAATTTCATAACTCACTAAATTGAGCTTGAATGAACTTGAAATTTTTATGTGACTTCACTCATATGTCAATAAAGACATAAGAGGAGAAAATGTGATTTTTCTGTATTTAATTTATTTATGTAATTATTTTTGGTGGAAAATAGAGATTTCCAAGGAAAATTTAATAATATGACTAAGGGAAAGTTTCTGTCCTTAAGAAAATTATGGGACATTTCTAATAACCAGAGGACCACTTGGACCAATTTTGGTGATTTTTTGAATTATATTCTTTTTATTGTAATTATTTTGAGTTATGGAGTATTAATTAATTTAAAAATAAAATAAAGGTTGAAAAATAAATTTTACATTTTTAAAAATCTCTCTGATATCAAGGGAATTAGAAAATAAATTTTTACAATTTTTTGATTTTTCTTTGATTTATTAGAATTATTTTAGTGGAAATGCTAAAAAAATACATTTTTTTTTAATTTTAAAATTACCTTAGGGCTTTAAAATTTAATATCTCATCAAATAGACCTAAGAAAAATATGGGGTTTATTCCTAAGTGATTAAAATTCAAAATGTGACATTTTGGTGAATTTTATTATTTTTGTGATTTTTATTATTTTTTAATTATTAAAATATTAAATTAATACAAAAATCAACTTTTTTAGAAAATTGAAATTTTAATTTTCCTTAATTCCCCTAATATTAGAGAGGCTCCAAAACCAATTTGGTGAATTTTTGAAAAGTATTTTGAAAGTTATGAATTTTTAAAGTTTAAATTGGCTAAATGGCTTAATCAACCCATTTAGTAGGGCTAACCAAGTCCAATTGATTTCAAATTTTTATGGTGGGTTCCTCTGATCCTAAAGGTCAGTGGAGAATTGATTTCAAGTCAATTTAATGTATGATTATCTCTAATTAATTAAGGACCTATTTTGGGTGTTTAGGCCAATTAGGATTATTCCAAGTGGATTAATTCAGAACCTATTTTTCCTAGGTTCCTCTGGTCATAAGAAACATCACCAAATTTTCCTAGAATTTATTTCACAACATGCTAATTATTAGGATTAAAATACTCAAAACAGTAACATGAATTTGAAAAATCAATAACTTCTCATAGGGATGGCCTCTGACTTTGGAAAATTCAGAGAATGTTCCCAAATTCATAGGCTTCAAAAGCCCTATGGTCTCATGCCATGGTGAATTTCCTATATGCATGGAGAATTAAAACAATGCAGACAGTAAATAAATTATTAAAAATAAAATAATTTATGAAATTAAATGATTTCTTTTCCACATTATTCTCCTCTGTTCACTGAGCAAGAGGGTATTTTTATTTTATTTTTTTGATTTTTCTACACAAAGTTATGCATTTTTGAAGTTTAGGGAATTAAATAAATCAAAAATAACCCTAATTTCCTACTTATCCACCGGCGCCACGCCATCCTCGGCAGCTCCGAAACGCCGCATGTCGCGCTGCCATTCGACGCAGCCATCCAACTCAGCGCTCCGGGGGCCCGCTGTATCGTTCCATCTCCTCATCCGGCGCGATCCTGGTCGTCCGTCCGCGCGTGTATGGAATGAACGACATCCGTTCATCGTCCCCAAGCGTCCTCACTCGAGAGCCGTCCACACTAAAACCCTAAGAACTCACTCATTTCTCAACGGATTTTTGTGTTCTTATGCTCTATGGATTCGTCTTGAAGAGACGAATACATCTATACGGTGATCATGCATTGAAATTAAGGCATTTGAAATGGAGAATCTCCAGAAGCTCGGGATAAAGAGTTAGCTCATACCTTTGCTCAGAGAAGTGTGGCTTCAATCTGAGGGTTGTGTCACCTTCGATTGGGTTTAAGCAAGCTCCAGATGAAGTCCCTTGGCCTGGTGAATTGTCTAGGTAGGATTTCGACCAAGCCCGATCACAAAGCTTGGAGTCTGGAACAGATGGGTGGCCTGGAGAGGGGGCTTTTGCTGGTGGACTCCTTCCCTTGGTCTGGTGAAGGTGTAGGACCAATCAATTTGAGGATTGATCCACTGTGGAGAAGTGTCCTAGTTTTGGGTGGAATTTTGGCTGAGAAATTGGGCTCTGTTGGTAGAGATTAGGGCAAATTGACACTGGGGATCAACTGCTCTAAGTATGGAGAATGATCTGGAGCAATTTTGGCAGAGTTTTAGTAAAATCTGGTTTTGCACTTTTCTTGGCCGAGAGGGGGTGGTGTTTAAATATGAGAGGGTGGAGGGCCTCCCAGGGGGAGTTAGGGCTTGGGATCAGCTGCTCTTGGCAAGAGAAGAACAGCTACAATGGCCACTGAGGATGGGGCAGCTCAGCAGGTGAGAATTTCAAGTTTGGGCTCACAAGTGAGCTCTCGGCACAGTGGTTTCCGGCGGCTATGGTGGCTGGCCGGCCAGTGGTCAGTCACTCGTTGTCATCGGGGAGGTCGTGGCGGGGCTTAGTGTATTCAATTGGCGGTTGCCGAGTGTAAAGTGGTTGGATCAAAATGGAATGGGGGCATGGCTAATATTGGCTCAATTTGGTCAACCCATGTGTTTGGACTGGGTTTACCTCTCCATGACCTGATTTTAGGCCGAGAAAAAGTGGTTTAGGTCGGCTTAATCGGTGGGGAAGGGTCACCATCCAAGTACAATTAAGCTTAAGCAAGGTTTAGTGGAATCATGGGAGTGGCTAATCCTCTTAAGGGAACATGGAAAGAGCTCCCTCCTCTTGCCATCTTGGGTATGGTGAAGTGTCCAAGGCTCTCATGGCTCCCATGTGGCTCATGCATGGCTTCATGGCTCACCTTTGGCTTGGAAAAAGCTAAGTCAACTTTCATGAAAGAGGTTTTTAGGAATTTTGATAATTTAGGAGTGATTTGATGGGATTTGGCACATGGCTTGATTTGGAACCATTTGAGGATTGATTTGAACTTAGGGATGATTTTAATTAAGGGTATGATGAGAAGAATTTGTCATATGGGCTTTAGCATGAAGTTTGGGCTTTTAGGAAGGTTTAAGAAAATGGGCTTTTGGTTTGAAAATAAATTTATGGATGGGATTTTGTGAAGGATTGGGCCAAACAAATGTTGGGTTTAGCTCATGGATGTGTCATGAGTGATTTGAAGCAAGTTGGGAGTGATTTGGATTTGAATTGGGTTGAATTTGGGCTTCCTTGGTGAATGGGCCAATATAGGTCAAATTGGGCTAACTTGGTCCAATGTTAGGCTAGGATTGAAATTGATGTAAAATAAATGTTGGGAAATGTTTATGGGAGTGTTTCAAAGAGGTTTTGGCTTTGGTTGGGTTTTGATTTTGGGGTTTGGGTTTATTTGGGTTAGGTTTAGGTTTAGGTCAAAATTGGGCCTTTTAGCTTTGGGTTGAATTTGAGTGGGGTTTGGGTCTAAATTTTGGGCAAATCATGTTAGTGTTTTATTTTTGGGAGTGTTAAGAAAGTTGTAGAAAATATTTGGGGTTAATTGGAGTTGAATTGGGTTAGTTTGGGTTAGGTTTGGGTCATGGGTCCAAATTGGGCTTTAAGGCCAAAAGTGAAATTGGATCCAAATGTCAATCAAATTGGACTTGGATTTGGTCTAGATTGGTGTTGGGAGTGTTTAATTGAAGTTTAGAATTGAATTGGACCATAATTTGGGTCAATTGGGTAGGTTTGGTTTGACATTGGGTTCACTTAGGGTTAAAATGGGTCAAATTGGGGGTTTTGACAAAAGTAGGGTAAATTAACAAAATTGCCCCATGGTGCAGTTGAACAAAATGCAATTGGGAATATTTGGGATTTTTTGGGATTTTCTGGGAATTTTCTGAATTTTCGGATTTTTGGGTCAAGAGTGGTATTTTGGGTATTTGGAGGGTATTGGGAGGTATTTTTGGAATTTTTGATATTTTTGGCTATGGATGGTCGATTTGAGTGAATTGAAAATGTTCAAGGTTAATTTTGGGGAATTTTGGGTGATTTGGAAATTTTGAAAAGTTTGGGTGATTTCAAGGGCTTTGGGTAGGCTAGGCGGGTCCGGGGTCCCGGGGGTCAAAAATTGAAAATTTGGAAAATTGAAAATTTGGAAAATTGAAAATTTGGAAAATTGAAAATTAGGTAATTGTAAGTGGAATGAAATCATTTTGGTTGATCCATGAAGCCATATCAAGCCCACATGAGCCATGAAGGGACTCATTTGAGGCATCCACTATGTTGTTCCTAACCCTCTTAGTCAAGGGCTTAGGGGTTAAGGACCATCCATGTGAATGACCTACATGAGTCAGGAGGTCAAGTTGGGTATGGGTGTGGTTCTAGGAGGTGTGTGAAAGTGTAGTGTATAAGTGTAGTGTGTGTGTAAGTCAGCCCTTCACAAGACCAGGCCACCCAGGGTAGTCCTAAGGCCAAAGAGTCCTATAGGAACTCATCCATTAAACTTCCACATTTGATTTCAACCCTCTAGGTGATTAGGGGTCTATAGTCAAGTTTGTGGAGTTTGCATGGAGTTAAGAAGTGGTTTTAATTTCTAAGTGGTGGGTCCCAATTCTAATCCTCTAAGATAGTCAAAGGAAAAGCCTAAGGCTAGATCTTAAGTACTAAAGAGAAGAAGAGAAGACCTCATCAAAAATGAGGTCAACATACATGTTCATTTTCATTTCTTTGATTATTTAAATTGTTTGTCATTTTGTGAGGATTTTTCAGATTTTTTTTATTTTCAAAATTTTCTATTGGTACACTCTAATTCTAAATCATAAGGCACTAAACCTATGGATCCAATACTATGCATATAAAATCACACTGAACACACTCAAAAGTAAGCAAGCACACACAATTGCAAATTATAAAGTATAGGTTTTTAAGCACTATAAATTTTACAGTTACTGTTTTTATACCTTCCCTGGCAATGGTGCCAAAACTTGATTGGTGCGCTGTCGCTAACATAAATATTCAAAAGGTAGGTTTAGTTCAGTTTCATTCAAGTAATACAGGGCTCTAGTGGAGTCCTGGTTATCGATCCCACGAGGAAGGTTGGAACTATTCAAAGTATAATATAGAAATGAAATCCAATACTCAATTCACAATGCAAGTTCAGGAAATATTAAAGTTGTTAGTGTAATGATGACTAAAAGCTAAGTTAACTATAGTTACTTTCTAAATTTATAGACATAATTAACTAACACAGACGAAGTTTTGTATTGAAAGTTTCACATATGGAAAAGCATCTTTCCCCTTACAATAATACTATGATGAGTGAATGATATAGATTAATAATAAACTTGTATTATGCCAAATAAGAACATTCCTATTCTTTACCCTCTTCAGAGTACCCCCTCTTCCGAGTTATGTAAAGAACATTGGCAAATCCTAAGCTTAGTTCCTAAATCCATGGTTAGGCTGGGAGGATATTGACTATCACTTTAGAGCTCCCACTTCCCTTCACTTGAAGGCTAACCTTAGCTTTAGTTACCAAACCTAGGACCAAATTGGGGATTTCAGTCTGTCACACTAAAATCTCCAATTCGACGCCCATCAAACCACATTTCCCTATTTATTTGCACTCAAACCCCATGAACTACGTACCTCATTCATGGACATTGAATGAATTCTTCACTTTTGTTGTAGAACACTTAGTCCTCTCGGATTGAACGTTTCACAACAAGTTTTAACAAATTAATTGGCCAGATCGAAAAGTAAACGAAGTACAAAGTGAAAAATCATCATAATTTCTTAACATTTAAATGACACATCAAATCTACATCATCACTTTACCATATCTCATTGCAAGGACAAAGCCAAAGAAATGTACTCAGAATTCATGAGGAAGATACGACAAAACATGAATTTTATATATAAAAGCCAAATCATACAAACTACAAGAATTAAATATAACTTATCTCAATTTCTTCCCCAATCAAACCCCTTGAAGTTCCTTTGAATCCTTTTCTCTCTTCACAATAACACTCAATTTCCTCTTTAGAATAGTAAGAAGAAGTAAACTCTCAATTTTCTCATTCTTCTACACTCTTTAAAGAACAATCTCTTACCAAACAAGACTTCTATACACTTTAACACACTCACATACTAACTCTCCAAAACCCTAACACGCTTTACACACACCAAAATGACTCATCTCCCTCTCTTCTCTCACTTTTTTGGCTTCAAAATCTGTTCAAATAGTTTAGAAATGAATTTCTCAGGAGTTTCCTCAAGCAACCCTTCAAAAATTGTCCAAATACATTGAATTTGGCCTCCATCGACTTAGGGCACCGTCGGCGCTGCTCTGTTGAATATATTCTGAACTCTCTGAAATTATGCGTCGTCAGTGCCAATAGCCTGATTTTGTCATTTTGCCTCTTTTTGCTCTAAATTCGTTCCTTTTTGTCTCCTTTTGCTCTAAACACCTAAAATCATCATACCTGTAACAAAACATGAAAAATATCTTCCTTTAAAATGCAATATCACCAAAAATGAGTACAATATTTATATATGAAAATCTAACATACTTTTGGTGCATCACTTCCTCCAGGCTCAAGCTAACCAACTTCCAACCCTAGCCCCCACTGTCTGAGCTCAAATTTTTAACTCAAAATCAAGCTGAAGTCAGGACACACTTAGCCACACCTCCACACTGCACATACACCATCCCTACACTGAGAGAATAAAATCCCCCATAAAAGCCCCATCACAGACCCCCTCCAACCTTGACTTTGATCAACACCTGAAATCGGTCTTGGTCGAATTCAGGTCTAAACATTTCACCACAGCAAGGGACTCATATGCAAGCTCGTTGGACCTCCCCGAAGCTTCTACAACCATCTGATTGAGGCCTCCCCTTTCAGACCAATGTATTAAACTCTTTCACTCTCCCAAGCTTATTCGTTTCTCCATGCACATTGAGTTGACTTAAGGCTAGCTTAGTCATATAGATAGGTTTTTCTAGGTCAGATGAGTCCATAGAAACAAACATGGAGTGATTTAGTTGATTCTAGGCTTAGATCTTAGGGTTTTAGTGTGGACTGTTTAGGGATAGGTCAGTTGGGGACGATGATATGGAGCCGTTGGATCACACGTGTATTTAGTGGATGACTGTAATGGAGTCGGATGGAGCTGTGATACATAAAGCCTCAATCGAGTCAGCCCCGATTCAGATGGTGGCGACGCGTAGCGCTTCGACGAGCCGTAGTTTTGCATGGCGCCACGCTGGATAAGTAGGGAAAATAACGGATTTTTTAATTATTTAATTCAACCTAACTTTAAATATCCATAACTTTGTGTAGAAAAATCAGAAAAATAAAATAAAAATATCCTCTTACTAAGTGAACAGAGGAGAACAATGTGGAATAAGTTTCAAGTCTATTTGATACATATTTGATTTTAATTAATTAAATACAACATTTAGTCTTTTGATTCTCCATGTGCATACATATTTTACCATGGCATGAATTTTAGGGCTTTTGTTCTTTCTGTTATGAGGGATATTCCCTGAATTTTCCAATGTCATGGGAGATTTCCATGATAAGATCCCTATTTTTCAAGTTTATTATGTCTATTTTGATTTAAAAATTATAAAAATTACAATATTCATAAAAAAATATAAGATTATTTTGGTAGGTTCCCTGTGACCAGAGGACCATAGGAAAAATATAAATTTAGTTTAACTCATTAAAACTCATTCTAATTTAAATCAACTCACTAAACCTAAAGAGAATTAAATTGGATTAATTATAAATGGGAAAGGCTTGATTTTTATCCCTCTCTGTGGCTTAGGGTCAGACAAACTCCATGAAAAAGTTTAAATTATTAGGAATTAATTTGACCACCTAATTTAATTTTCTAAGTTAAATAACATATTTGGCATTAAAATAATTATAATAATTAAAATATAATTTAAAAAAATATAAAATTTGTTTTGGTACTTCTTTATGACCAGGGGAATTTAATAAAAATAAAATTTGAATTAAAATAAAATTTATATTTTTAAAGCTATTTTGGATATTTTAATATTTAAAACATTTAAAAATTCACAAAAAACACAAAATTAATAAAATTTATGGAAATGTTCCAAATTGTCTATTGATCATTTATGAGAAATTGGGATAATTTTTCTAATTTTCTAAACAAAGATATTAATTTTAAAAGGGGTTAATATTAATTTTTAAGCTTAACAATGTATTTTCTCTAATTTCTTAAAAAAATTATTCTAATAATTAAAATATCAATCACAAAAATAGAAAATTTATTTCTCTAGGTTTTCTGACCTCAGGGCTATTTATGAAAAATACTAAACTTAATTTTCAACATGAACAATATTTTATATTCAATTAATAATCCAGAATTTTAAAAAAATTATAATAATTAAAATAAAACTAAAAAATCATGAAATTTGGTCCAAGTGGTCCACTAGTCTAGGTGAACCTCCAGTACTTTTCTTAAGAATTAATAATCTATTTTGATTAAGTTATTGAATTATCTTTGAAAATCCTATTTTTGCATGTAAACAAATATATAAATTAAATTAAAATTTTAAAAATCACATTTTCTCCTCTGATGTTTTAATTGACTCATGGATAGGGTACCATAAGAATTTTAAAGTCATTTGCATCCAATGTGATAAATTATGAAGAGTTAAGTTTTTTAGGGGAAAGATTGTAATTTTTAAGAGTTTAGCTTTAATCAATATTTAAGCTTAATTAAAGTGGGAAATGGGTAATGAATGATCTTAATTAATATGATTAAATGATTGAAAAATAAAGGGGTAAATAGTAGAAACTCATCCCATCTTCATCACATTAAAAGATAAATTGACAATTGCCAATGAATTACTGTAATTTGGAAGACAATAAAAATTAAATGATCCTTAAAGTTAGGGGTTGACTTTAAAAGTCAATAATCCGCTAATTAAATATCTCTAAGTGGTGTTCAAATGATAATTTGATACTTTGTTAAGAATCATGATCACATAAATTAACATTTTCTCTAAATTGCAAATATACCCATTGAGTCTTAAGGGCTTGGTAGTGAGTTAGGCTTAATCAAACTTGACTAATATGGATTAAAAAAAATGATAAACTTAATTGTGTGCTTGTTTGAAACACTATGTGCCCAATTTTAAAATCAAATTGGTTAAAACTCTTAATAAAATAATTTGCCCCTAAAAGGTTTTCAGCCACATAATTTATAAATGAAATATCAAGTGACGATTACCCCACTCATTGGAATAATTGAAACATCAAGATTCATCGAGCATAAGGGTATGAATAGGGATGAGTCATCAAGAAACTTAATAAGTTTGAATGAACTCAAGACTTTTCAAGAGATGGTGAAATGTTTGGGGCCCAATCCTTGGACCTTTCTCATAATCCTTTGGATATCTTGAAGGATGATTAAGCTTATTATGTCTTGCTTAAGAAATCATCTATACCCTTGAAATCCACCAAGTTATGACACAAGATTTAGTAGACCCATGAAGAACCTATCTATAAGCTTTACTTTTCTACAAATAAAAATGTTTACTACAAAAGATACTAAAGTTTTAGGTGGAGGAACGAAAAGACTCAACAGGTACGCTTTTATAGTTTACAACACCTTATTTTCTTGCACTTTCTTCAATGTACTTTTCCTGCTTATAAGCTTGCATGTTAAATAACAATGTCACCCTGCATGTCAAAACCAAAACATTTAGGATAGCCACAAAACTAAAACCAAAATCAAATCAAATAAAAATAAATAAAATTCACCGTCACAACAATCAAAATATAAGACTACTCAAAATTTAATCAGAAACAAAACAAAAATCACAATTACAACTAAATTGAAATGTCTATTTGGATGATCGGGAATCCCTCGGAGGAGGAAACTTACGGTTGCTAACTAGCTTTCCTACAGTCTAAATGAAAGTACAGAACTCATTGAGTTGAGTTTAGTAAATTCATCTGAACTAAGTAAATTCAAAGAAAATAATGGTGTCGAAATGAAAGAATCATGGGATCCTAACCAATGTTGCTATAATTAACTTAAATAGTTCCCTAATAAGACATTAAGACACCTCAATTTAAACATTTCTAAAACATGTTATTTCTCTTAATCTCTTCAATTTAACACTTCTAAAACCAAACTAGCTACGATGAGGAGCTTAGAGCATGCATAATGGGCAGCACGACCATCTTCAACAGCAAAACTCCTTAGAAATAAACAACAAGCCATAAGAATTTGAGGAAGTTTAGCTAATGTGACATAAATCTTCACTTTATCCCTTTAGGTCTTTGCACTCCATTCAATATAAGCCCTAACTCGTCTTAGGTTCTGAGGTCGTCATTCGATATGACATAAATCCTCATATCTTCTAGGCTATTCACATGATTAGTATCAAGTGCATGCAAGCTCTAAATAATAAATTTGACAAGATGAAACACTAAATACTATCTCAAATTGAAGTCAAACAATATGATAGTTTGGGAAATCACAAAGATCTTTCTTTGAGCTGTGTTTTCCCCTAGCCTTCTCTTCCTTTTGATTTCTATAACAAATGTTTCAAACTTGAGCCACTCACCTATTGGATTTTCTATTACCACATTTCCTTGAAGATCATACTTTTTGAAAGTCATGAATACAATATTTCCTGATCTAAAACAAGAGTATTCTTAGGTGACCTCGGTTATCTAAGATGTAATTACTTTTAGAGGCTTGCCCTTATAGGAAACTTAAAGACCCCAGATTAATATAAAATCACATATAATTCTTTTATATCAGATAGGAGAAGCTTTTTATCAACATAAATGGTTCACAGACAAAACGAATGTCATAAGTCTTTAGTTTATTTGATCAAGCCTCACCACCAAGCAATGTATCAATTTTTCGAAATAGATACATGGCTTGTAGTGAAATGCTAGATTATTTAAACTATTGGATTTATGAAATCAGTTTGATTTCATAATTTAAAAATTAAAAATTATAATTTTCTAAAGTATATATCCATATTAAATTAAATCTATTTTAAACCAGGCGTCGGGGTACTCTTTCCGGCGACTGACAGCGGGCACGAGCAGGGCGAAGAAGCTAGGGCTTCACGAAAGCTTTTGGGACAGAGGGAAAGTGGCCTCCAGTGCTGAGAGATGAGGTGGCGGTCTGGTACGATCGCTGGCTAGGCACGCCGGCCAACGGCTTCAAGCGAGGGGCCGACCTTCGGGCGAGAGTGGCGCAACAAAGGAGAAGGAGGTGGGGTCTGCTAGGGCACAACAGGGAGAGGAATCAGAATTTTTTTTTGGTGGAAGGAGGATCCAGGCCTTAAGCTGGCGTGAGTCTTTTTTTTAAAAAATAGATCATTCTTTTATTTATATTTTAAATCCCTTCTAATAAAATATGCCCAATTTGCATTTTTTTTGCATATGTATCGAATCTTAGCAATATAGGTGTCCATTCCAGCTAAAATAGATATTCTAGATGCACTAACACGGTATGATTCATCATCTATGGTCGTTCAGAAAAATTTATCGTAGACCGAGCCAACATAAGTTTGATTCACGTGTGATGCGGCTAATGTGATCTGTCGGTCTAATCGGTGTTGTTCAATAAGCAAAATATTGATTGAACTTCACCGAAAATGAGATTAACAAATGATAGTAGCTTTAATAGAGTAAACCGCAAGAGGGTAGTGGATTTTCATGTAGCTGATATGATGACTATTTTAACTTCTCATGTGCAAATATTGTAAGAAAATTAGATCAATACATAAACAGTTATCCTTAAGGACCCCCAGTTATGGAGGAAATTCATTTGAACAATTGATTGAAGCTAACTCTTTTGAAACTACCCATGAGATACACAATCACTCATATAACTCTTACTCTGATTATTACAACTCAAGTTGGGAGAATCATTCTAACTTTAACTGGAATAACAATTTTGGAGGAAGAAACCAATTGTGAGAAGATAATCAACTTAATCAGATATGTAATTAGAATAATCAGGGCAATTTTAACATTGGACTTTCTTTTCTTCATAAATTTAACTTCACATCACAAAAATGAGTAGAATGAGTTGCTGTTAGAATTTGTTATTCAAATGGAGTGTCGGCTGAAAATTCAAGGGGCTACAATAAGGAATATGGAAAACAAACTAGGACAGATTGTTAACTCAATTAACAATCATCCTTCAGGGATTTTACCTAGTGAGCCTGAGATAAACCCTAAGAAAAATAATGGTGAATAAGCTAAAGATATCCAACTAAGAAGTGGAAGAGAATTTGAGGATATGATTCAAAAGAATCTTGAGTTGAGAAAATAAAAAAGGAGATTGAAAGACCAATATAAGAAATTCCTAAAGAATTAGAAAAACTTATTTCATCAACCAGGATAAATATAGTAAGACCCCCTCCACCATTTCCTCAACCCCAAGGGGAAGATTTAAAAAATAACTCAAGATAAAAGAGTAACTTAGTAGAATTTGATCCAGAATATGAATCATCTATAGAGAATCTATTCTAAAATTTAAGAGATCTTGAATTATCATATATATATATATCTATTTCTTATAAATCTTAAGGATGATATTAATATGCAAATTAAGAAAATCATTAAAAGAATATTATATCTAGAAAGAAACATGAGGAACAATAATTTGAATCAATATGAAAAGGAAATATTAAAAGAAAAACTAAAATTTGAGGATTTAGTAGGAATCCCATGATCAGGAAAAAGATTGGGTGATTGATCAGGGATTACTTAAATGAAATTTTGATCCAAGAGGAATTCTTTGTCAAGTTGGCGGCATTAAACCAAGCGCTTCGTGGGAGGCACCGCATGATTATCTTTGTTGGTGTGATTATTTGTGAGTTGTGACTATTATCAGGTTGGTGATGTTAAACCAAGTGCTTTGTGGGAGTCAACACATAGTTATCAGTGTGGATTAATTTAGATTGTTTGTTGTTATGATGTTTTTTAAAGATGTGTGTTATGTTAAAAGTATTGTGTGATCATGAGACCTACATGATGAGAAAAAGCACATAACACTAATTTAAATGGTAAGATAAAAAGATTAAAAGAGATTTTAAGGCTTGATACTAAGCATCCATTATAGAAATGTTTAAGCAAAATCAATTGAATTTATTGAATATCCTCAATATCCAACTTTTACTCACCGCGAACCCATGGATGAGGATGACAAATAAGATGAAGAAATTGAAGAAGACTTTGATGATGTTTAGAGTGAGTAGGTGTTTTTGCTTATGTGTCGAACTCTGATATATAGGTGTCTTAGTGTTTATTTGTTTGTGTTGGATTGATATATTTGTGTTCTAGGTGTGATGAAGTGAACATGTAGTAAACTATATTTGTATTATTGTTTTTTATGAAATTAATGTTAGTGTTGTTTGTGTTAGACAGGCTTATCTTTATGTTTTTGCTTTATTTATTAAATAGAATTTTCCTCTATTAAATTGCAAATCTGAAAAATTATAGATGTCTTCTTTTATACTTAGTACCTCTACTAAAGTATTATGCTTCCTTTTAAGTTCAATTTATTTTTTAGCATTTATTTATCAATTTTAATTTTTCTTCCTGTCATATTTATCTATACTTCTTGTAAAATATTAAAATTTAAGTTTGGGGGAGAAAGAAAAATAAATTTCAAAGTAGAACTTTCTTTGTCCTAAAATAAACAAATAAATTTTATTTGAAATTTTATTTTTGTTATATGGAGTTATCATAAGATTACTAAAATTTTAATTATAGAAATGCCATAAGAAAATTTAGTAGAAACTTTAGTAAAACGAATGAAACAAAAGTTAAGATGTTTAGTAGAAAATAATAGAGAAATGATTTTACTATTTATAGTGGGGAAAATTGAATTTTTTAAAAATTAAGGATTTTTAGAATAATATTTTTTTAAGAATTTAGACTCTATTAAAATTCTTTTTCTAATACTACATCTTAAGTTAAGGAGAGAAAATAAGTTTTTAATTTTAGAAAAGGAATAGTGAAATTAAAAATCATTAAAGGTATATCCAGATATAGTAATCCTCACATAAAAAAAGAGTAAAGGATTAAAAAATCCTAGAAAAGAAAAAGAAAATAAAGGTAAAGTATAAAAAGAGAGGAGAAGCTTGAGGATTATGACCTAATTAAAATCTAATTTCACTTGAATCTTTCTAAGGAAGAAAACTTAGGATCAATCATAAGTTTAATTTTAGAAAGCATTAGTAAACTTATTTTTAAAATAGAATTCATAAATTCTAAAATTAATATTTTTCTAAGAATCCTAATTCTAAAAAAAATTCAACTATTTCTGAATTAAATAGAAAATCAATATTCATAAGTTTAATACTAAATATTCTAATACCTTAGATATCATCTTATTTACTAGAAATTCTTCTAAATTTGACTATAACATTTTTAGAATAAAACTTTAGGTCATCTTAAAGAAACTCACTAACATAAATCAACATATTTTTAAAGATGTACTGTTACTTGAGGACAAGTAACTTTTAAGTTTAGGAGAATTGACACGTCTTAAAATGTGTTATGTTTATATACATTTTATCCTTATTTTTAATGATATTGCACTTCAAAGAAATGTATTTTGTGTGTATTTGATTTCATATACAAGAGATGAATTTTTGGAGAAAAAAGTGAAAACAGAGCAAAATAGGTCAAATGGAGCAAAGGAGCACAAAGTGAACTGGAGCTTACATGGAAACAGAGAGCCCAGCGCAATGGCGCTAGGACTGGTGCCTAGGTGGCGCTAGGACTAACGCATATGTGGCGCCAGGACTGCCGCAAAGGTGGCGCCAGGATTGCCGCCTAGGTGGCACCAGGACTGGTGCCTAGGTGGTGTTAAGCAGTTATTTCATGCTTCTAGAAGGCTGACGCCTAAGCACCACGGTTGGGCGTGTAGGTGCCAGAATCAATTTTTTTTTTTAAATACCATGTATTTGGATGAATTTTGAAAAGGCATCTGATGACTCTTGAGGATTTCGAGTGTTATTTTAATGGTGTCTCTTGGAGTGAAATGTCTCTTAGCCAAGAGGGGGTTGGTGTCTCTTCTTTTGGTAAGTGTTATTTGGAGTTCTCAGTGACTCTTAACACTTAAGAAGAATATTAAAAGGGAGGAACTGAGAGAATTCTTCATTTATCGTTGAGAGATTGGAGTGTAAGGGATTGTTATTTGTTGTGTAAGGAGAGCGTGAATCTTCTATAAAGATTAGTCTTGTACTCTTTTTGTATTTGCTTTGAATTATTGCAATATAGTTTTGTGATTTCAATGTCATTTGAAATATAGAATCCATGTGTACTCTTCATGCTTAGTGAATCGTTTTCGTCACTCTTTCCTCTTTTGATGAAGTAGTAGCATGTGCAGAAAAATTTATTCTATGATAGAATATTTTTAATTTCTATGTGATGAGTAATAACATTGCTGCTTCATTGGCCTAACGTACTAGCCATAATAATGTTAAAAATTGTTGTAAGATGAGACTAAGACTAGGAAGAGTTGTGACTTCACAACTTGAGTGCACTCACATTTTCCAGTTGGCTATGGTGAAGTAGTTCAGGCGACGATAAAACTTTTTATGAAAATATACTTCATGATCTATTTAAATTAAGAGCTTCTATTTGATGTAGGTGAACGGGTTCCTTACCATGAGTTGTGCGGCTTTTTAACCACCTTTGCATCTCTGCTAATTTTGTAATCCTAATAGAATACTAAACACATATATACACTCAGAAGTGGGTAGGTAGACATATGTTCCTTGTTTGTACAAAAATTATTACATAAATTTATTTATTCTTTTACTACGTATGACATTATCTTGATTGCAAGAGGGAAGGGATTTTGATTTTATAAAAAATTTCCAAAATTTAACCAACCTCCATAGATTAGGTTTTTATTTAATTTAGTTAAATTTAGAGTAAAGTAATCTTTTTGGAAAATCAAACTTTTTGAAAATTTCAAGCTAATATGAGTTATTGTAGACTAGAATTTTTACCGAAGTCGTTAAGAATTAACACCTTTCGTATGGGATTGATACTTTGGGTTTTTGAATGAAAGCCTTATATTACTTGAAAATGATACGTACACTTGTGTGATACCCATAGCATGTAAAAATTTATATTGTGGAGAAAATAAACTTATGTATTAAAAATTGCACGTTGCATGCAGTTGGGGATCAAGTTTTTGGCACTGTGTCAAGAACTCAAATTGAAGTACTTAACACTATGCGCACACATATTGTGTAAGGATCAATATTGTGCTGTCTAACATAAAAGAATCTATGGATTAATTATAATCACATAAGGTTACAAACATGAAAAAATAAGATTGATTGAACAAGCGAAGTTCCAAGAAGTTGAAATATCCAATTCATAACAAAAAATACACAAATATAAATGTCCCAAGCGATTGTAAATAAAAGAAGTCTCTCAAATTTTCATGCGATCATAAAAATATTGTATGTATGCCATCACTTTGTCTTAGGGAATCTTGACGAAAAATCTCTTCAGGACGGACATTCAAGCAACTCTACAAAAAACAAGTACAGTGGCAAATCCTCAAAAATTATTTGAGTCGCAGTCAAAATTTGCATAACCTACTTGATAGAATTTGCTTGAGATGTCTGCAATTCAGCACTAGAAGAAGCCACCATTTGTGATACCTGGCTTCTAAGGAAAACAACCCCAACTTTCTTTTTATTCCCAACCCGCGGACACCTAGAATGATAGGTGGACTCGATCTCATAGAGGTTTAAGTTGGGGACTTTGGTTGAATCTCCTGATTGTAAGATCCCAAGTTCTCGAGGGTGTCAACCAAACCCTGTCTCACTGGGCGCACATGCATAGTTGCCCTTACCAACGACACCCCCAACATCCAATTAAACTTCTCCTTCAGCTCAGACTCTCCACAAATTTTAAATTTCATTGTAGTGGACATCATCTACAAATTCATAAAATACACGTCAATTTAAAAATAAAATGAAATTGCCCAAATTATGGGACATGTAAAAAATGCTTACCGCAAGTCTTTATGCCCACCACTCTTCGGGAGCATTAATGGTTCGCTTCATTAAATACCATCCCAAGCTTGTTTATCCTCATTTCAATTCCTTCCAAAATTTTCAATCCTTATTGAGTTGATCCCACTTGTTTTTCAATTGCATCAAATCATACTCTCTGTCTATACTCTTCTTGAATTTTTTTATAATATTTTGTCACCCTTCCTTGTTGAAATATGTAGTATGTCTATTTCCCAAATCGATTTCCTTGAGGCAAAGTTCACATAATATTATTGTAGTTTTTTTGTCCCATAATACAAGCATACCAACCTCTTTGGTCGTAGCCATTGTATTACTATGATAACAAAAAAACAAATTTACGTAAATAAGAATGTAACAAAATTTGCACATGACAATAATGAATCACCCCAACCAAAACCCTAAAGTTGCCACCCTAATCCACTAACACAAAAATCATAGCCACCATCCTAAGCCACAACCAAAAACCACCACCCCTAGACACGACAACCACCTGAACCACAACCACCACCCATAGCCACAACCACCACCCCAACCACAACCACTACCCCAAGCCACAATCACTACTCAATACACAACCTTAAACACAAATCACAGCTACTACACCACGCCACACCCAAAAAGTGCCTTTGAGGCATTTCATATATAATTTTTCAATGTGAACCCAAGAACCATCAATGCATAGTATTCTATCAAAGAAATTTTTCGAGGCTCCATGATGCAATGCCTCATTTCATGAAGTTTTTGTGTGTGAAATTAATTTCTTTTGCCATAATTTTTAAAATTGGGTTTGCATGAGCATGATGAAGCAATCCTATTGTATTTGTCTCTTAGCAATGATTATGATGATCATGACAATGATGATCAATAACAAAATTATCTTTGAAGCATTTCTTATAGAAATTTTCAATTTTCACAACAAACAAAAGTACCAACATCAATAACACCCAAAATATCAAGTACACAAAAAACATAAACACCACAGCCGAAATTCAACACCAACAACACGACAACAAAAAAGTATATTCAAGGTATTTCTTATAGAATTTTTCAAAGTGAACCCAATGGCTATTAATGCATAATATTCTATTAAAGAAATTTCCTGAGACTCTGTGATGGAATGCCTCATTTCATGAAGTTTTTATGTGTGGAAAGAATTTCTTTTTAGCATAATATTTGAAATTAGGTTTGTAAGAGCATGATGAAGCAATAGTGATCATGACAATGATGATCAATGAAATAATATCTTGTTGACCTCATTTTTGAAGAGGTATTCTCTTCTTCTCTATAGTACTTAGGATCTAGCCTTAGGCTTTTCCTTTGACTATCTTAGAGGACTAGAATTGGGACCCACCACTTAGAAACTCAAACCACTTCTTGACTCCCTGCAAACTCCACAAACTTGACTATAGACCCCTAATCACCTAGGGGGTTGAAATCAAATGTGGAAGTTTAAAGGATGAGTTCCTATAGGACTCTTTGGCCTTAGGACTACCCTGGGTGGCCTGGTCGCAGTGAAAGGGATGACTTACACACACGCACTACACCTATACACTACACTTTCACACACATCCTAAAAACACACCCATACCTAACTTGATCTCCTGACTCATGAAGGTGATCCACATGGATGGTCCTTAACCCCTAAGCCCTCGGCAAGAGGGTTAGGAACAACATAGTGGATGCCTCAAATGAGTCCCCTCATGGCTCATGTGGGCTTGATATGGCTTCATGGCTCAACCAAAATGATTTTATTCCACTTACATTCACCTAATCTTCAATTTTCCAAATTTTCAATTTTTGACCTCTGGGACCCTACACCCGCCTAGCCTACCCAAAACCTTTGAAACTACCCAAAATTTGCAAAATCACTTAAATTACCCAAAATTCCTAAAATTCAATCCCAAATATTCCCACATTACTCAAATTGATCATCCATACCCAAAAAATACCAAAAATTCCAAAAATACCTCCCATTACCCTCCAAATACCCAAAATACCCCTCTTCACCCAAAAATCCAAAAATTCAGAAAATTCCCAGAAAATTCCAAAAAATCCCAAATATGTCCAATTTCATTTTGTTCAACTACACCAGGGGCCAATTTTGTCAATTTACTCTACTTTTGTCAAAAACCCCCAATTTGACCCATTTTAACCCTAAGTGAACCCAATGTCAAACCAAACCTACCCAATTGACCCAAATTCTGGTCCAATTCAATTCTAAACTTCAATTCAACATTCCAAACACCAATCTAGACCAAATCAAAGTCCAATTTGATTGATATTTGGATCCAATTTCACTTTTGGCCTTAAAGCCCAATTTGGACCCATGACCCAAACCTAACCCAAACTAACCCAATTCAACTCCAATTAACCCCAAATCTTTTCTAAACCTTCCTTAACATTCCCACAAACAAAACACTAACATTATTTGCCCAAAATTTAGACCCAAACCCCACTCAAATTCAACCCAAAGCTAAAAGGCTCAATTTTGACCTAAACCCAAACCTAACCCAAATGAACCCAAACCCCAAAATCAAAACTCAACCAAAGCCAAAACCTCTTTGAAACACTCCCATAAACATTTCCCAACATTTATTTTACATCAATTTCAACCCTAGCCCAACATTGGCCCAAGTTAGCCCAATTTGACCTATATTGGCCCATTCACCAAAGAAGCCCAAATCCAACCCAATTCAAACCTAAATCACTCCTAACTCATTTCAAATCACTCATGACATATCCCTAAACCAAACTCAATAATTATTTGGCCCAAACTTCTACAAAATTCCCATCCATGAATTCATTCTTAAACTTAAAAGCCCACTTACATGAAACCTTCCTAAAGCCCATCTCCACCAAAATCCAAAGAGCCAAAATCAATCCAAAACCCATATGACAATTGCTCTACACCATATTTTCAATTAAATCAATCCCTAAGTTTCAAAACTCATCATGAAGCCATTCCAAATTAAGCCCCATACAAATTCCCATCAAAATACCAAAATTTTCTTAAACCCTTTTTTATGAAATTGACTTAACTTTTCCCAAGCCAAAGATGAGCCGTGAAGCCATGCATGAGCCACATGGAAGCCATGAGAGCCTCTTTACATGTCACCGTGCCATTTTGGGCAAAAGAAGGAGGCTCTTTCCTTAATCTCCTAAAGTCATTAGCCTTAACCATGATTCCCCTTAACCTAAATTTAATCCAAATATATTTGGATAAGAACTTCTTCATGTCAAACCAGCTGATTCCCTTGATTCCTCACAGCACCCAAAGCCACCTTTAAGGGTGAACCAAGCCCAAAGGGTGGACTTGACCAAATCAAGCCAAAATTGGCCTTCTCCCATTCCATTTTAAATCAAGCTTTTGACACATGGCATTTGCCAATCGCTCGCACTAATTCCAAGCCCCGACCCCACCGGCCATGATGGTGACCCGAGACCGGCCGGCCAGCCCACCACGACCGCTGGAAACCACCGGGCCGAGAGCTCACATGTGAGCCCAAACTTGAAATTCTCACTCGCCGAGCCGCCCCATCCCCAATGGCCATTGCAGCTGTTCTTCCCTTGACCTAAGCAGCTGATCCCAAGCCTTAACTCTCCCTGGGAGGCCCTCCACCCTCTCCTATTTAAACCCGACCCCCTCACGGCCATGGGAGAGAGTTGCACAAACCTTGCCGAAACTCTGCCAAAATTGTTCCAAACCCTACTCCATACTTAGAGCAGTTGATCCCCAGTGTCAATTTGCCCTAATCCCCACCAACAAAACCCAATTTCCCAACTGAAATTTCACTCAAAAATCAGGATACTTTGCCACAATGAGCCAATCTTCAAATTGACTGGCCCTACACCTTCACTAGACCAAGAGGAGAAGTTTCCCACTGAAAGCCCCATCTCCGGGCCACCCAGGTTGTTCCGGACTCCAAGCTTTGTGATCGGGCTTGGTCGAAATCATACCTAGGCGACTCACCGGACTCGGAGACTTCATCCGGAGCTTCTACAGATCCAATCGAAGGTGACACAACCCTCGGATTGAAGCCACACTTCTCTGAGCAAAGGTATGAGCTAATTCTTCATCCCGAGCTTCTGGAGATTCTCCATTTCAAATTCTTTAATTTCAATACATGATCACCATATAGATGTATTCGTCTCTTCAAGACAAATCCATAGAGCACAAGAACACGAAAATTTGTTAAGTATTGAGTGAGATATTAGGGATTTAGTGTGGACGGTTCTCGGGCTAGGAGGCTTGGGGACGATGAACGGATGCCGTTCATTTAATACACGCGCGGACGAACGGCCAGGATCGTGCCGGATGAGGAGACGGAACGATACAGCGGGCCCCCGGAGCACTGAGTTGGATGGCGGCGCCGAATCAGAAGGCGACACGTAGTGTTTCGGAGCTGCCGAGGTTGACGCGGCGCCGCGTGGATAAATAGAAAATTAGGGTATTTTTCTATTTATTTAATTCCCTAAACTTCAAAAATCCATAACTTTGTGTAGAAAAATCAGAAAAATAAAATAAAAATACCCACTCGCTCAAGTGAACGTAGGAGAATAATGTGGAAAAGAAATCATTTAATTTCATCAAGTATTTTATTTTTAATGATTTATTTACCCTCTCGCATTGTTTTAATTCTCCATGCATATAGGAAATTCACCATGGCATGAGACCATAGGAGCTTTTGAAGCCTCCGAATTTGGAAACATTCCCCGAATTTTCCAAAGTCGAGGCCATCCCTATGAGAAGTTATTGATTGTTCAAATTCATGTTATCGTTTTGAGTATTTTAAATCTAATAATTAGCATGTTGTGAAATAAATTCTAGGAAAATATGGTGATGTTTTTTATGACCGTAGGACCTCGGAAAAATAGGTTTTGAATTAATTTATTTAAAATAACTCTAATCGGCTTAAACACCCAAAATAGGTCCCTAATTAATTAGAGCTAATCATACATCAAATTGACTTGAAATCAATTCTCTACTGACCTTTAGGATCAGAGGAACCCACCATAAAAATTTGAAGTCAATTGGACTTGGTTAGCTTTACTAAATGGGTTGATTAAGCCATTTAGTCAATTTGAACTTTAAAAATTCATAACTTTCAAAATGCTTTTCAAAAATTCACCAAATTAGTTCTGAAGCCTCTCTGATATTAGGGGAATTTAAGAAAATTAAAATTTCAATTTTCTAAAAAAGTTGATTTTTTGTATTATTTTAATATTTTAGTAATTAAAAAATAATAAAAATCATAAAAATAATAAAATTCACCAAAATGTCACATTTTGAATTTTAATCACTTAGGAACAAACCCCATATTTTTCTTAGGTCTATTTAATGAGATATTAAATTTTAAAGCCCTAAGATAATTTTAAAATCAAAAAAAAATATATTTCTAGTATTTCCACTAAAATAATTCTAATAAATCAAAGAAAAATCAGAAAATTGTAAAATTTGATTCTCTGATTTCCTTGATATCAGAGAGATTTTTGAAAAATGTAAAATTCATTTTTCAATCTTTATTTTATTTTAAAAATCAATTAATACTCCAAAACTTAAAATAATTATAATAAAAATAATATAATTCAAAAAATCACCAAAATTGGTCCAAGTGGTCCTCTGGTCATTAGGAATGTCCCATAATTTTCTTAAGGACAGAAATTTTCCCTTGGTCATATTATTAAATTTTCCTTGGAAATCTCTATTTTCCACCAAAAATAATTACATAAATAAATTAAATACAGAAAAATCACATTTTCTCCACTCATGTCTTTATTGACATATGAGTGAAGTCACATAAAAATTTTAAGTTCATTTAAGCTCAATTTTGTGAGTTATGAAATTATTAAGCTTGAAGGGCAAAATGATAATTAAAATTTTAACCCTTAATTAAAACTTTAGGTTTAATAAAATTAAAAAGTAAAATATTTGATCTTAATCTGATTTGGATGATTGAAATTTAAATAATTAAAGAGTAGAAACATACCAAACAATTTGAAAATAATTAAAATAAATCTTAATTAAATAATTGATTAAATTTGGAAGAATAATAAAGTTGGAATTATTAAAATAGGGATATTAATAGGGAGAGACTTGTTCTTTAATTTAAGAATCCCTAAATTAATCATCTCAATAATATTTAATTCCTAATTAAAATGATAATTCAAATTTAAGATTTAAAATGTTAAAAGACTTAATCATTAAATTAAATTAAAATTAAATTATTAAACTCTTTTTAAATTTTCAATTAAATTAACATTAAAAATAAAATTAAATTAAAGATTAAATTAAATTAAATCAAACAAATTAAATTAAATTAAATTAAATTAAATTAAATTAAATTGAACAAATTAAATTAAATTGAATTAAATTAAATTAAATTGAATTAAATTAAATTAAAATTAAATTAAATTAATTAAATAAAATAAAATTAAAATATATTAAATTAAATTAAATCAAATTAAATTAAATTAAATTAAATTAAATTAAATTAAAGGAAATTAAAATCAAATTAAATTAAATCAAGTTAAATTAAATTAAGTTAATTCACATCAAATCAAACTAAATTGAATTGAATTAAATTAAATAATGGAATCAAGTTAAAATTAAACCAAATTAAATTAAAATTAAAATTAAACTAGATTAAATTAAATTAAATTAAGGTTAAATTAAATTCAAAGTAACATCACCTAAGACATAAAGAAATTCAAAATAAAGCAACTTGAACACTATTCCAAATTTAAACCCGTTAACTGAGATTAAATTAAATCACAAACCATTTGAACACCAATTTGCCCTCGAAAGCTTTCGGTTATCATAACTCCTAAACGAACGTTAAATGAAATGTTACTTCACCTATAGGATATTCAAATGTCCTAGTTCATCGAGCAAGATAACAAAACTTGAATTCCGGACGATTAATTCATTTGTATGATTAAATTCATTCGGACTTAAAACAATTCTAAGAATATTGAAAAGATGTTTAAGATTCTTCTTAAGCACTTCCTCAATATGACGGGATGTTTATAAGAACAACTAAACTTAATTGTTCTTTGATGAAGAAAATCGTCATCAAACCAAAACACAAGAACCTAGACGTCATAGGAAATGACTAGCTATAGGATTAGGAATTTGGTAGAAAACCATAACCCTTCCCTTAGCTTTACCTAGGAACTTGTTTAAATATTCTAAATTGTGTTTGAGTGCAGCTTGGGATGACGGGAAGACCCTCCAGGTACGCTTTTATTTTATTGCAATTTACTTTATTGCAATTTATTTAATCGCATCGCACTTACTTTTATTGCATGATAAACAACTGTTGCATGAAAACCCACACTTTTATGATAGTCCCTAAAACTGAAACCAAAACTAAATTAAAAGTCATTGCAAGATAAAATTCACCTCCACAACATTTCAAAATATAAAACAACTCAAAATTTAATCACAAACAAAACACAAAACTGCAATTACAACTAAATTAAAACGTCTTTTGGGATGATCGGGAATACCTCGGCTGATGTAACCTACGTGTTGCTAACGGGATTTCCCACGGTCTAAATGAAAGTGTGGAACTCATTTAGTTGAGTTTAGCAAATTCATCTGGACTAAGTGAATCCGATAAAAATAACGATGCCGGAAGGATGGAACCGTGGGATCTTAACCGGTGTTGTTATAATCAACTTTAAGATTTGTTTTAAATAAAACATAAAAAACACTTGGAAATTAAGATTTTCTCTAAACCAAAACACTTTTCTCATCTCCTTATTTATGACTTCTATAACTAAACCTCTGCAACAACAAGGAGCTCGGAGCATGGTGGGCAGCACGGCCATCGTCATCAGCAAAACCTGAGTCTACTTCAGCAAAACCATTCTTAGAATTAAATAACTAAGCCATAGGATTTCGAGGTAGTTTGTCTAGTGCAACATAAATCCTCAACTTTTCGTTAGACATTTGCATGATCATGTCATGTAAATTAAGCCCTAACCTGTCTTAGGATTCTGAGGTAGTCATCCGATATGACATAAACCCTCATATCTTCAGAGCTATTTCGTATGATTTTATCATACAAATATAAGTCTAAATTAATTAAAATTGGCAAGATTGAAATACTAAATAAACATTAGGATTTTCCTAAATCCAAGCCAAACAATAGGATAGTTGGGAAATTACCGAAGTTCACTTCGAATCTGTGATTTCTCCTACCTTTCTTCCTTTGAATCCCCAAAATAAAAATGTTTCAAACTTGATCCATTCCCTATTGAAATTCCAAAATTCAATCCTTTGAAAACTTAAATTTTGAAATTCTTGAGAGCAGAACTACTGATTATTATCGAGAGTTTTCTTAGGTGATTCCCGTCACTTAAGATGTAATTAACTATAGGGGCTTGCCCTTATAGGGAATTTTAAGAACCCAGGTAATATAAACCCTGTTTAATGCTTTCATATTAAGCAGGGGAATTTGTCGGCTTATAAAATTGGTTCACAGACCAAACGGATGTCACAAATCTTTTAGTTTATTTAATCGAGCCCCGTCACCAAACAGCGTGTCTATTCTTCGAGATAGATACACAGTTTGTGATGCGGTGCTCGTTTATATAAACTATTCGGAATGTGAGATCAGTTTGATTTCATATCTTAAATTTTTCAAATTTAAAATTATTTTCAAAATCAAATACTACTTTTCAAATTATTTATTTAAATAAATTAAAAAAAATTTCGCCGACAATTTCTGTTAGGGAACTCCCTTTTCAAAATAATACACATAACCTAAAAATATGTCGACATATCTTTGAGGCATTTCTTATAGAATTATTCAAAGTGAACCCAATGGCTATTAATGCATAATATTTTTCTCAAAGAAATTTTCCTGAAGTTATGTGATGGAATGTCTCACTCCATGAAGTTTCTGTGTGTGGAAAAAATTTCTTTTTAGTATAATTTTTGAAATTGTGTTTGCATGAGCATGATAAAGCAATCCTATGATATATGTTTCCTAGCAATAATAATAGTGATCATGACAATGATAATCAATGAAAAAGTATCTTTGAGGCGTTTCTTATTGAATTTTCAAAAGTATACCCTGGGGCCATGAATGTATAATATTCTCTCAAGGAAATTTTCTAGGGCTCTGTGATTCAATGTCTCACTCCATGTAGTTTCTGTGTGAAAAGAATTTATGTTTAGCATAACTTTTTAAATTGGGTTTGCATGAACATGATGAAAAAATCTTACCATATGTCTCATAGCAGTGATGATCAATGAAAAAATATCTTTAACGCATTTCTTATTAATTTTTCAAAGTATACCTAAGGGCTATCAATGCATAATATTCTCTCAAAGAAATTTTCTAAGGCTCTCTGATGAAATAGCTTACTTTATGAAGTTTCTGTGTGAAAAAAAAATCTTTTTAGCATAATTTTTGAAATTGGATTTGCATGAGGATGATGAAGCAATCCTAATATATATATCTCCTAGCAGTGATGATAGTCATCATGACAATGATAATCAATGAAAGAAGTATCTTTGAGGCATTTCTTATACCATTTTTTCAAAGTATACCAAAGGGCTATCAATGCATAATATTCTCTCAAAGAATTTCCTAAGGCTCTGTGATGGAATGCCTCACTTCATGAAGTTTCTGTGTGTGAAAAAATTTGTTTCTAGCATAGTTTTGAAATTGAATTTGCATGAGCATGATGAGCAATTCTACTGTATATATCTTCTAGCAGTGATGATAGTGATCATGACAATAATGGTCAATAAAAAAAGTACACAACAAACATAAACACTATAGCTGAAATCCATCCCTTACAAGGCCTCTTCTTTTTGCTCAAATTTACAGCAAACATAAGCACCAACACCGCTAGCACCCTAGCTCTCAAGTATACAATAAACACATACACAACACCCCTTAAGGCCTCTTCTTCTGCTCAAATTCACAATATACAGAAGTACCAATACCAAACACAAACACCACGGCCAAAATCCACCATAACAAACAAAAACGCTAACAACAATTAGAAACACCAAACCAAAACACCACAACCGAAATTCTAATAGTGCAAATTCATGAGAAATCAAAAGATCACAAAGATTAGGTGTAAAACCACCAAGATAATATAGAGAGATGGAATATCGAAAGAAGAAGGTGTCTAGAATGACAGTTAAGGGCATAGGAAGCGAGAGCTTCATGGGGAAGGAAAAGGTAGACGACGTATGCGGGGTCGAACCCAATGGGCAACCGCATAAATGAAAGGAAAAGAAATATGAATCGCAGACTCAAACCCGTGACCGGCGTTTAATTAAAATGCAGCCGTGTCTCAGGAAAAATGTCGCTCAAAACGACGGCTCGAGTGCCCCCGAGCCGTATCGTGGGCGAAAAGCCCTTTTAAATGAGCTCTGCATTATCAACTTTCAAGGTGGAATGAACATTTGCGCAACTGCTATAAAAGCTATAGAGGAATGGATGAGACCAGGAAGTGTCGCTCTGTGGCACATCCTCAACTTGTTGTGGTATATATATGTATAACGAACGGCGATGAAGCAAAAAATAGAACGAAAAAATTCACATCAGAAAAGTAGGCACACAGATTTACTTGGTTCAAAAATTTTTGCATACGTCAACTGAGTCACAATTGATTTTATTTATCGAAGAATTACACCCCGTTGATCGCCTCGACATTTACAAAAAAAGGTATCTCTATACCTTTCTCATTTTACTCCACTGTATGTAAGCCAAAGAAGAAAAAAATGCGGAGAACAAAGAAGAAGATGAAAACAGAATAATAAAAAAATTCTTTTATTATCTATGCCTCACCTTTACTTTATTTCCTGACATTCCAATTCTTCTTCACCCTAAAACACAACCAAATAGATGAAAAAACCAAAATAAGAGAAACCTACAGCTGCTTTTCCTTCATTTTTTCTATTTGCACACACATCATCACAAAATAAGCATAGTGACCCACCGTTATTATTCATTCCAAATCCTGGAGGCGGGAAGGCAAGGTCGGAAGAGTTGCTATCTCCTCTTTTTTATTACTATTTATTTATTTATTTTTTATTAGCCAGGCTCCACAATTTAACACAGCTCTGTGGCGAGGGAGTGAGAGGGTTGGCTGTTGGCGAGAATAGAGCAATGCTTCTCTGTTTCTTGCTCGATCTCCGAAACATTTCGTCTCCTCTGCTCAAAGATCTGAAGCAGGTGATTCGAACATTCTCCATCCTCTTCTCATTTGATTTCAATCTTCATCCAGCTCTTTACGTTTCTTTTGATCCATTCAATGCGACATTTGCTATCCATTATCAAAACTGGCGGCAGAGTTTGCTGCAGCTTGCTGATCTCTACGCGGCGGGCTCTGTGGGAGCGGAGCGAGTGTTGCGGAGGGAGGAGCTGATTTTGCTCCCAGATCGGATTGGGCTGTGCTACATGCAGAGGAATGAATCCTCTTCGTCTTCTTCTGAGGTTTGTGGTTAGCGAACTGCATTGCTCGTCGTACTTGATGATTCGATTGGGCTGTGCTAGGGATTGCATTGTCGTCAAAATTTTTTACAGTTCTCAAGAAGTTAACTGATGCTTGTCTGTTGAGGTTGGAATGATGCGATTCAAATTATAGATTAGAAACCGACCGATGCTAAGTGTGAAACATGGTAGTGAAATGAACTTATAATGTTTGGTGAAATACATAGTAGGCACTGGTGTGAGACAGATTACGAAGCCTCAACATCCAGTCTTAGTTTATATGCATTATTTTGAATGGCAGCGCACCTCATAGCGACACCTACTTCAAGTAGGAAAATTATGTTTCATTGACCGCGCGTAATTGTAGTGTCGTTGATCAAAACCTTACATAGCATTCAACCTGGAGCCATTAACCAAATCATTTTGAAAAACTGTAGGTTACACCGTATCTTGACCTTGTTCATGAAAATGCTGTATGATCTGATTACAGTTGTTTATTTATATGCATGTAAAACTGCAACTTCCACTGTAAAAACCTAGAAGCGAAGATGATGTTTTACCACGATTTGGGGCTATTTCTTATTGCATGAGAAAATCGATACATTCACTATAACCTGTATTCATTTGTTTGAGGATGAGCTCAACGAAATAATAATACCCGTTGCAGTTTGAAAGTTTCATTACTTGGGGAAAGCTTCTTAATGGTAGAGTACTTGTTGTAATATGCTGAGAAGCATTGCATAGCTTCCTAGGTACTCATTTATGTAGTTATATCTCTTAATTTTATTTTCAGCCTGTAATTTCATTCTATTTCTACAGTTTTTCAAGTTGAAATGCGATTAGACTGCTTTGTCCTTCTCTTTTTCCTTCACTGCTTTTGGTTAAAGAGGGTGGTGATGGTGATATCTCTTGTAATAAATATAGTTGATCATTGAAAATATTCCACTATTGAGTGCTTTCCGGCACTTTACCTTTTCCTTTTCTTCTTTTTTCTCTGTTCTTGTTTCAATTTAACTCTAGAGTGTATCAGAGTACCTTGATTGGGCGTTAATTGCGAGAGAGGGAATCAGACAACAAGCTCTTTGAGCTTGGACTTCTTGTGGGCAGCTCAGCTGAGCCTTGAAAACTGGATTGATACCTTGTCCTGTGACCTTTAGCAATCCATGATCAAATTGAAACATTAATTTCAAAATCTGAGGAACATAGGTTTCATGTTCTAGTGACCGGCGAACCGGACATCTTTGCCAGGAACAAGGAAAATTGCTATATTGTATCACGTGCCACAACATCTCCAACGACATGACCTTCTAGCTCAACTACAGAGAGACCCATAGAATTGTTCTAGGGTTTCCCCGAACGAGATCCCAAATTCAATGATTTTAAGATAGAGATTGACATTCCCTTTTGGATGGGCATATCCACATAGAAGAGCACTATTATGAGAGTGCCTAATTTAAGGGAAAATTTGTTTTTTATATGTCTCAGAGCAATTTAATCTTTTACTATTATTATTTTTGTGTATAAATAGACATGTTATGTCTAGGATTAAGTTTATGCATGATATTAAGTTATGAGTCATAGGTATAGGTTTTGAGTTACTACCTCGAATTATAGGAATGAGGAGAAATCGAAATTTTAGATGCTTATGTTTGTATTCTTATTTAGTTGTTTGAATTATTAAGGTAAGACATCTGTTTTGCCCAAATTTCTGTGAAAAAGAATGTCAATTTTTACATTGAATCATACCAAATTGTTATGAGAGACAAAATTTTGGAGAAGGATTGCGGTGTACAGAGATCGTTGGGAAAGCCAACAAACAGATCGCTGTATCCGTCTCTGGGACCGACGGGATCGCGACTTACATCTGGGCGATAGAGTCACACCTTCTATGCGACAGAGTCGTGCCGTCTACACGATACAGACGCGTCAGAGCTATAGCGGCGTCCAGTTGCTATCATTGCTTGCTGGGACGGCAAAGCAGGGCTCGCAGCTTACAGAAGAAGGCAATGACGGGCTCGCGACTTACAAAAGAAGGCAACGAGGGGTTCAGAGCCTTCGTAGGGTCGCACTGTCGTGACAGACTGCGAGACAGTCGATGGGAGCTTGTTGCAATACTGCAAGGGACCAAAGCTTGTTGAGAAGGCTACCTGCGATACAGAGCAATCTGAACTTGTGGGAAGGCGACGAGATCTTGTCGGGTCGTGATATACGATGGTTAGTGTTACCTTACCTCTGAGACAGAAGGGATTTCGGCTTGCATTTATCTGTCTCTCTGAACCTCGTGAAATAGACTCAATTAGATCAAAACTAGCGAGGATGGCTACGGCGGGATTGACGTGATCCGAAAACACTGATTTAAGTATAGTTGTGATAAGAGCTAGCTGAGGAGTGACAACATGATTTAATGGTATAAAATGTTTTTCTTTGAGCTTAGAAAATTTTTCTGAAAGAGTTGGCAGTGAAGAAAGTAGATGATCAGGAGAAAAATTGGAGGGAGAGATGAGTCAAATAGAATTTAGGATGAAAGAAAGGTTTGCCGTCATGGAGGAAATGTTCTCTTCTCTGGATAACCGACTCGAGAGCATGGGAGAAATTCGAAAGATGCTAAAGAGGCTTATTGAGATGCAATCCAAGAACTCGCTGACAGTTGAATTTGTAAACTAACTAAAGGTTGACTGAAAAATCCGTGGCAAGATCGAAAGGAAAAGAGTTCGAAGGTGAAGAACATGAGGAGGAAAACATCCATCATCATGAACCTCTATTTAGGGCTCCGATTAGGGGTGGATTAGAGATTTCTGATGAAGGCGGTTGGCTCGAAACATGGAGTAGGGATTATGTCAGAGGTATGGAGGAGCATGAAGAACAAGGGAGAGAAAAAGGGAGGGGATATGACTATTGTCGAAGGAATGAGTTTTACCCTTGATACATGGGGGAAATAAAAGAGGAAGAGGAAGTTGGGGTGGAGATGTCAGAGTTAAGAAGTTGAAGATGTCGATCTTCGAGGGTGAAGATGCACATGGGTGGTGTATCAGGCGGAAATATACTCTGCAATGAATGGTCTAGATGGGGAGGAGAAACTCATGACATCAGGATTGTGTTTGGAGGGAAAAGCCAGCCTGGTTTCAGTGTAGGGAGGCTAGATACCCGATTTGTTTATGGGATGAATTTATGGATTGTTTGTTGGAATATTTCCGAGCCATTCGGGTAGGAGGTCTACATGAGCAATTTTATGCCTTGACTTAGGAGGAGACGGTCATGGAACATGGGGAGAGATTTGAACTATTGTTGGGATGATTATGGGATATTTTTGAATCAGGACTGAAGGAGAATTTCATGAAGGGCTTAAAGTCCGTTATACGAGCAGCTCTCCAACTACTGAGACCACAAGAAGTGAGGGAGATGATGCAGATAGCCTAGATGGTAAACGACAAGAACCAGATGAAGAAAGCCGACAGGAGCAACACAGATGAACCGTTGTACGGAACCGCTGCAACCACGTCGATGTCAAAAGTTCAGAGGCTGCATGGGATACGAATAATGGAGCATAACAGGGAGTAAAACTCAACCGCCTTACAGAGAGTTTGGGAGAGGCGAGTTAAGGGGTTTATATTTCAGTGTGATGAGAAGTTTAGCCCAAGACACCTTGCAAGGATAGAAGATTACAATTTCTCATAGTGCAGGATAAGGGAGCAAAGAATGAATAAATAAAGACAGCTCTGGGAAAGGAGGAACATTCAATTTTAACCACATTGAGGACAAGATGTCTTTTGTCTTGAGGGAGTGTATTGTTACGAGGGCGCCTAGCCTAAGGTGAATTTTTCTTTTGTACACATAAGGGAAATTTAATCATTTATTATTATTGTTGTTGGGTATAAATATGCATGTTACGTCAAAGGTTAGGTTTATGCAGAAGATTGAGTTGTGCGTCCTATGCTTAGGCTTTGTTAACCTGTCAATAATAACCCAAATACTATCGTGGCTCTGTCTGAATCGAGGAAATCAATTAACAAAAACCATAACAATTTCTTTCCATTTCCATTCAGGTATCGATAACGTTTATAGCAATCCGTTGGGCCTCTGATGTTTAGCCCTTACAATCTGACATATTTAACATTTGAGATACATATTTAACAACATCCTTCTTTATTCCTGACCACAAAAATACCAACTTCAAATCCTCGAACATTGCTGTCTGGAAGAATTGTTTATCTTTAATGATATGTTTCATTTAGAATTTCTCATCTCAAATTAGAATCATGAAGCACCTATATCTGCTGTTTATTTCTGATAATATCATCTTCATCAACAGTCATATTAGTCCTCTTCTCTGATTGACATTACTTTAGGAGTTTCATATATTAGTTGCTAACTTTCTGAACTACCTTGGTTCTAACAATTAAAGTAGGTTGCACTGCAGTTGATGTAAATAACCCATGTCATCCGATCTTCTAATTTCCAACTGTAAAACATCAATTTCTTTAAACAACTCTGGCATTTGAGTAAGAATCCAGCTTGCACTACCTGTGAATTTACATCTCAATGTATCAACAATAACATTTGCTTGGTCTGAACAATTCTGTATATCCAGATCGTAATCTTTGATGAACTCTAATCATCTTCACTTCCTCAAATTCAGCTCTTTTTGCGTGAAGATATACTTCTGACTTTAATGATCAGTAAAGACTACACATTTTACACCATAAAAATAATGTTATCAAATCTTGAGAGCAAATACCACAATAGCTAACTCCAAATCATATGTCGGATAATTTCTTTCTGTGGCTTCAACTGTCTGGATACATAAGCTATCACCCTTTTATTCTTCATTAAAACACAACCAAACCTTTTAATGATGCATCACTGTAAATTTGGAATCGTTCTATGTCTTATGGAAGAGCTGACACTGGTGCAGTAGTCAAATATTTCCTCAACTCTTGAAAACTGTGCTCACATTCTGCAGTCCACTCAAAATGAACATTTTTTCTTATCAGCTTGGATAACGACGTGGCTATTTGTGAAAAACTTTTGACGAATCTCCTGTAATGTCCCGCCAAACCAAAAAAACTACGTACTTTTGTAACATTCTTTAAAGTAGATCATTTAACAATTACTTCCATCTTCTGAGGATCCACTAAAATTCTCTGACCACTGATAATGTGTTCCAAAATTTTGCATGTAACTGATTCTGTCTCAGCAACTTTAAAATCATCTTCAAATGCTTGACATGATTTTCATCACTTTTTGAATAAATCAGAATATCGTCAATAAATATAATGACGAACTGGTCCATATATAGCTTGAAAATTTGATTAATCAAGTTCATGAAAATTGCACGAGCATTTATTAAGCCAAAAAACATAACTAAGAATTAATTATGACCATACCTGGTCCCAAAAGCTTAGTTAATGATATCCTGATCTCGGATCAATTCGGGAAAATATAGTTGCACCCTCTAATTGATCTAATAAATAATTTATCATGGGCAAATAATATTCGTTCTTAATTGTCACCTTGTTCAATTCTCTGTAATCAATATATAATCGCATGAATCCATTCTTCTTCTTGACGAACAATACTGTAGCACTCCACGGTGAATTACTTGGTCGAATAAAACCTTTATCAATCAATTCTTGTAATTCCTTTGGGGCCATCATGTACGAAGATTTAAATATTGCAAACATTCCTGGTTGCATATTAATATCAAATTCAACTTCTCGTTTTGGTGGTAGCCTTGACAATTCTTCAAGAAATACATCAGAAAATTCTGAAACCACTAGGATGCTCTTCAATTTTTGTACATTTTTATTTAGCACTTTTAATTTTGCTAAGAAAATTAATTCAACACTTTGCGAATACTTCTTAGCTATACTACACTAATCAGAGACAATTGTACATTTCGATCACATAGGATATAAAACAGCTTTTCACTAGGCGATTTAAGCTTCACCCTTTTTTTCCAGCATTCAATTGTAGCATAATGATTTATCAACTAATTCATCCCTAAACTAACATCAAAAGTTTGAATTGGTATGATAATCAACTCTGCCAGCAACTTCTTCTGATGAAGATGAACATGAACATGCACTTCGCATTTTCTATTAACATAAAAGCCACTTCTCGATGTCATAATAACACAAAGAAATATTAAAATGCTTAATGTCAACATGTAAATTGGTAATAAATTTATCAGAAATAAAGGAATTTGATGCACCTGAATCGAATAGAACAGTACCAGGTTGATCTTGAATTAGGAGCACACATGTCCCCACATCTTCAGATTCTTTGGCTTCTTAAGGAGTAATTGCAAAAAAAATTTCTTTTACTACTTGCTTAGCTCCGTGCTCCAAAGTTTTACCCTTTATTGGCACTGAATGCTTTCCCTAAAATTAAGTTATGCTAGACTGAATGCCTTTCCAAAACTTTCTAGACTGTCCCGCTCCTTGGATTGCCAGTGATCTGCTGTTTTTCCTTTTCCTGTGGACAATTCATTTGAATGTTTACTGGTTGTCCACATTTGTAATATTTTTTGGAATCGAGCAAACACTACCCAAAGTGTTTTTCCAAATATTTCACAAAGTGGCTTTTCTATCTGTGGTTGCTTTTGCTTACCTTCTGAGTTAAGTTTCTTGCTTTGGAAGTATTCTTTTTTGTGAAGCTCCTTTCGCTTGCCTATCTGAGGTTACCACTGTTGACTCTAAAAGTTCATCTCATTTTTAATTCTTCTTACCCTTTCAACAAGCATGGAGAAATCGTTGATTTCAAATGGAGCTTGCCAACCTCAACTGATCTCTGACACCGCAAAGAAATTTGTCACACTTTTTCTATTGGATACTGACATAGTGTGTGCATACCTGGAAAGAGACTAATTATGCCTCATAACCCTTGAGTTAGATTGAACTTATCTTGCAGTGCTAATTTGGCTGAAGACTGAATAAACTATTCTTTGAAGATTTTAACTAACTCATCCCATTGAATTTGTCTTAGAGGTGTCATCTTAAATTTCTCTCTATGCTAGCGCTTGCTACCACCTTTCTGTTTCATGTTCTAGCACGAATTTAGCTAACACTACTCTCTTGTTTTCCTGACAAATCATACCGTCCATAATTTTTTTCGATTTTTAAAAGCCAATCTACTGTAGGGTCACTGGCACCCTTGAATGTAGGTTGCTTGAAAGATTGAAAAATCTTCAAGTGCCCATCCACTTCTACCCCAGTTTCTGATCTAGGCCCTGTACTGGTAGAGGATCTTTCAATAACAGTCATTTTATTAACCACTTGTGATATCTCTATAACTCAGTTGTTCTGGTGTCTGTATTCGTTTTATTATGATTTTCATTTATGCTCAAAATAGTTTCAGCTTTAACTTCCTGCTTTGCACTTGGCCTAGAAGACAGACCTTCAGTGCTTTCTGTTTCTTCTTCATATATGGTTATCTGTATTAACACAATTTATTATTTAAATGTAATTTATCATTAAAAATTTTATCATGCACACGTGAAACCTTAGGTCGTAAGGTTGCCACACCATATTCATCAACTTATAACTCTGTATAAATCAATTCATATTTGATCTTAGTTTTACTTCTAAATCTAACACGCTTCTTTTATTCTTTTTATCCAATAACTATGCTCTAATACCATTTTCTGTTACAACCTAACTGACCCCCCTTTTTAGTGGTCGGCTGAGATACGATAGAGGCTGGCAATATGGTTAGACCAACTCTCGCCAGCACTCATCCTGACATTTATAATAAGAACTCAGTGGGAGATAAATTAGTCTAACTAGATCGATGCACATACGTGATACATTGCATCTCAAAGTTCATTCATATTTACAAAAGTATGAAAATCATATCATCAAAACATAGATATGCAGAGCTGCTAAATCCAATATAATAATTACTATATGTACAAAGCTCCCAAAACTATCGTGTAAAAGTTGTACAAAGACACCTGACTACTCACTCTAGTGCTCGTTGCGCGTATCTAGAAGGCAACAATGTAGAGTGAGTAAAACTAGCTCAGCAAAATAATTAGGGCTAAAATAAGATTTTAATATGGAAAGATAGTAACGTGCATGCTCAAATGAAATTGTACAAGTCTACACACAAGTCATAATATGCTAGCATTGTAAAGAACATGAAGAGAATTCAAGTACACTATAAGTCAAAACTTGTGTAAACATGTTTAGTCATAAACATTTAATTATAAATATATAATAATGAGCATGTAATCATAAGCATGTGTCATTTCATAGCAATGTCACTTGTAAATATATAGTTCAACTATTTTCATGTTCTTTAATGACAGGTCGTCACTATGCTTGAAAGACCATATAAACTATTCGATAAAAGTTGAGCTTGCCCCAACATAGCAATTATTGATAGCTCCCCTGATACCCACCGCTCCCTAACATTCTGTCATCGTTTAATTCCAACGACCCCTAGAGTTTCGTCCCCGAATAAATATCAGAATTTAGGAATATTTCTTCCATGTATAATATACTTGCAAACACTAATGTAATAATCTACCCATATCATTACTCATGACATTTCTTAAAACATAATATCTCTAGCACCATTCATCAGATGTTTCATAAAGCATAATTCCTGCAATAAGGCATTTCATATTTCATAAACATGAGTTATAATAGAATGAATATCTGCAAGCTATTAATGTCATACGCATAATCATCCAAATCATAAAATAACATAGAATCACGTGTAGCATAATAAAAGTCAACTTGCATTTATAAATTAATTGCAGATATCCATCGACGATATGCCATAATTCCTAAATGCATCAATGTCAAACTAGAAATCATATGAAATATATAAAAGAGTATTTTTTTCTTAGTTTAGCACTGATACCCACCGTTCCCTAACATTCTGTCATCGTCTAATTCCAACGGTCTCCAGAGTTTCGTCCCCGAATAAATATCATAATTTAGGAATATTTCTTCCTTGTATAATGTGCTTGCAAACACTAATGTAATAATCTACCCATATCATTACTCATGACATTTCTTAAAACATAATACCTCTAGCACCATTCATTAGATGTTTCATAAAGCATAATTCCTGTAATAAGGTATTTCATATTTCATAAACATGAATCATAATAGAATGAATACCTGCATGCTATCAATGTCATACGCATAATCATCCGAATCATAAAATAATATAGAATCACGTGTAACATAATAAACGTCAACTTGCATTTATAAATTAATTGCAGATATCCATCGATGATATGCCATAATTCCTAAATATATCGATGTCAAACTAGAAATTATATGAAATATGTAAAAGAGTATAGTTTAACACAGATTATTTCACCTGACTAGACGGAGCAACCCCACAACGAGTTTCTATAGGCTCGCTTCGAGCTTGCTGCCTTCTATACACAACCTAGGGAATCTAGACATCATTGGAATTCATGAAATTCGAATTCATAATAGGGTTTAACCCAAAACATTATTTATTCGCCCGGAACATGCCTCAAATTGGTTTTTCACATAAATCGTTCTTATGAAACTGACTAATATTCTTCCTATCAGCTCCAACTTAACTTCCCCTTCACTAAACTCATGATAATACCCTGTTGGAAGTTTGCAAAATAATTACGACACTTCCGACACAAAATCGACCCCTCCGACGGCTACTGGACACGAGAAAAACATGAAAAATGAGACAATAGTCAAAACCGAAGAGTGAGGAAAGAAATAAAAGCTTAGAATGCGAGTGAAAGGGATTCATACTTACAAAAATCGTGTCGAAGCTCAGGCGGCCGCTCGGTTCACTACTCGCGCCCTTGCACTATAGCATGGGTCGCGGTTCCCTTCTTAACATGACGGACAGGGAACAAGGAGGGGAATTGGGGAAGAGAGGAGAAGAAAATCAGGAAAGGAGGAAAATGCAAAACTTGTTGTCCTATTTAACCGCACAAAAGTAATAAATGTTGCGTAAGGTCGGTGAGCTACATTAACAGAGGATTAGTGAGAATTAATTAGGATTAATTAAGTTAATTAATTATATAACTTTGAAATTTTATATCTTCAAATCAATTAACAATTCATGCATGGTGTTTTATATGGAATTAATCGATTTTACACGTAGAATTTTATATAATTATTTCGAACAAATTCTGGAAGATGAAAATTTTGGGGTACTTTACAAATGTGCCGAACAGCCCTTTCGCCCCTTCAATGTTATCATTTGGAAAATAGTAAACCTGTTGTTTTCCTGCTATCCCCTGGCTGATCCAGCCATTTCCTACCACGCATCGCTGCTCCTCGCCACCTCACTTGCTGCCCTTACTGTCCCAACATTCTACTTTGTTGCCAACGTGATTCCGGTCCCTTCTGTGGTTGTCGCAACCAACTACAACCCTGTTTCAGTCATCTATCTTCGCTCCCCAACCACCGAGCTGATCTCCACCACCCATGGTTGAGCCCTAGCGTGAGTTCTGTCGGCCGTTGAAATTTAGAAATTGGTACTTTTGGAAAAAATGTAGAATGTAATTTTTTTTTAAATATGGTTTTGATTTGATTTAATATACATATATATTGCTTTTTGAAAATAAAATTTTAAATTTGAAAATGAGAATGGACGGATCTCATTCGTTTAGCAGTTTGAATGAACGAGCATCATATCACAACTTACGCATCTATCCCAAGGAATATACACACTGCTTGATGATACGGCTCAATCAAATAAACTACAGAATTCATGACATCCTTTCTGGTTTGCGAACCTTTATGTGGGCCGACAAGTTCTCCTATTTAATTCAAGAAGAATTAAATAGGGTTTATATTACCTGGGTTCATAAAGCTCCCTGTAGAGGCAAACCCCTATAGTCAATTACCCTTCAAATGACCGAGGCCACCTGAGAGAACTCTCGATTTAGATCAGAGGAATCTATCTTCATGAGTTCAAATAATAGGGTTTTCAAAGAGGTGTGGTAATAGGAAATCCAATAGGTGAAAGACACAATGTGGAACGGTTTTGATAGGAATCCAAAGGAAAGAAAGGTAGGGGATGCCACGAATCTCGAGGAGAACCTCGATGACTTCCCAGACTATCCTAATGTTGGGCTTTAAATTTTGGAAATGAATTTATTTAAGTTTCAATCCTGTCAATTAATTATAGGAATTATATTGCATAATATCTGATTATACAAATAACCTGGAAGATAAGAGGATTTATGTCGTACCAGACGACGACCTCGGAATCCTAAGTGAGTTAGAGCTTATATTTCACAACATGACTGTGCAAAAGCCAAAAAGAACAGGTGAGGATTTATGTCGCACTAGGTGGACTACCTCGAAGTCCTATCGCTTGTTATTTAGACTAAGGAATAGTTTTGCTGATGTAGACACGTTTTGCTGTTGAAGATGCTCGTGCTGCCCTCGAAGTCGTGCTCCGTACTCCACGTCGTAGTAGTGTTGCAGTTTAGATTTAAAGTTTAAAGTGAACATGCAAATTGTTGTGTCTGTATTTTATCTTATTATTATTATTTTTATACATGTGTTTTACAATAAACAGGTGTGTATGCTACAGTAGACAAAGTAACATGTTATAGTAAAACGGGAGCAGTAGCGTAGTACAACAAAAAGAAAACAGTAGCAGGCAGACAGGAACATGCTATGCCAAACAGTAAATTAACATCATAAACATGCTATATGGACAGTAGAAGACATGCATCGTACAAACATGCTATAATAAATGACAAGAAACAAGTATTCGCAAGCATGCCAAACTAACAGGAGTATGTACTGACGAAAGTAAAACATGCTACGCTAACAAGAGTATGTGCTGGAGAAAGTAAAACAATCAAGTAGTGTAGTAAAACAAAAGGGAGTAATAGTACTACGAAAGTATCGTGAGCACAGATTACCTGTAATGCGTCGCAACCTGTTTATTATTTTCATTTTATTTCCTGCAAGAAAGGGATTAACACAAAAAGAGTCAGAGTAGACGTAGTAAGGAACCTAAGTAATGGTGCTACTGTATGTGCAGAAAAAGGTGAAGTGTAAAACCCGGTGGTAAACCCAAAAGAAAAGCAAAAGCAAGAAAACCCCAAAACAAATACGAAAGAAAACAAAGAAAATCGAGAAAGAAAACAAAGAAGTCCCGTGGGAAACCTCAAAGAAAATCACGAACAAACACAAAAATCGTAACAAAAACCAAAAAAACACTAAAAAGCTCACAGACGTCCCCTAAACTCACAGAAAACTGTAAGAAAGCCATAGGACATCTGAAAAAGACCGTAAGCATAATGGCGGGGAGGGCTCAGAGCTGTGCTGTATACCCTGACCTCAAGTACTAACTACCAAACTGTCATCCTACGGAGGGCAGTTCTAACTTGATCCAGATAGTGAACCGTGGAGCTTTGTAAAATTTTCATTCATTTCATTTGGATTGCATGCAAGTAAAAAGGTGTATGGATAAAGAGGATATTTTGTAGTGGGGGTAGTTTTGTATTTTAAAATGTATATCTATTTTTTATAAAGCGACACGATCCACAGGTTGACTATCCTAATCGACTTAGGACTGCTAGCAACCTAAGAATGACAACGGCAGACACCCCGAGGGCGGGCGAATAGTGTCGTGAATTCCTTTCTCTACCCTCTCCAGGGTCTCTGAGTCGGGAGGCACTATTCTAGGATTCTCTCGTAACCTCTCTCTAATGCAATGTCATCATCGTCCTCAACCCTAACCACTCTACTTACAGCCTTACTTGATGGCCCCACTTATAGCAAAGGGGCTATACGTGCACGCTTATGCATCCTACATAAGCGTGTAATTTAGTCCAAGAAGCAAGAAGAAAACAAAGGACAGGGGGACAAGGAAGAGAAGGAGGAAACGACCCACCTAAAACGACGACATAAAGGAGGCGGAACGATCCTCAAAACCGAACAAAACAAACGGTCCGACAGTCCATGGATCAGCCGAAGTATCCCTTCCAAATGGTGAATAAATCAACAGTGAAACAGCTCCACAATTCCCTTCCAAAAAGTTGCACTTTCACTTTCTAAAAACAATAAGCTAAAGCCCTCGAGGATATTTCAAACTTCTTCAAACAAGTGTCAAAAACCAACAAGATATTTCCTACCCAAGTGCCCAAAATGTCAACCAAAGCTTTCCAACACTGCAGCTTAAATTAACTGTAAAAGCTTCCAAGATTCCATGAAAACGACACCCAAATCCTCTTTCAAAACAGTGCCCAAACCGGCACAAAAAGATGCTTTTAAAACCCTTTTAAATCGGCATAAATATAAAGGAGTAAATAGACATTTGAAATTCTGGTGGCAAATATGTATATGTCGAAGTTTGGGCGTTGTATATGTAAATATATAAGAGCTGAGTGATATGTGTGTAATTGCTGAAATTTAGGTGTTAGAGATGTAAACATAAAAGAATTATGTGATATGTATGTGGGTGTTCCAATTAAAAGCAAATATGTGAGTTTTCCATTTTTAAATAACTTTGCAAAGAGAGCCTCTCTAGCATTCTTCACACTTTCTAGAAAACACATTTTTAATTTGCACAACTCACTCACATGTTCCAACTTCCCAGCTCTATAACCATTCTCATTCTTAACATTAAACTCATTCAGTTCTTGAAATGACCTTAATTCCCCAATTCCAGAAATACTAGAAAATGCATTCGGGAGCAATCCTAAGTGGCGCGAATTAAAAAGATTACTCACACCACCAGGCAAGAAATTATCAAAGCAAGATCCCCTAACAACATTTCATAGATTATGAACCGTAAATGATAAAGGCTGCTTGGAGATCTTGGCACCTGAGTGAGATGTACAGTAAGATTCAAATTTTGAAATGTTTCACATTTTTTTTTATAGCCTCAGACATCTTTTTTTGAAATGGAGAGTGTATGAACAACAAACAAACGCCTCTTGATGCCTTCAAAAATTTCAGCAAGTATTCCAGTAAAGCCTTGACGGCATCTTTTATTGGTAAGAACACGTGAATGTGGACTTTTAACATCTTTGATTATTCTCAACACATTTAGATTTTTTCAGTTTTGACAAATAAGTGTGGACTAGTCTTAGGAAATTTAAAAGATGAAATATTATCTCCCACGAATATGAAACATTCCCACGAAGAAATAGACTGCCAAATCAGGTAATAAATCATACATCTTATAATATATTTTCTCTCCCTGAAACATCAAAAAAAGGATTTTCTGACCAAATCATTAAAATATCTTCCTCCAGTGTCTCCCAAAGTCTCTTCTTCGATTGCAGATTCCTGAATGAAGCCCAACGCAATCTACATTCAGACTAAATGATCTTTATCACATGGCTAATCTTGTGGGAATATATCACAAAAAGCAAAATAATTTTGCAGAGGTTGTGGGAGGAACGTGATCCTAAGTAAACACATATCTAACGCCTAAATTTTACTTTTCACTTTTATACCACCCCAATCTTTCAAATCATAACAAAAATAACACCATTTAACTTTTCCCTGCATTTATTGTTGTAAGTAACCTTGGTGCTCATAAAAAAAAGATATTAACAAACATTGCTAACTTGATAGTTAAAAAAAACTTTCAGCGCATTTCCATTGGCAGCAAAGGTCATTGGTGGTGTTTTCAATCCTAACCTGAATGAGAGCTTTTGAAAAAAAAAAACATTTTAAATAGTATTGATATTTAAACGTGGAACAAGAACTGGGGAATTTACATGCATAGCACCCTATTCTTATCCGTTTACATATCAAGCACCAGAAATTTGGTCCCCGAAATGTATACTATTCAAATCATTCATATCACATGAAGCATGCAACCTTAACCATGCAAGAGGAGGCACATATATATATCTTCTTGAATGTGCAAAAATTTCAAGACTTAGGAATCCCACCAGCATAGAGCAAACAAGCAAAATCGAGACAAGCTTCAAGCTTATGCGAGGATATTCCACCTCCTCTTTCTTTCTCTCCCCCCTTTTTTTAATCTTTTAAGCCAGCATTTTTATATGAAGTCAAAAATAAAATAGCATTAGAGAGAATAGGAAATAGAGGAGAAAAGAGAGGGGAAGAAATTACCCTGATCAAGATCTTACTCAAGGGGATAGTAGGGAACAAACTAGCAAAGAAAACGGCAAGCTTATAGAGCTGAAACAACCTCTGAACTTCACGTCAACTTGCTTGAGCTTTGAAAGAAACAAAAGGAAGCCACGGAACTCTCAAACACCAACCTCTTAAACAGCAAGTCTTAGCCAAGCTGAGATTTTGGCAGAACCTCCCCCAGACTCAAAATTTTCGGCCCACCCTAGAGCTCCCCAATGGGACTCATTTATAGCAAGAGAGGAGGAACAAGAAGCCAAAACTCACCTTAGGCTGAGTTGGAGTGAAGGAAGGGAGGAACCTGTCGTGGAAGTGACATTGAGCGGCGGTAGAGGCGTGCGGTTCGTGTCTCTGCCGCACGACTCTCTGAGAAGAGGAGTGGGGAAGCTCCAGAGGTGAGGGAAGGAGGAGGTCGTGCGGCTTCATGTCGATCTGGGAGAGGATCGCGTGGCTTCGTATCGAGCAGGAAGAGGATCGCGTGGCTACCTGGAGCTTCGACTGGGGAGCTCGATCGAATGGGGGCTCGGCTGGGGTTGCGCGAGCAGGAGCAGGTCAAAGGAGGCAAATCCGGACGAAGGGGCTCGGGTCTGCTCGAATCGAAGCACGGGTTAGGGATTTAGGGTTTAAGTAAATGAAAAACGTATTAAATTAATTTAATTTAATTAAACGTGCCAAATTCCGGGCGATTTATTTATGCACAAAATCGTGACAAATTGCATATCCTTCCTGAGCAAATTTGACGTTTCGGACGCATCGGCGCACTCAATTTTATGATCCGGAGTCGTTCGGGCAAGATCGTCGTCGATCGGGCCGAAAGTGAGTCAAATTTTGATCCTTCTGAAATTCTGACTCGACGTCGATCGTCTCGGCATTTTGACTTCAGCTCCAATCCGTCCGGAGTAATTGAAGGTGTCAAGACCGCAAACTGAAAATTTGTGCGTCCAGTGGTGCAAAATGTGCACGAGGCTATCCTAATGTCCAGTGGTTCTATGAGGACTCAGTTTGAATTCCTGACGTCAATTCCAACCTGCTATAAGCTAGAGGTACGGAATCTCGTGCGGGACTTCAAAAGAGTAACGAAGTGGCTTCAGACACTCTAAAACGAGGTGGGTCTCACTGTTAGGAATCTAAAAACGTCGGGGAAGCTCATAAAGGCTAGAACCCTAAAGGCTAGGAGGAAAACTAAACCTCGACAAAAGCGAGGTCAACAAGTTCATCTCGTGTTTTTTGTAATTTCCCTTTCTAGTGTGTTTGTTGTAACAGCCTGACCGGCTTTTCAGTAAAAATGTTTGTTTCTCTATTATGGTTTGGATTAACTTCGGTATCAATACTTGTGTTGAAACATTGGAAACAGCTGAAGCAAACACCAAAATCTTCAGAAACTGCTTGTACCTTGCTTGTTTTCCCTGTTAGCTGAATAAATAATCCATTATTATATTTGATTTAGCTTTATATGATTTTGAGTTTTAGGGATTTCAGTTGATCTTTGGGTGGCATGATATTTGATGAGCTTAATTCCATTTAAACAATAAATCTCACTTTTCATTATGAATGTTTGTGCTAATTTTTCTACTATTACGTGCAGCTGAAGATTGCATATAGGCCTGGAGGAAACTTCAATCTTCGTGATTTTCATCAAGCAGTCAATAATTTGCCCATGAGTTTTCAAACAGAATCTAGTCCGTGTATGTCTACTAAATGTGATAATGAAGGTAACAGAAACTGTCAGTCTCGCCTTCTTGACTATATTCTAAAGTGGAAACAATGAGGGTAGCACGCTCTGTTTTTCGTTCCCATTTATTCTTCTAGTTGAACTGTCAATCAGAAAGCTTTTGAGCGATGAATTCTTATGTATGTGGAACGGTAAAGATAGACGGAAGAAAGTTATTGTAACTGCCACCTCTGTTGACGTATTCTCCGAAGCTCTTCAGAATATTTCCATGGTATGCAACAAATATTTATTTCTCGATTTGATGTTCCAATAAATATCTTCATCATATTGATTTATTAATTGATATAATCTGGTTGAGTCCGTGCTTGCATATCTGCTGGTTATAGGGTGCAGTCACCAAGCAGGTGCCAATAGAGTTTGTTGTGCTGGAACAGGAGGCCATTCTGAATAGTGAATCCTCTCTCAATCTCAACAAATTCAATGACTTTTTCAAACGGCATCAGAACTGTGTTATTCATAGACATATTGCTGGTATGACATCAATATAAAAAAGGGTACATTTGTAAATAATAATAAACTTTTTTATCAACTTATTTCAATGGGATCAATAGCAGTTAGTATGTGCTTTGACGTAAATGAGAATGATCGTTATTGCATAATTTTGGCTGGTATTTCTCAATGATATTTTCAATTCTAAATTCCGTGCATAACTTAAACAGGCTATGCAGCTTTTCAATTTGTTAGGAATCCTCCAATAAAACCATCCCATAGTTCATTTTCAAGGGCTTGTTTATGGTAGATTCTCTTATAAAATAATCTTTAGTAACTAGAAGTATTTTCTTTTTGCACTAGTTATTTTTGAATTATGTAATAGCTAATGCCTAAATGAATATCGGACGCTGCAGACACTTGGATCCTATCTGGCCTTGTCAAGATGTGGTTACAAGATTTAAGGGATGATGTAGATGCAGTGAACGCTGTCCTTGCCTTTAAGCATGCCATCTGGGAATCTGCAAACCAAATATCTTGTAGATTGTTTGCCTCCACTTCTATGATTGTTGATGGCTTCACATCTTGTGTGGTAAGAGAGCTTACAAATAGTACACAAATATATTTCAATGCTTCTATACAATTAAATTCTAACTGTCAGTACTTTTATAATTTTGACTATTGTTTAATCTGTAACAATTTATTAAAACAGATTAGCTTGACCAACCCTAGTAAATCTGTATATAAATAGTCTATATGCAGTTGGTTCCTTAGCAAAACTTCATTTTTTCTGCTGTCAAATTTCTGATTTCCATCACAAGTCATATGGGAAGTTGTTGAGTGAATTATGAGATAAATAACAAGCAGTTGTGAAAGAATCTCCTTTTATGCATGTTTACGTCTTTCTATAAAAAAATGCATCTCATTTTCTTGCTTGGGAGGAAAACAATCAATTGTACGATTGGTCAGTTTTAAAGTAAATGCAAAGCAAATCTTATTTTTAAATTTGGGCTCATTGGTTCTCTTAAAACTTGCTGAGAATTGGGCTTTATTTTGGGTCCTATTGGTAAAAAGTAAATTTGGAAGAACTCTTAGGGTTTATTTATAAAACGTTGAAATATCCTATTTAAGCCCATGTTATGAATGTACATATTAGGTATTCAACAACTCTTTCTTTTTGGTATCATAGCTAAACCTAGCCATCTGTGAGGGCCAGGAATTGGCGTATGGAGGCCCAAAGCTCCCGTATGCAGGGGAAGATCGCGTCACGGAAGATCTCTGCTCGATCCACCGTAGGTTGCTCGATTTTTCATCGACTGCTCAATCTGACTAGTTGGAATCGGCGTACAGAGACCCAGCAACATCAGAAACTTCTTCCCCACTGAACCTCTGTATTCTCGTTTCAACATCGTGACGAGGAGCCGCGCGCATTGCAGAGACCTGAAACTAGCTTTTTTCTTTTCCTTACACTTTGCTCTCGCAATATAGTCGTGATTAGAGCTAACTGAAAAGGCAATGTCGGGATTGTGACGTGACCCTCACAAAAACACTCGCGATTAGAGCTAACTTGGAAGACAACTACGGGATTGCGGCGTGACCCAAAGGATACAGTTGCAATTTGAGCTAACTATGCTGGCCACGATGGGATTGGCGTGTATAAATGCGAATGATCAAATTCGTGTGATCTTTGTGTTCTAGCCTTGTGATTGAGGATGTCAAGAGACGGATATAGTGCGTGAGGTTAAAGTATTGGAGCCTCTAGAGAAGAGAGATCCTGAAGTTTTAAAGGTCTTGGTTGCGCTCATATAAGGACCTAGCATCTCGACGGGAGCCACCACCTCAGCACGTGCTTTGATGCAGGTGAAGCTAGATCTCACACCTGTGGAGCTGAAGCTTGATGGATCATCCACGTATTTGAGTTGGTCGTCGGGTTGAGGCCATTATAGTACGGAAGAGACTAGAGGGATATCTGACCGGGGACGAACCAAAGAATGACAGTGCTGATGGCAATAAATGGAGAACCACACACGCCTTAATATACACTTGGCTACTCAGCTCGATGGTTCCGTCAATTTTATCCCTAGTAAATGACGGTCGGAAGGTGAGGGACACTGGGCAAAGCTAAAAAGGATTTATGATGAGACAAGAAACCACATGAATGTGTTTTACATTCAAAGTGAGATAAAAGCAGTGGTACAAGGTGATATATCGATTCAAGAATATGCCATAGATTTGGAGCGAATGTGGGCAGATCTTGATCACTTCTCACCGATGTCGAGCCGTGGTGATTTAGAGTGCAAGAAAGAAGAGATCTTTACACAAATAAGGACTATTCAGTTTTTGGACCTTTAATCAAAGGAGATCAGTCCTCCTAGCTTAGGCGGTTATGCCTTCACTTGATGAGGTCTTTGCTGTAATGATACGAGAGGAGAATCGCATGAAGCTTCACTCTAAGCCAAGTGGACTTTTGGGTGTGCGATCAACGTTGGCTGCCTCAAGCTCAGGTATGATAAGTGTCCAGGGGGAGACTCACAAATGCTATAATTGTGGTGAAGTCGAGCATCTGAGTACAACCTGTCCTAGGACACCTAATGAAAGAAAGATAGGTGAACGGGGATAGGGTTAAGGATGTAGTTGTCGTCGTGGTCGAAAATGTGGAAAGAGGGCAATTGGGCAAATCTAATGGTACAAAGGGGGAGAGACTGGTGTGGTTTTTATCAATGGGGATCACAAGTGTCTAGAACTGTTTAAGATGAAGCAGAAGATAATAGGAGATGGGGCTGAGGATGTTTCAAACTAATCTTCATCAAACGTAACATTGCCATTTATGCTCACCGACAAAGAAACTTGTGATACACATGCTCTTGCCTTTATTTTCATCAAAGGATTATCAGGATGGATAGTATATTCCGGTGTATTTTGACATGTGACAGGTACTGCTCGAGTGTTGTCTTTCTATACTCCTCTAGCAGAGTATCCAGACTGCTAATGGTACATCACAACTTATGGTTGGTAATGGTACAGTAAGAGGTACCAATTATATGAATTTGACCAATATTTTGCATGCTTCTTCTTTTCCAGTGAACCTTTAATCCATTAATATCATTATTCTTCAACTAAAATGTGTTGTTTATTTTGATATTCCTACGATAATCTTCTAAGAGAAAGGAACAGGCAGAACACTGTGACTGAAATGTGGCATAGTGGTCTGGTACTTGGACCGAAGGGGGGGAGGGGGATGGACTCAGCTTTGACATCCATTGTAGAGGTGATCGAGTAAGAGAATCTGGGAGGAGTGTGTTGGATGTATTGCTACTACATCACAGACGTATGATACACTCTTGTTTTAGTTTATTGAGCCGATTTTATCATTCTTTGTATGAAAAAACAAATAAAAAAAACTTGTTTGTGATACTTGTGAATTTGCAAAGCTTGCTAGGAGCTCTGATATCAGTTTTGATAATATAAATTTTGGTATTTTTGACTTGATTCATTCTGATGTTTGGGGACTTTGTTCTACAATTTCTATGAATGGTTATCGATACTTTGTGACTTTTATTGATTGTTTTTTGTGTTACTTGATTTTATTTGATGAATAATATGAGTGATGTGTTTGCTTGCTTTAGTGATTTTCCTTAAAACAATTTAGAATCAATATGGTACAGTGGTGAAAGTATTGAGGTCTGGCAATGGGACAGAGTGTACCAATAAAATGTTTGGGGAGTACTTGTCAGTCCAAGTGATATAGCATCAAACCATATGTCCATACACATTAGCACTAAATAGAGTAGCAGAGAGAAATTACAGACGCATGCTAGAGGTTGCCCAATGCATGATGATCGCAATGAATATTCCAAATCACTTATAGGGCCAAGCACTTTTGATAGCTGCCCAATTAATCAATAGAATGTCATCGAGGGTATTGCATTAAAAGTCTCATTGCTAGATGATAAAATGAGATAGTAGTAAGATTTTACTGTTGAAGGTGTTTGGATGTTATGTTTTGTGAAGGAAATAGACTATTAAAGGGAAGTTAGATCCCAGAGCTGTGAAATATGTGATTGTATGTTATTCTGCTACCCAAAAAGTGGTATGTCTGCTAGTGCCCGATAAAAAAGAGATTGTTTGTGAGCATAGATATGTGATTTAGAAAATTTGAACCGCACTACACCCACAAGGTGACCTCACCCTTAGGTGACTCGCTGGATACTTGAGATATGAGGCAAGAGAGGTGAGTAGCAATGGTGAGAGAGTGATACATGTGGAAGCAATGCCATGTCGTGTGATGTGGGATGTATCGATTGAGGAATCGAAAAATGAGAAGAGTGAACCCAGATGTGGTATGATTCAGTTTGAAGGTGAGCTAAGGGTTTATACATGAAGAAGGAAGCAAAATAAGGGAATGGTGCCTGCAGTGTCACTTGTGCCAGTTAGTCCCTTGTCCCAGTTAGTCCCTTGTCCCAGTTTTCCCAACTCGTGAGACTTCTACACCATCTACTTCTGACTCAGAAGTCCCAGGTGATATTATTCCTACTATTTCTTCTTGTAACCCCTCAACTTTAAGGTGCACTCTCGCAGTGATGCGAGCGATTCTCCCGATCGTTTTGGGTGGGAACATGATATTACTAACTTTGTTTCATATTCTAACATATCACATTTATATGGAGCATTCATTGCATCTTTTGGTCATTGTCTCTATACCCAAGTGTTGTCAGGTTGCTAAGGAGGATCTCGAGTAGAAAGCAACTATGCTTGAAGTGCTTAGGGCTCTCGATAATTACTGAACATTGGAGATAGTGCCACTACTAGCAGGGAAAAAGGCAATTGATTGCAAGCGGATCTTCACAGTAAAGTAAAATCCATAAGGGAAGCTAGAGCAGTACAAAGCACTATTGGTGACAAAAGGTTATAGTTAAACATATAATATTGACTATGATGAAACCTTTATGTCAGTAGCAAAGATGAGCATAGTGAGGACACTGATTTCTCTTCTTGTGAATGATGGGTGGAGGTTGCACCATCTCGATGTGAAGAATAAATTTTTTCATGGTGAGTTATTGGAGGAGGTATATATAGAGATATCGCCAGGATTCAATACAATCCAGATAGTGGGAAAGAAGTGTAGGCTCAGGAAGTCACTGTATGGCTTGAAGCAGTTACCTCGAGCCTTGTTTGAAAAGTTTTGAAATGCTGTAGTGGGCATGGGATTTTAACAGATCAATGCTGACCGTACAACATTTATTCCACAATATGAAAGTCACACCACTATACTTGTTGTGTATGTTGATGACATCATTGTCATTAGTAATGATGAGGTAGAGATTGTCCAACCAAAGGTAATATTAAGAAACGAATTTGAGGTTAGGGATCTTGGACAACACCGATACTTTCTTCGAATTGAAGTGACCTGTGGACCTAAGGGGATGGTCTTGTTCTAGAGAAAATATGTACTAGATCTCCCACGAAAACAAGCATGGAGTGCAAACCTGCAGTCTCTCCAATTGATCAGAAGACTATGCTGAGTACAGAGGCAGCAGAACTAGTCGTGAGAGGTATCGGATATTGGTGAGCCATCTGATTTATATGTGTCACACTCGCCCCGATATCTCTTTTGCAGTGAGCGTGGTGAGCAGCTACATGCATGATCCAAGGAAGGGCCATGCGGGTCCATTATATTGGATTTTGAGGTATCTAAAGAGTGCACCAGGGAAGTGGTTGATCTTCAGTAAGAATGGGCATGTAAAAATTGAGGGCTTTTGTGAGGTTGACTGGGCAAGTTGTGTTGATGACGGATGATCCACTTCAGGATACTGCATGTTCGTAGGGGACAATTTGATCTCTTTGAAGAGCAACATACAATTTATAGTAGCGAGATCAACAATAGATGCAGACTACAAGACCATGGCTTTAGGAGTTGCCAAGATGATGTGGCTGAGAGCATTGTTGGTTGTGTTTGAAGTGGATCAAAGAACTCAAATGAAGTTGTGGTGTGACATCAAGTCAACAATCAGAATTGCCAACAACCTAGTGCAACATGATAGAACCAAACATGTGCAGATTGATAGATTCTTCATCAAGGAAAAGCTGAATAACGGGCTAAATAACAGGCTACTGGAGCTAATTCATGTACTCACTGGAGAGCAAGTGGCTGACTGCCTCACTAAAGGACTTATTTCAGTAGATTTGTCTAGGTTGTGTGACAAGATGGGCTTAGTGGATGAGAATTGGACCTTATTTAGGGTCCTATTGGTTATAAAGAAATATTGAAGAAGTCAAGGGGCTTATTTGTAAAATGTTGTAAAGCCCATGGTATGAATCTACATATTAGGTTTTCAGGAAATCTTTCTTTTAAACTTCAGCTTCAATATTGGATTAGGATTTTTTCCTGGGCGTTCAGTTTGTTTGCTTTGGTAACTTCTCCATATCTTTATTATTTTCATGGTAACTTCGCCACATCTCAAAGAAAGTTTTTGAATGCAAATTTGACCCATGAATGAATAGCATCCTATGGGTTGTCAAATGCATTTCTATTTCATCTAAAAACTGTTATTGTTGATTTCGTGGGCATGCACTAAAAATTTTATTATTTATAATATTTTAACTTTTATATTTTCATAGTAAATTATTCATATTCTTCCACGGGTTTCACTAATTTATGCGCCACGTTCCATGAAATGTCCAGCCTAGTAATATGAAAAATGGCTGTGATTTGGTAGATCTTCTTTCCATTTAACATGAATATATAGTCAAGTTAAATGAATTTTTTAGTGGATGTCGTGGCTTTATTGGCTGCAAATCAGATTACATTACGGTAAGTAATGACATTGAATTTAAGTTCTGCTCTGTTATTTTTTTTTATTTTATTTATTTTTTTAGTTTCTTTGTGAAGAAAACCTTGAAGTATTCTAAACCAGTAAGCTTTGCCTTAACGGTTTGCATGCTTTCCCACGCTTGTATTATTTGCCGGCACAACCAATTATTTAAACTACTTTAACAAAGGTTTCTATGAAGTTTTTAAGATAAGCTTACTATAGACATGCAGGTGCCATGGATGTCCCATCGGCGATGCTTACAAGCAGGCAAAGAAGAATTTTTGTCCAATTACCACTTTCGAACTTGGAAAATCTGATTTGATTGACAATGCGATTAGAGTTGGAGGAAATACTTTGCTATTTGTGCCTTCATTTGAAAGTTCATCTGAGCTGCACAGAATCAGGGGTCTTATTACTTTAGATGTTATCGAACGCACAAGCCTGGCGTCTCTAAATGAAGGTTAAGAAAGCAATATTTTCAATTCTGCACATTTGAAACTTGGTTTGGTAATTAATATTTATCTAACCGTCTGATTATCCTGTTGATTGATGATTTACTCTCTTTCTGGAGAGAGTAGGATTAAAACCATGTGATTGCAGATTTTTTGCTTAATATTCCTACAAAGTATTTATTGCCAGGGGTAAAAAATACTAAAAGCTGTGAATTTTTTCCATTTCTATTGTAACAGGTGTAATTATGGGAACACCTTATGTTATTACTCCAGTATATCATGATAAGGAAGCTGCTTCAAAAGAGCACGAAATGAATGCACAAAGTGAGTAGGCTAGATTGATTTCTTATTTGTGATTGGCCTTTCATGCATCTGTTTAATGTTTGTTTCATGTTAAGTGCAGTTTTTCACGGACTCTGCGAATCTCTTTATTATCTCGACCAGGGGCTTGTGTGTTCATCATCTTGTAACCTAGAGAATATGACCGATGGAAGCTTTATGAGCTTTTATATTCTACAGTCTTCATACCATGGACTGATGCTTCTGAGGGTAACATTCTCTTATTTATCAGAAATTTTCTCCTATGATAGCTTACTCCTGGATTTATAGTTATTATTTCTTTCGGTATAAAGTGACGTCATCCTTTAACCATCCTTTTTTCGATACTTCTACTACTGATGGCCATCTACATGAATATTTAAATATTAAAGCACAAATAGTGCTTTTATTTCACAATTGTGTAATTTTATCTGAGTTATAGGGGAGAGTTCTTAATGGTGGATATTTTCTTCATTATGTTCCCATGTTCGATCTCTTTTCATTTCAATATGACCAAAGAATCTCCAATCAATCCTTGGTTACGGTTTGCAAATTGAGCTGTTAGAAGTATTTTAAATTCTATCTAAAAAAGCTTTCGTATCATCTCCTCCAAGCTCTCGAGTTAGTTTTTCATGGGAGAAAACCTATTGTCTATGGAGTGAAGTCTTCTTTCTTGGAGAACCTTTCCTCCATCCTGGATTCTCTTCATCCAATTTCTTCCCCAAATCATCTAGTTTTTTTGTTTCCATCATTTCCCAACAAGTTTTCAATTACAAAAGGCAGAAAACTTGTATTGTGAAATGTCGTTGATGGTTTCAAGATAGTTTGAATCGCGTTTGTAGCGTGAGTAGGTCCGATTTGATTTGACTGCACGCCATAATTAGAATGGGAGAAAAATTGGAGTTTCATTTCTCTATACTTTTCGTATGATGGAAGTCTCGAGCCTCTCTCTGCCGCTTCATTTCCTTCTCAACAAGCTCTAATCACAATTGTATTGCATCCACGATGCGGGAGAAGGTAAAAGATCGGTGTTTGAAATCTCTATAATTTGCGATTCGTTGTTGCCTTCTACGCAAGCTCTAATTGTGATTGTATTGCGAAAGAAAATTTTGGTAAGCTGCGATCACGCCATTGCCTTCTCCGCCAGCTCTCTCTACTGTGATGGAGGTTACATGGGAGTTTCAGGTCTTTGTCGTGACCCTGTCGTCCCTTCCTAGGCTGATCATGACTATCACGCAGATGGGTTTGGGCGGAGGAGAAAGATGGGAAAATTGGGTCTCTGTCGTGAGCCTGATCGGTAGTTTGGATGCAGAATTATTTTTCAGGCTGCGATTCTTTTTTCTTCCTAGATCAAAACCCTTTGATACCACTTTGATACAATTTGACATAGAAGTTAACACGTTTTTCCACAAAATTACGACACATTTTATTTCAAGAACACCAAATCAAAGTAATACAACACAAATACATAATAGATAAACACTTATAATTCGAGAAGTTACCCAAACCCTAACTCTAAGACTCTAAGTTAATAATTCTCATGCATCACCCTAACCCTTAAGTTATTAAGCCCAATTTTTACTCAACAACAATAATAATAATAAACCAATTTGCCCTTAGGCTAATAAAAGACAAAATTGCCCTAATGCCAGTGCAAAACATAACACTTTCAAATATTTTGGTAACAAGATTGTTTGAGGTATTAAAATTTTAAAAAAATTGTTTAGAACTTGCGTAAGACTTATACAATCAAGGACCTTCGGGGCCTTCCTCTTCAAGCAACTGGTGGCTGCTTCTGCTCTGATAATTGAGGGGTGGAGTTATATTCCTAGGCTAGGATGTGATTGTTGGCCAGCTTCAACAATTCGGCGAGAGTTTTAGGTTGTTGAAGGTTTAATGCATAGCAGAAAGGTCCCCCCTTTAGCCCTTCGGGCAAGGGCAGCATGTGCAACAGCTGGTTCCTAGCATGTCCTTTTGGAATCCGATGACAAACAAACGATGGCTCTCGCGATCCCCCTGTCTTATATGCAATAAGTTCTTCAAACTCTTCTATGGTTTTTGGGCACTGACAAATTGTCACGAACATCCTCCTGAAATCGACAAAGGAGGTGATTACTCTAGGAGACGGTCTCTTAAACCACCTGAGGGTCGACCCTCACAGCTTGGTGAAAATGAGGCAACACTTAAGAGCACCGGTGATCCTCAAAAGATTGAATGCCGATTCAGATGACGCGAGGTGGTCGACCGAATTGTTTTGACATTTATAGAATTCGAGGGATGGTATCTTGAATTTCTCAGGGGGTTCGACAGTTGAAATATGTCAGGAAGATGCATTCTCTGGTTGGCGAGTGGCCTCAGTGCACCCAAAATGCTGTCTGTCTAGTTTTGCAGACCCACCACTACCTAGTACTGGTAGTCTTCTTGTCCTTTCAGGGCCTGGTTTGCCCTTTCTCGTTGAGCGTCGAACCTTGGTCCTGGGGGTAGTTCTCGAGGAGTCTATTCCCTTAAGCTAGTGCTTCTCTGATAGCCTCGATCATTTAGCCCATCATTTGGTTTCTTTGCTCCTAGATTTGTTGTTGCACACTCTCGGGTGCATTCCATATCCGTGGTGTCTCTTTTGTGGGTTTTTTTCTCTTTATTGTGCTCCTCTTCTTGTTGTTGGTATGATCCACACTCACTGTCTTTTAAGATGTTGAACCCGAAATTTTTTGTGAATCACACTTAAATAACAGAGCGTAGAATATGAGAGAGAGGATGAGAGAGAGAGCACACCAGAGTAGAGTTTTTAGAGATATAATCTCTGATTTATTAGCCTTTTACCTTCAATTTATGGGCCAAGAGGTACAAGAAGTACAATTGCCTGCTTGCCTCTGTTTTGATAAGGGCGCTACGGGGTAATTTAGTCATACAAAAATAAATAAATAAATAAATCAATAAATAAAAAGTCTTCAGCTCGACTGTCCTGCCACTCACCTGCATGAGGATGGTAATCCTTGGATCGACAGGGCTTGTTCAGTCGACTTTGCTGGGTTTGGGTAGCCATTCGACATGAATTGTCTTTGGTCGTTCGAATCTTCTCTTTGTTGGCCTAATCAGTCGGTTGGCTGCTTTGGTATGTCAATCAACTTTTGACCTTTAGGTGATACTCCTATGAACAGGATGCGGTTAGTCCTTCGAGCAGAGAGTGAATCACTATAATTTGACATGTAGCTCACCCCTTCCATAGGAGAACCATCGAGGAGCGCTTATGGGTGTCATGATGAACGCTTTCATACACTTGAATCTGGAGGGATTCCTCTGAGATGAGTCATGATGTTGTTGTGAGAATCATGATGTTGTTCTGAGAATTTGGTCGATACCTTCTCTTGGTTAGACAGGTTCTGACCTTCGAACTAGGGAGCTTTCGTTAGGTTGGCTTAGAATGTGGCTTCAAGGGAACTATGAAGCAATGGGCTTTATAGGCTCGTGTGATAAGTCCTTTGATCCTTAGAGGGCCCTCTTTGACCATGCTTCTTTTGATCCATTATATTTCTTTGATATTTGTGTTGACATATTTTTGGTGTACAAGCTTAGAGTATTTTTAGCTATTTCTTTTTTCTTCATTTTCTTTTCTTCCTCTTGATATTTCTTTTTACTATTTCTTTTCCACTGAGAATTACCATATATAGTTAAACATATGTTTTAATGATTTGGACCGTCTAACTTTCCCTAATTAATAATCCTTAATTACTTCTTAATAAAATTAATAAATATTATAATTCCATCAAAAAATTAAGTTCAGTTAGTTTAAGTTAGATGATAATTGCAGGGTTTAAAGGATTTCTAATTAATTACTTCATTTATTATCATAAACCTGCCCGGGGATTAGAATTAACCAAGATGGAAACAGAAGGCTGGACGGTGGAAACCAAATTTTTGTATATTCGTCAAAGAGCCACTAATTAAGATAAACTAAATTATATATTTAAAATTACCTTGTTACTGGTTGTCGTTATTTTCTATAAACGTTATTTCTTCTAACATTCATCGTTAATCACATAATTAACCTGTAAAGTTAGTTTAATATAACACTGAATTAAACAAGCCAGTTAATATTCATATTCCTAAATTACAATATTATAAGAAAAAAGAAAGCAAAATGAATGTCAGTTAAACTTTTAATAAATCAATATAAATATTTGTAGCTATTCAAATATTCTTACTATATCAATAACATATCAATATTATTTCATATCTATACAACCGTCACAGGAGTATCGTTTAAAAATTGTGTCAATTTTGACATCAATATTAATATCCTTTTCCATATACGTGCATGAGTATCTTACCATTCTCCCACAAGTATCATTAATGGGTGACTCCATCATAGTCATCATAGTCATCATATCCCACTAGTCTTCTTCTCGCACGTGAGCAACGAAGGATTCCCCACTCGACAATTTTTTCTCCTTCAGTCGTCTCGACGCAATTAACACCCACACACAGCGTCGATGACACAATAACCCTACTTCCTCTTTGGTCTCGACTCGGCTTGTAACACTCATCGCCTCCTTCCTACAGAAGGTGCTCGGCTTTAAAGGTTTCTTCCTCCATTCTCTCCACGTGAGCACTGTGCGAAGTTTTTTTTTTTCTCTTTGGACTTCTCTTTCTTCTTTCTTCCTCTCTTTCGTCACTCTTGATTTTTCTCCCCCTATCTTTCGATGGTATGAATGAGGAGACATGCGAAGGATTGGGTGATATTTCTTACAGTGGGATGCATGTCTCCTAACGGATGCACTTCTCCAAACACTGCCAATGCCGGGTCCTAAGACCTGGATGTGAAAAGTGGAGGGTTGCGTTAAGTAGTTGACATCCAGCATAAAATTTGTCGAAACATTATGATACGAATCCTTTGGATCGTTGTGTAAATGCTATGGCATCCCCTGGAAGCGACGCATTGCTGATCTTAATACAGTGAAAAGTGTGCAAGGGTCATTACACCGGCACCACAGTATAGTGTCAAATAAGCAAGAATTTCCACATTACGGACGAATGCGGGTAAAGAAGTTAGCCTATGAACTGATATTAAGATATGTTCTTGGAATAAAAGTATTCTCACAGGTAAAGTAATATAATTAGTTGATGTTATGATTCATATAAGGATAAGTAGAAACTAAATGGGTTGAAGAAAAAGCTAAGGAAATTGATAACTTTAGTTTTAAACTTAGGTATTCAGGTAAGAGTCGCAATATAAATTGTTTAGGCGTAATCATAGATAAGAGTATGTAAGATAATGTTGTAAAAATTAATAGAATTGGAGATAAAATTATAGCCCTTAAAATTATTGTTGATACTAAGATTTTTAATATTATAAGTGCTTATGCTTTTCAATTAAGTTTAGATATAGAAAGATAAATTCTGGAATGACCTAGAAAACTTAATACAAAAGATACCTTTTGAAGAAAGAACATTTATTGGAGGAAATTTAAATTGACATGTTTGTAGAGTGGTAGAAGATCTTAGAAATATTCAGGGTGGCTACGAGTGTAAAGTGATTAATGAAAAAGGTAGTCATATTAGATTTTGTTTTAGAGTATGATTTTGTTGTTGTTAATATTTTATTCAAGAAAAGAGATGAGCTTATTATTACGTATAAGAATAGATTTAATAAAACACAAATTGATTATTTTCTTTCGAGAAGAAGAGATCGTCGGGAATGTAAAGATTGTAAGGTCATTCCAAGTGAGAATTTAAGTACTCAACATCGATTATTAGTCTAGCTTTTAAGATGAATAGTTGTAAAATAAAGAATACTAGGAATCATTGTCGTAGAATTAGATTAGTGCACCTAAAAGGCAAATAAAATTATTTTTATGAGTAAACTTCAAAATTTCAAGATTTAGGATGTTCATGAATAAACAAGTTTTATGTGGGATAAGATAACAAATACTATTAAATATGTGGTAAAGATGTACTTAGAGAATTAAAAGAAAAAAAATTTTATAAATAAAAATAGTTGGTGGTGGAATATTAATGTGTAAGAAAAAATAAAATATAAGAAGTAATGTTATAAAATTTGGTTTAAATGTAAAAGCTTAAAAAACTGTGAAATATATAAAATGACCTGTAGGGAGTCTAGGAGAACAATATGTGACGCTAAAAGTTCTGCTTTTAGTGATATTTATAATATATTAGATACTAATGAGGGTGAAAAATATATGTATAAACTATCCAAATAAAGAGAAAAGAAAGTAAAGATTTAACTTAAGTAAAGTGTATTAAAGATGGAAAATCATAAAGTGTTTTTCTTAGAAAATGATATTCAACATAAGTGGGTAAGTTATTTTGATAAACTTATTAATGAAGTTTCTGAAAGTACAATCGATCTTAATGATCTTAATATCGTTAATAATAATAAAATATTTCATTTTTACCTTCGCATTAGTAAAAAATAGTTGAGGAGGTTTTAAAGAAAACCAATGGTGGAAAGTGTAAAAAAAGGTTGAGGAGGCTTTAAAGAAAACCAATGGTGGAAAGTATATTGTACCTGATGATATCCCAATTGAAGTGTGGAAATATATAGGAGATTTGGGAGTTTCTTGGCATACTAAACTCTTTAATATTATTTTAAAAACTAAAAAATGCCCGGGGATGGAGGAAAAGTATTTTGGTCCCCATTTTAAAGAATAAGGGGATGCACAAGAGTGTACAAATTATAGAGTAATTAAGTTGACGTGTCATACTTTAACATTATGGGAGAGGGTAATTGAACATAGGTTAAGACGTATTATAAAGATTTCTCATAATCAAATTGGACTTATGCTGGGCAGGTTTACTATGGAAGCTATAAATTATTGAAAGGTTTGATGGAGAAGTTCAAAAAGAATAAGAAGGATCTACATATGATTTTTATTGATTTAGAAAAAGCATACGATAAGGTTCAAAGAGATATTATTTGGAGTGTTTTAGACAAGAAACGTGTTGATATGACTTATATTCAAGTCATTAAAGATGTGTATGCTAGAGTTGTTACTTGTGTTTGAGCGGGAGGATTGACCAAATATTTTCCTATTTCAGTTGGATTACTTCAAGGATCGGCTTGAAGCCCATATTTTTTGCTTTAGTTATGGATGCTTTTATTGGACATTTACAGGAGGATGTTTCTTGCTTTATGCTTTTCATTGATATCCTTCTCGTCGAAAAGACTAGAGAAAGCTCAGGAAAAACTTAAATTATGGAGGTCTACTTTGGAATCTAAGTAGACCTGAATATATAGAATGTAATTTTAGTAGTAGTAGCTCTAATGACAGAGTTGTAACTATGGGTGATCAAATTATTAAAATGTGTGAACGCTTTAGATATCTCGGGTCTATTATTCAAAGTGATGGTGATAAAGACGGGGATGTTATTAGTAGAATTCAAGCTGGTTGGTTGAAATAGAGGAATGCTTCGGGCCTATTGTGTAATAGAAAAGTACCGCTTAGTTGAAAGGAAAATTTTATAATATGGTGGTGAGACCTACAATGCTCTATGGCGCTGAATGTTGGCCTTTAAAAGAAAAGCATAAAACTAAGTTAAGTGTGCCGATATGAGAATGCTTAGGTGGATGAGTGGCTTTTCACTTAGAGACAAAATGTGAAATGAATATATATTCTTGATAGGATTGGTGTAGTTCAGTGGCAGACAAAATTAGGGAAACTCGTCTTAGATGGTCTGGTCACATTAAATGTCGACCATCTGATGATCCGATTAGGAGAGTAGATGCTTTAGATCCGACTTATGTTACGAAAGGCAGACCTAGGCCTGGAAAGACTTAGGCATATTGTATAAAAGATTATCTTAATTTATTAGAATTAAATGAAATATGACACTCAATAGAACTCAATGGAGAAAAAAGATTCATGCAGCCAACCCCACTTAGTGGGATAAATGTTTATTGTTGTTGTATTTTATTATTATTATTATTATTATTATTATTATTATTATTATTATTATTATTATTTTAACTTTATGTTATTACACCATCTCTAGAATGCACAAAAGTGGATCTCCTTCATCTCCTGACACTTCTTCTATCCCATCTTCCTTCATATCAATAAGGGCAAGTTGATCATTTTCAGTTTCACCATCCAATAGATGCACCTGTTGCCTTAAAGGCCATTAGTTTGGCTTGTGTCCAATTTGAAATACTCTGAAACACATCAAATTATTGGGTGTTGCAGATTGATTTTCTCTTGTTGGAGTTTAGGTTTAACCAGTTGCTTGTTCTCACCGGTTGTGTTGACTTTGGGTTCATAATTTGTTTGGTATTGAAGGGAGCTCAGTTTTGTAGAAGAACTAGATGCCTTGCTGCTTTCTCCAGGGTATGCTGGCAAGTTTTTCCATTTAAAATTCACCTGTGTGTGTTGATTAAGCTGATGTTCCGCTTTAAGTGCAAGGTTAACGGCTTGGAAGTGTGACCACATTGAGCTTAGTTCCAATTTATCTTGGATGAAGTCCATCAAACCAAAAACGTATCTGGCAACCAATTGATTGTTGGATTTATTTAGGCCATTTCTAGCACTTAGCCTATTGATTTCTTCAGTGTATTCACTCACTAATTTCAATCCTTGCGAGCCGTGTTGGTATTGCATATACAAATCTGCTCAAAATTAGTCGGTAAGAAGTAAGATCTCAAAAATTGCTTCATCCGATACCAACTGCGAATGCATCCTTCTCGTCTTCCAGTCTGCAGTAATTGTAACCACCATGCTGGTGCGCCACTTTTTAATCTACATGCGACATACTTAAGTTGTTTTTCAGGTGGGATTACCATATTTTTGAGAAATGTTTTGGTAGATTGTTTCCAATCCAGGTAATTCTCGATATGCAAATGCCCATCAAATAAGGGAATATCTAATTTAAATCAAAATTCACCATGATTCAGATTCTCTTTATGGTTTGCATACCTCCAGAAATTTGGATTCTGTTCGATAACATTCGTCTTCTTTAGATTCCTTGCGTCAATACCGACATCTAAATCAGAATCTACTAAGTTTTCTGTCAGCTTCCGTCCCCTTTCCTTCAATCCAGGAAGCAAAATGCAGGGTATAGGTGTGATTGCCAATACCTCCGGTTTGGTAGGGGGTAGACGTGGATTTCTGCCTTGATCCCTTGCACTTCCCTTCACATATCTGCAGCAAATCGAGCAAACTCAGCTGTGAGCTCATCAATTCTCTGCACTAATTTTGACTGGATGGTCCCTAAAGAATCGAGGCTCCGATCACAGTTGAGGGCCTGCCATTTACTTCCATCCACCATTCTCGCAGTCAGTTGAGCTCTGATACCACTGGTGCGGAAGCCGAATGAGTCCTGGGAAGAAAATAAAGTAGAAAAGAGCAAAATTGCAAATCAACTCTTATATTATCAAGTATAGCCCCTTCTCTAATAGTGAGAAGTCTTATACATAACTCGTTATAGAAAACCTGCCATACCAATAGATGTATAAGCAATATTGAAATTAACTACTGTATGTATACCCTTATGTAACAAATAAGAACCTGCAATCTTAATATAAGACGGTTTAAAAAAAGGTCAGTAGGTAATAAGCTTACTGTAGGAAATTTAATACGGCAGATCATTAAAGGCATAAGAAGAGGAGTTAATACCTCGGAATATGAGAGTACAATACTTATTGCAGATGATTTTCAAATGCTCCTAGCAAGTTTTTTTCTCTTTTGGTGCCCTTGTAAATGGCTTATTTTTTTTCCCTCTTTACGTACTTATGAAATAACCACTTTCGATACTTTACATTCAGTTGTTATATTGAATGGATGTTTTGTAAATCTCTCATTGGCTTTAGGTTACTTCCCTTAATCCAAGAGAACCGAGACCAAGGCCATATGAGTATTGTTGTTATGGCAATGTCGAAGGAGACTGACTCTGCTCACTATGAAGACCAAGAAAGCAATGAAAATGCTAATGCTGTGATAAAGGCAATGAGAAAAGTTTACGGCAATATAATGATGAAGGCTGCAACATGAAAAATGTTTGCATTAATGTAATGATGAATACTATAATTATAGAAAATTTTGAAAAATATGAAGAGAGTACATCAATAAAGGTAGTAGGATTGTATTAATGCGATGATGATGGTTACGAAGTAGAAATATAATTAAGAGAACAAGCTTGAGGCTCTAATATAAAAGGAGAGAATTGGTTGATTGTATTTCATTTCAACATGTACAAAACTTGTTTAACCAAAAAAAATAAAAAAAATTAAAATCAAGGAATAGAATTAATTATAAAATGATTAAAATAGTCCACTGATTCACGAATAGGCAATTGGAATATAAGGCTCTAACATTATGATCACAGCTGGTGAAAATTACTAGTATGTTTTGGATTGTCTTTCTCTCTGCCCTTTTGCAAGGGTTCATATCCAATGCCTTGTTAGATACTTCAATAAAATTTATTTTTGAGACTATTCTAGATGATTAGATGGTGGTGTAATTATAGATAAGAATTTGAAAGATAATGTTGTAAAAATTAATAGAATTGGAGATGAAATTATAATCTTTAAGATTGTTGTTGATACTAAGATTTTTAATATTATATGTGCTTATGCTCCTCATGTAAATTTAGATATAGGTTCTAAAGAAAAATTTTGGGATGACTTAGAAGAATTAATACAAATGATATCTCTTGAAGCAGAAATTTTTATTGGAGGAGATTTAAATGAACATGTCGGTAGGGTGGTAGAAAATTTTATAAATGTTCATGGTGGATATGGTTTTGGAGTGATTAATGAATAAGGTAGAGCTATATTAGATTTTGTTTCAACGTATGATTTTGTTATTGTTAATATTTTATTCAAGAAAAGAGATGAGCATACTATTACTTATAAGAATGGATTTAATAAAACACAATTTGATTATTTTCTTATGAGAAGAATATAAATTTTATAAGGTCTTTCCAAGTGAAAATTTAACTACTTAATATCGATTAGTTCTGGATTTTAAGATAAACTGTTGTAAAATTAAAAATACTAGAAATAATTTTCATAGAATCAGATGGGGCATCTAAAAGACAAATAAAATTATTTTATGAGTAAACTTCAAGATTTTAAGATTTGAGATGTTTATGAAGAAGCAAATTCTATGTAGGATAAAGTAACAAACACCATTAAACAAGTGGTGAAAGAAATATTTGGAGAATCAAAAGGAAAAGTTTTCATATATTAAAATAATTGGTGGTGAAATAATAACGTGCAAGAAAGATAAAATATAAGTTGTATTATAAAAAATGGTTTAAATGTGGAAGCTTAGAGAACTTTAAAAAATATAAAATGGCCTGTAGGGTGTCTAAGAGAACAATTTCTGACGCTAAAAATAATGCTTTTAATGATCTTTATAATAGACTAGATACTAAAGAGGGTGAAAAATATATGTATAAACTAGTCAAACAAAGAGAAAAGAAAAGTAAAATTCAACTCAAGTAAAAAGTATTAAAAATGAAAATAAAAAAAAATATTCTTCTTAGAAAAAAAAATTCAACATAGGTGGGTGGGTTATTTTCATAAACATTTCAATGAAGTTTCTGAAAAAACATTCAATCTTAGTGATCTTAATATTATTAATAATATTAAAATATTTTATTTTTACCGTCGCATTAATTAAAAAGAAGTTGACGGGTCTTTAAAGAAAACCAAAGGTGAGAAGTCTGTAGGACATGATATCTCAATTGAAGTGTGAAAATATTTAAGAGATTTGAGAGTTTCTTGACTTACTAAACTCTTTAATATTATTTTAAAAACTAAAAGAATGCCTGAGGAGTGGAGGAGAAATATTTTGGTCCCCATTTTTAAGAATAAAGGGATGCACAAAAGTGTGCAAATTATAGAGGAATTAAGTTGATGTGTCATGCTTTAAAATTATGGGAGAGGGTAGTTGAACATAGGTTAAGACATATTCTTATTATTTCTCATAAACATTTTGGATTTAAGCCGGACAAGTCTACTTGGAAGCTATACATTTATTGAGAGGTTTGATGGAGAAGTACATAGAGAATAAGAAGGATCTATATATGATTTTTATTGATTTGGAAAGAAAACTTACGATAAGGTTTCAAGAGATATCCTTTGGAGAGTTCTAGTGAAGAAAATTTTTGATATGACTTATATTCAAGCCATTAAAGATATTTATACTAGAGCTGTTACTTGTGTTCAAAAAGAAGAAGGATTGACCAAATAATTTTCTATTTCAGCTGGTTACATTAGGGATCGACTTTAATCCCATATCTTTTTTTTTAGTTATGGATGCTCTTTCTGGAAATTTACAGGAGGATGTACCTTGGTGTATGCTTTTCGTTGATGATATCCTTCTTGTGGATTAAGACTAGAGAAAATGCTTAGGGATAACATGAATTATGGAAGTCTACATTGGAGTCTAAAAGCCTTCATTTGAATGTACTAAAACAGAATACATGGAATGTAATGTTAGTACTAGTAGCCTAGTAACGAAGTTGCAACTCTGGATGATCAAATTATTACAAGGCGCGAACACTTTAAATATATCAAGTTTATTATTCAAACTAATGGTGATATGGATGGGGATTTTATTAGTAGAATTCAAGTTGGTTGGTTGAAGTGGAGGAGTGCTTCGGACCTACTGTGTGATAGAAAAAGTACCGTTTAGTCTGAATGGAAAATTTTACAAAATGCTGTTGAGACCTGCAATGCTCTATGGCGCATAATGTTGGCTTTTAAAAGAGAAGCATAAAACTAAGTTAAGTGTTGCCGAGATGAGAATGCTTAGGTGGATGAGTTGCTTTACACTTAAAAACAAAATGAGAAATGAATATATTAGTGATAGAGTTTGTGTAGCTTCAATGGCGGACAAAGTTAGAGAGTTTAGTCTTAGATGATTTGGTCACATTAAACGCCGACCATCTGATGATCCAGTTTGGAGAGCAGATGTTTTAGATTCGAATTATGTTAACCAAAGCAGTGGTAGACCTAGAAAGACTTGGGCATATTGTATAAAAATTATCTTAATTTATTATAATTAAATGAAAATATTGCACTCAATAGGACGTAATGGAGAAAAAAGATTCATGTAGCCGATAGCACTTAGTGGGATAAAGGCTTTTTGTTGTTGTTGTACTATTCTACATGATTAGATTGTGTCCACTTTTAATGATGGACTCCAGAGATATCTTGTTCATTTACAATATAGGCTTATGCTGATTTATATAGGAGGTTGTAATAAGCTATGAAGCGCATAATTTGTCATGATTTGCTTGATATAAATCAAATGTGATTGTTGTTGTGGTTGAATTTGTCTAAACCAAGTAAATTTGATGAAAATGTTTGTATTTATTTTCCTTCAAAATCATCACCTAAAGCAATGGTATGTGCATAGTTTATTTATTATTCTTTATATTAATTGGCTTATTTATTTTGTTATTTTTAAATTTAAAAACATGTATGTAGTGTAGAAATATAGAGGATGTATTATTTATTTATTGATTTTTTTTTTAGTTTGTTCTTACGATTTGACATGATTTTAGCTCCAATTCAATTTAAGTTTTATAGTGAATTATTTCAAGGTTTACCACGTATTGCTGGATTTTAATTAATGCAATATTATCTGGTTTAGAAGTTCTTGGATGGTGACCTTTGGCATTTTGTTGGCACACTTAAGGAGAAGAGTAAAAACTTGATATCTCAATTCTGAGAGGGCACAAGGAGAAGAATAAGAACATGCTGCATCACGAAGCCTTCATGCATTTCTTCTGCTGCATGAGTCTTGGTGAAGTAAATTAAAATTTCACTTAGGAAGCTCTTACCTCACACTTTTAAGACTCTGATTCTTTGGAAGTTATTTAAGTATTTCAGACTGAGACATTTCATGCTTCTTCGTTGACGTACCTTTTAGACATTTTATACTTTTGCAAACATATCTATCATGCGTCTTCTTATAATTGAATGTAAATATTTGGTTTTTTTTTTTCTCTAAGCTCAAGTTTTTTTCATTTTTAAAGAAACTTTGCTATATCTGTGATTTGTTGTTTGTTCTATGATGTTAATTTTAACTTAAAGCTTGACATTTGAAACTGTTGAATGATTTATTCCATCTTTTTGGCAAATATCAATTGCCATTGTGATGAGAAACTGCTGTTCTTCTTTATAATTTTGAAGATCATTTTTCTGGAAAATATTCTGTGTTGGTTGTATGTGTAACAATAGATAAAGCGGGAGAGGGAAAAGAGAAAGTGCGCTGATTTTGTCAGTTGCGCACTTTCTTTCCTCGCATTCTCCTCTTTATGCAGAGCACTAAGGTTACATAATATTTTTCTTTCTTTTGATTAGTTTTAGGAGCGTTGTTATATAAGTTGGAATTGATGCATTTATTGAACCTACAGAGGCTCGCTGCTTCAGAAGAAATTATTCCACTGTCGAGTCGAACAAAGCAAATATTTGCATCTGAGGAAATAATGAACTTCATACAGGCTTCTTTGTCCAAGGTATCCTACGTCAAAATTTAAATTTTGAACGTTTATTTCAGTGTGTATGTTTTCTTTGAATGAGGGGTGAGGAACTAAAAATGAAAGTTATACAAATTATATGCGGGCATGAATTTTGTTTCACGTAATATATTTGATTCGCATTTATTTCTCTAACCATCTATGTTATTTTCTCAACTTCCAATATGACTTTAATCTGATAGAGAATCTATTAGATTGACGTAAAGGTGTAAATGAGGTTAACTTGAGCGAGCCCAAGGCTTTTCTTCGAGCTCAAGCCTTGTTTTTGTTCGGGTCGTTCAAATTTATTTTTGTTCTTTTCCAATTCGTTTTCGAAATGGCTCATAAATAACTTGTTTATGTTCGACTCAATTACAACTCATTTGTTCGAATTAAGCTCATGTTCCACTTGAACTCATAGAACTAAAAAATATGTTCAATCAAATTATTGTTTTTTAATTAAAATTCTTTTTTAGTTAACAAGAAACCGATTCTCTTGCTTAAAATCCGCATGGTTCAAGTTTTTCTTGTATTGAAGAACATTAACCTTTAGTTTTAGAAGGTATTTCTCACAGAAACTTTTAGTGGTTGCCGATTCGGGACTAAACATTACTTGAGAGTTGAGAAATTGAGATTACGGAATGCAGCACGCAGGTCCCCAACATTCCGTTGTTCCACACACAATTTCGGCCCACCTGCATCTACAAAATCCAAATGCTTGAGATTACATATATACCAGTGGTTTTAGTTTCTTGAATATTTAAATTCATTTAATTTTAAAATTAAGAAATTCCTAATTTCATACTTCCGGAGGGACTCCCCCAAATCCTATTTTTTGGACATTTACATACATGCCACTCTATGTATTTACATATATAACACCTAAATTTATATATTTTATAATGATATCATCTAAATAATTTTTAAAAATAATTAAATTTACCATTTTTTAATCACATATAAAAATTGATGTGAAATGGATGTAAATAAATATTATTATTTAATATTTAATTGCTTTGAGTCGAAATGGGCCAAACATGAATGAACAAACTTTTTTTTGTGTTCGACTCATTTATAAATCAAGCTCAAAAAAATTATTTGTGTTTGGCTCGCTTGTTTAACTAATGAATTGAACACAAACTGTTTAACGAGTCGAGCACGAGCTGTTCGCAAACGACAAGCTTTTTTTGTAGCCCTAAATTTCATAATGCATTTATTAGTGTTTGATAAAAGATATCGTGTCATCAAATCTTGTTAAGGCACTTGAGATTTTAGATTTAGGGTGCATTTGGGGCAGCTTATTAGCTGTGGTGCGTCCCCTAAATATAGAAAAATATTTTTGGAAAGAATGATGCAGCAGCTTTTTAGGATAAGCATATGTAAAAGCTGGCCACGTGTCCAACCCTGCAGCCCGCGTTTTGATTGCAAAAAATATCTCCCATGCCCTCGTGTTTTGTTCGCGTGCTCCTTCTGCTGTTGTCGTGCTTCTCTCACTTATCTTTGTCGTAGCTCTCTTCTCCTCTCCCCATAACTCCGGTCAGCTGTTCTGGTGGCATCTCTCATCTCCTTCCTCCATTCTCTCTAATATGTGGTTCCAGTGGCACTCTTCCATATCCCCTTATGGTATTCACTACCCTACACTACTGGTGTTGATATTCTTGGTTCTAGTCTTGACGTTTGCCCTGTGTTACTTGCTCTTTGTGATTTTTGGCTTTGCTCTATTTGTGGTTTCTGACATTTTTTTCATTGCCCTTGTGTGGCCTTTGCTCTATATTATATGTTGGAATGGTTTTATGTTATCTCCTTTGCGATTTCAAGGATTTATCATTACCGGTGTGGCTTGTGCTATCTACTCTATGTTGAAAAGTTATGAATTGAGGCTCTATGAGATTTTTGACATTGCCCTTACCATTGATTTTCTAATCCATGCGATCTATCGTTTGGATCTTGCAATTTGTTGCCACTGAAAGTTTTTTATTTTTTTGCTCGGTGTGACTTGCTAAATTGGGGCGTTTTGCTCTATTTTCTTTTTGGTTCAATTCGAGCAGACCTGAAATGTTATACTATTGCTCTACTTGTCGGTTTAGTTCTTGTTGGTTGTGTGCCCTCTTTACTGGATTTGACAATTGTATATTTTTGTGATGTTTATATTGGTGGTGTGGGTGATGTTTTTGGTGCCATGATAGTGGTGTTGTTGGTGGTCATATTGTGCCATGTTGGTGATGCTATTGGTGGTGATGGTGGTGTGTGGATGCTTGGGTGGTTTTTTTGTGCCATGGTGGTGGTGTTGTTGGTGATGATTTTGGTTGTGTGTGGATGTTGGTGGTAGTTTTCCTGTGACTTGGTGGCGGTGGTGGTGTATGTCGATGGTGGTGGTGGTAATAATGTTTATAGTGGTGTTATTGGTGATGGTTTATTTGTGTCATGGTGGTGGCGTGTGTGGATATTGTTGATGATTTTTTTGTGACATGGTGGTGGTGGTGTGTGTGGATGTTGGTGATGGTTTTTTGGTGACATGGTGGTGGTTGTGGTTTGTTGTAATGTATCATTTCAGTTATCTTTTTGAGTTGTTGTATTTTAAATAACACTTTGTGTTTTCTCTGCTACACATTTGTGTTGCTTGGTTTTTGTTCATGCTAATATCGTCATTGTCAAGACAAAAGGAATTGGTTTGTTTATCATGTGGGATAAAGATGTGAAACTAATATTTTGTCGTCTCTACCTTAAAGAGGTGGAATTAGGAAATAGGTCACCATTTATTTTAACTAGGAGGACAGGCAAAATATAATAAAGAACCTCAGGGGGAGCAAAAGAAGGGAATATGATAGAATGCAATTAGTAAACAAGTGAGATCACTTGAAGGATTGAAAAATATAGACAGAGTTGAAGCAATGATCCACAGGCTTGAATTGAGACCCAATAAAACAAACCATAGATGCTTCTGAAGAATGGTGGGCTGAGAAATTTGAGGTGAGAATTTATGAAATGTGAAGTCCTTTACCAATTATTTATTTTTGCAGTTACGTCAACAGATGAATAATCCATTAATTTGTATGTCTTTCTAAGTGCTAAAAAATTTAAGTTCATTGGCATGGACCCCGAGCTTGAAGAGAAAGTGTATCGTATGTTTGGTAGAGTTGTTGCCACGAACGATCATGCATGGTCCCTAGCGAGAGAGGGTTTGTTGACATAGCTAAGCATATGGATGTCGAGCGAACCGTTGGCTCTAATGGAGGCCCCATCCCTCACCCTGACCTCAATGAAGTTGAATTTACTAATCGATCTAAGCATTCTAGGGTTGAGAAAAAGAAAAGACATTGTTCTCATTAGAGGCGAAATTTCACAGTTAGTTGTTTCATGCATCAATGATCCCAGCACATCACAAGCAACTTCTATTTAGCAAGTAATGCGAGTTCTATAAGCAACTCTAGAAATTTGCTAGGATATGTTGTACTTGTTCTCTATGAAGTTGCTAGATGACCCGACTTAGAGAGAGTTCTTTATGAAGACTCTTGACTGCCAGATCAATTATTTATGTTATTTCATGACAATCGGGATGCATGAATTTCATTTATTTATTGGACAATTAATTTGATCTTAATTTATTTGAACTAAATGAAAATTTGACACTAAATAGGACGCAATGGGGAAGAAAGATTCATGTAGCCGACCCACTTAGTGGGATTAAGACTTTGTTTTTTGTTGTTTGTTGTATTGGACAGTTAATATTTATTTTTCATATGAACATGTTTATGCTACTTTCAATATGCTTTAGTTTTCTTTCTTGGACACTATCTTTCTCATTCTTATAGGGACGTATTTACAACCAATACAACTTGTTAATTGTTTTTCAAAATTTCTTTCTAATTGTTTTTTGTTTAAAACATGTTTTGTTTCTAGCTAATTCGATGATATTTTTGTGTTAGCTGCATAAAATATGAATATGGATAGAGAAAGGCGCAAAAGAATTATAACTGTGTTATGCTTAATGTATGAGTACTACAACTCATATATTGTTCGCTCTTCTTGCATGATATCCGTATACATAGGCGATAGGTGAGTTGGGGAGTTTCTTGTAGGGCACCCAACAAGATTTAATAATATGTTACATATGACAGCCCATATTTATCTGTCTTTCGAAAAACTGCACATGAATCATGGACTTCATGGCTCCTCCAGGATGACTTTTAGAAAGGTGTTAGCGGCAACCCTCTACATTTTATCACAAATTTTGAATCTATGAGAGGAGTCATAGAGCAATTTCAACTCTCATATAAATCAATTAGTAGATTTTTTTTCAATAGAATTGAACGTTCTGACCAATTTATCGTCAAAAATTATCAAACTCAAATATTTAACATTCCAAGGCCCTTATAGAGATTCACCGGACCAATGTTATATGAAATATTTTAATGTAAATTCATACTTTCATATTTTTCCGAATTCAATTGAATATAGTAGTACAAATACATTTTTTAAATGTTTTAGGATTGTATTGAAGTGATTGATGAAACACAAGTTGATGCACGTGGGTCGAACAATGAAATAATCACATTCTTCAGGCGATTTCACCAGTACAAAATATTATAGTTATATGTGACTTTAACAAGTACTTCACTTTTGTTATGGTCGGATGAGAAGGTAGTGCACACGATAGTTGCATATTCAAATTTGCAACAAGAACTCAGAATTACAACTTCCCGCACCTACCCCTAGATTTGCTTGAATATGAATAATATTAATTATTATATTTATATTAGATAAATATTATTTAATAGATCTTGGATATCCCATTATAAAGAGGGTTTCTCAAACAATTTCTTGATACCAAATAACACATTTCTAATTTTGAAAGAGCTAGTAATGTTGCTCGGAAAACTACCATCGCCAGGTCCCAAATCTTGGATGTAAAAAGTTAAGGGTTGTGTTAGGTAGTTGACAACAAGTATAAAAACTTGTCAAAAAATCATGACATGAATCTTTTTTATCATTGTGTAAATGCTAGGGCGTCCTCTAGAAGCGACGATTGTGTGACCTATGTAAGGTTCGCTAAGCAAGGGTTCCCACATTACGGATGGATGCATCTAAAAAAGTTTGTCTATAAAACTAATATTATGATAGGATCTTCGATTATAAAAACTATCACTGATAAATTAATGGAATTAGTTGATATTATGATTCATTAAAAAATAAATATCTTATGTATTCAAGAAACTAAATAGGGTGGAGAAAAGGCTAAGGAGATTGATAACTTTGGGTTTTAAACTTTGGTATTCAGGTAAGAATCATACTAGAAACGGTGTAGGGGTAAGTATAGATAACAGTTTGAAAGATAATGTTGCAAAAAATAATAGAGTTGGAGATTAAATTATAGCCCTTAAGGTTATTGTTTATATTAAGATTTTTAATAGTATAAGTGTTAATGCTCTTCAAGTAGGTTTAAATATAAGTTCTAAAGATAAATTTTGAAATGAATTATAAGATCTAATAATTTTTATTGGAGGAGATTTAAATGGACGTGTCGATAGAGTGGTAGAAGATTTTAGAAATATTCATGGTGACTACGGTTTTGGAGTGATTGTTGAAGAAGATAGAGCTATATTAGATTTTGCTTTTGCGTATGATTTTGTTATTGCTAATATTTTATTCAAGAAAAGCGATGCCTATTATTACTTATAATAATTAATCTAATAAAACACAAATTGATTATTTTCTTATGAGAAGAAGAGATTGTCGAGTATGTAAAGATTGTAAGTTCATTCTAAGTGAGGATTTAATAACTCAACATCGACTTTTAATCTTAGCTTTTAAGATGAAGTATTGTAAAATAAAGAATACTAGGAATCGTTATTGTAGAATTAGACGGATGTGCCTAAAAGACAAATAAAATTATTTTTTGAGTGAAATTCAAGATTTCAAAATTTGGGATGTTCATGAATAAGCAAATTTTATGTGGATAAAGTAACAAACACTATTAAACAAGTCACAAAATTTATACTTGGAGAATCAAAAGAAAAAATTTCTATAAATAAAAGTAGTTGATGGTGGAATCATAATGTGCAAGAAAAGATAAAATATAAGAAGTTGTGTTATAAAAATTTGTTTAAATGTAAAAGCGTAGAAAACTGAGAAAAATATCAAACAGCCCATAGAGAATCTGAGAGAACAATTTGTGGCTCTAAAAATTCTGCTTTTAGTTATATTTATAATATATTAGATACTAAGAATGGTGAAAAATGTATGTATATACTGGTCATTCAAGAGAAAAGAAAGTAAATATTTAACTCAAGAAAAGTGTACTAAAGATGAAAATAAAAAAAATGTTTTCTTAGAAAAAAATACATTCAACAGAGGTGAGTAAGTTATTTTGATAAACTTTTTAATGAAGTTTCTAAAAATATGATAGATCGTAGTAATCTTAATACCATTAATAATAATAAAATATTTCATTTTTACCATCCCATTAGTAAAAAAAAGTTGAGGAGGCCTTAAAAAAACTAAGGATGAAATATCTGTAGGACCTGAAGATATCTCAATTGAAGTGTGAAAATATTTAAGAGATTTGAGAGTTTTTTGGCTTACTAAACTCATTAATTTTTTAAAAAAATTAAAACAATGTCTGAGGAGTGGAGGAAGAGTATTTTGGTCCTCATTTTTAAAAATAGAGGGGATGCATAAGAGTTTGCAAATTATAGAGGAATTAAGTTCATGTGTCATACTTTAAAATTATGAGAGAGTGTAATTGAACATAGGTTAAGACGTATGATAGATTTTTCATAATCAATTTGAATTTATACCGGGCAGATCTACTATGTAAGCTACACATTTATTGAGAGGTTTGATGGAGAAGTTCGGAGATAATAAGGATGATCTACATATGATTTTGATTGATTTGGAAAGAAGATTACGATAAGATTCCAAGGGTTGTCCTTTGGAGAGTTCTTGAGAACAAAGGTGTTGATATGACTTTTATTAAAGCCACTAAAGATATGTATACTAGAGTTGTTATGTTCGAACAGAATGAGGATTGACCAAATATTTTCTTATTTATGTTGGACTACATCAAGGATCGGCTTTAAGCCCATATCTTTTTTCTTTCGTTATAGATGATCTTATTGGACACTTACAGGAGGAAGTACTTTGGTGTATGCTTTTTACTGATGATATCCTTCTCGTGGATAAGACGAGAAAAAAGCTCAGGAAAAATTTGAATTATGGAGGTCTACATTCAAGTCAAAAGGCCTTCGTTTGAGTAGAACCAAAACTGAATACTTGGAATGTCATTTTAGTAGTAGTAGCTCTATTGAAAGAAATGTAAGAATGGGTGACCAAATTATTAAAATGTGTGAACGTTTTAGATATCTCGAGTCTATTGTCCAAAGTGATGGTGATATTGATGGGGATGGTATTAGTAGAATTTAAAGTTAGTTGGTTGAAGTGGAGGAATTCTTCGGGCCTATATGTGATAGAATAGTACCGCTTAGACTGAAAGGAAAATTTTATAAGGTCGTGTTAAGACCTACAATGCTCTATGGTATTGAATGTCAACCTTTAAAAGAAAAGCATAAAACTAAGTTAACTGTTGCCGAGATGAGAATGATTAGGTGGATGAGTGGCTTTGCACTTAGAGACAAAATCTGAAATGAATATATCCGTGATAAAGTTGGTGTAGCTCCAGTGACGGACAAAATTTGAGAGAATCGTCTTAGATGGCTCGGTCAAATTAAATGTCGACTATCTGATGATCCGATTAGGAGAATAGATGTTTTAGATTCGATTTATGTTAAGAAAGGCAGATGTAGACCTAGGAAGACTTGGGCATATTTTATAAAAAATCATCTTAATTTATTAGAATTAAATGAAAATATGACACTAAGTAAGACACCAATGGAGAAAAAGGATTCATGTAGCCGACCCCGCTTAGTGGGATAAATGTTTTGTTGTTGTTTAGCAATATTGCTCGGCGTAGGAAAGAGATGTTTAACAGGAGAAACTTATCTACATACGGTGTTATTGAAAGAGAAAAAAGATTCATGTAGACGACCCCGCTTAGTTGGATAATGTTTTGTTGTTGTTGTTGTTGTTGTTGTTGTTGTTTAGTAATATTGCTCGGTGTATGAAAGAGATGTTTAAAATGAGAAACTTATCTTTACACGGTGTCATTGAAAGATTGTTTAGAGTTTGGAATAAAATATGGTTTATCTACGAGATATGTTGATATATCTGTTTAGCAAACAAGTGGAGATTGTGATCGCTACAATGACTCTGCGTAACTACATTCGACGACATCCTTCTTGCAGTGACATTGCTTCAATAGAGTAGATGAAGATCATTCTTATGCCATTGTTGAAGCATATGAATAGCTAATGTAAGTATTTATTGCATGTTTTAATTTTTAGTTTGGAGGTCCATGATGAGATATTCGACATTGTGGGTTCTTCTGGATGGCTTATATATTATTATTGGTTCTTGACATGTATGCAATTCTAATGAAGGAAACAAATTATCTCTCTTTTTTCAATTGTATGATTGTTGATGTTCTTCTGGATGGCCTTTATGGTAGTATGCATATGTGATGCATACGAGCTCGATATTACGTGGTTTAAAGGTAACCAATAATTGTTTTTAAGGTCTACTGTATTTTTGTTGTGACAGATTATTCGTTGATTTATACTTTGTTCTCTGAGAACTCACAGTTTTATAAAACTTTAATTGAGTATTTTTGTTATTCTTCATTACTAATATTATATCTAAGGGTATATGCTTTTTGTTTTTAAAACTTAAGAAAAGATGTACTCAAGGACTTTCAGTGCCTCTAGAGCATTGTACTACTAAATTGGACTGCAATGTTCTATGCTTACTTCGCGACTGATGCATAGTTATGAGAGACAAGGTTTACAGATGTCCAAGGAATATAATAGAGAAGTGCGACTTCTTTAGGCGGGCAGATCGGTTCAAAGATTTCATCGTTGATAGTGACCAGGCGTCAAGAGTTGTTGAAGGATTTATCTCATGACATGAACTGGTTACATTTTAAAAACAATATTATGGTAATATTAATTGTTATTTTAATAGTCTTATTTTTAATTTTGATTGTCATGTTATTCACTGTTTAGTGATGTCTCAATTCTTATTTTGTAATTATGAGTATGAAATGAACAAACATGATTGATTCTGTTATAAACAATATTATATTATAGGGGCATAAATCATTTGTCAAACAACTACTGCAAAATTGCACAAAACAAATATGCTCAACCTTCCCGCAGCAGCTTCTACGCAACAACTTCCTAGCACAGCTGCTGCACAACAGTTTTTTAATAAGCTGCAGGGGTCGCAAACGGACCCTTAGTACCACATCATTGGTGTAAAAATATTAAGGTGTTGGCTCTCACTTTAAAGTTTTTGGAAAGCAGACTTTAAAATTTATGCATCTGAACTAACTTCAGTTCTTTTTCGATTCATCCATTAACACTTTCATTCTCTAATATTTTATTTTTCTGTGACATTAATTAATAACATTTGGAAAACGATTATTACATCGGAATTGTTTTTGAGATTTATAATCACAAGATATGTATTCGTTCCATGAGATTGTTTGCTTTTCTCAGGTTGAGCTCAGAGACTACAATCCTCTCGAACATGAAAGGGGTCTTTATCAGCAGCTTGACAGGCTAGTAGCCGAAAGCTTCCAGTTTGGGTGAAGTACCATTTTCCACTAGACTGGCGTCAGCATTTTTTCTTTGATTTATTCTTTTAATTATAGACAGTTCAAAATTCTTACCCTTTAATACCTTTATAATATGCATATCTTAAAAGCTATCTAGCTAAATTTGGGATAACTCTTTCGGACATTTACATACATACAACACACTCACATATCTACACCTAAACTTTGATATTTACATGCATACAACTCAAATATTTAACATCACTTAAAAAGGTACCATTATTACTAACTTTTAAAATGTAAACCTCACCTTTTGATGCTTAGGTTTATAATACATTATAAATGTAAATATCAAAGTTTAGTTATTAGACAAATCAATACGTTAGAACTGTGGTATGGTAAGTAAATTTCCCTAAAATTTTTTGCTCCCTTTTTTTGCAATCTTTGATCCGCCACATACTGATTATACATAAATATTAGCTCTCTCTCTCTCTCTCTCTCTCTCTCTCTCTCTCTCTCTCTCTCTCTATATATATATATATATATATATATAACCTTAATTCTAGACAGTGATGATCAAATTTTTATATGCAACATTAATGATGAACCTGTCACTCCATGTCCAGGTCATTACCAAAACACAAATCAAGTGATAAGCTTGCAGATATTCAACATCATGAGTCATCTTCTCTCCAGAAACCGTCAGTACTCATAATATCTGAAGAAGCAAATGAAGGCTATCCGAACCCGAACCAGAATGAGAATGCATCCTCTTCCATCACAGACGAGTGGGAGCAGCTCCTTATTGTTGACGACATTAATGATAGCTTGTCTGCGGGCAGCTTTTCTTTGCCAAAAACTCATTTCTCCGTTCTGACTCATGACAGACCTTTAGATGAGAGAACCAGCAGAATTCTTGAGAGATTGGAAGCCCCAAAATGTTCTCCATCCTTTTCAACAAAAGTGATCAGTGAAGAGAAGAAAAAACCCATTATAAAATTAGATCCAATCTCCATTCAGCCGCTGAGGCCAAACTTCCAGAGGCCAAAGAGGAAGCTGCGGTAATTCTTCTTATTTTTTAGTACATTACTTACTAATGTAAGAGCTAGAGGATATGCCAATATTGAGTGAAACTGCTTTTAAACGTTTTAGTATACGAACTTCTGATTAGAGAATTATAGTGATTCAGAGATTAACGTCAGTCTGAAATCATTGCTTTGCGTTATTTTTTAGGGGCATTTACATACATACCACCTAATTCCCATCTATTGACATATCTAACACCTAAATTTTCTTTTTTGCATTTATACCACCCAAATCTTTCATTTGACAAAAAATACCATCATTGAAGGTCAAGTTTTAAATATGTAAATACATATAGATTGAATGGTATGTATGTAAATCTTCCTATTTTTTATGAAAACATAAATAGAGGTTGGTCGATCTGATGTCATTTGTGAACCTCTTAAAACACTAAGCGGTCGGACATTGACTTTGAACATGACCACATCTAAACCTTTTTCCTCAAGCAGACTTATTCCGCATCTGAAAGAAGGTTTTGTAGCAGAGGTGTTGCTAATAAAAATAGGGGCATTACATGCATACCATTTAACTCATCTGTATTTACATGTCCAACACATCTATTTTCACATTCACGTGCACAATACTCAAAATCTTTAAGATCATGTGAAAAGCATCATTAGAACTCACTGAGGTCCTAAGAAATGTGTCCTCTCACAATCCAAGAGAGTAATGTGAAGAGAAGATGCCTTTAGGACTATGGGTTTCTAGAAGAAATATGGGGTTTTTCAAGCAAATCCCGCAAAAGAATAAAATAAAATGCATTGTGCATGCAATATAAATACAAAACTTCAATAGGACCTTCATGATTTAGTGTGCTAGTGATGGAGCATTTCTTTGATAGGTAAAATCTAAAAAAGTTACACAAAAAAATAAATAAAAATAAAACCATAACATTTATTTTAGTAAATTTACAAGTAAGATTAAAGTTGATAATACATAGCATGGTGTGGGTTGGGTTACTACAATAACAATTGATTTCTTCTAGAGCTCCATGGTTGCATGTAATTGTTATGGAGCATTCATGAATTGACTTATCTCTTCGGAAGCTACAATAAGAATGGTAAAAATCATAAGGTTCAACCTAATCTAAGATAGGTTTGGCCAATACAAAAAAATATATTATATTGTATGCGCTTTGTTATTACAATAAATGTCATTACTAACTTATAATTTTTTTTCAACCAAATTGACCCATGATCTTTATTATCGTATAATGTTAACCATTGCCCTATTTGCTTCATTTGGGAAGCAATGTTGTATTTTTATTGAAACTTCTCTTATAAAGTTTTTATGAATGTCTCAACGTATTTTTTTTAATTTTGTTTTGTATCTCAAATTCACCTTAGCATTACCCTGAGCTTATATCGTGATCATTGGGAATAAATTCTAAAGAACTTTGTAATGAAATTTCACTATTGGAATAATTACATAGGCATCTTGAATCTTAAATTTAAGGAAGCTAAAAGGCAACTCTCCCATTTTTTTATTCAAGGACTCCCTATCTCATTAATATAAATGTAGACTTTTTTTTATTCTAGTACCGCATAACATTAATATAAAATTTTGTACATATAAAAATATGTCAGCATGAATCCCAAAACAAAAGGGCGGCTCAAGAAGAAGATGCGGATCATCAAGTGTAGCCTTCAACGATCGTTTTCAGATGAATATTAGTGAAGAAAGCACCTTGTGCGAACGAGCGGCAGAAGACGTTTGTCGGCCGCTTGAAAGTTTTGATTTAATTTATGTAAATATACATAGAATTTTGAAAAAAAAATCATTTTTAATTTGAAAATATGAAATCAAACTGATATCATATATGCAATAGTTTAGATAATCAAACACTACATCACAAGTCATATATCTATCCCGAGGAATGGATATATTACTTGGTGGTGTGGTTTGATCAAATAAACTAAAGAATTCATGATGTCCGTTTGGTCTGCGAATCATTTATGTTGACCGATAAATTCTCCTATATAATACAAAAGAATTAAATATGGTTTATATTAATCTGGGGTCTTTAAGTTTCCTGTAAGAGCAAGCTTCTATAGTTATTTACATTTTAGATAACTGAAATCACCTAATAAAACTCTCGATTTAGATCAGGAAATAAAATTTTCATGACTTCCAAAAGGTAGAATTTTCCAAAAGAGTGTATGGTAGTGGGAATTCTAATAGGTGAGTGGCTCATGTTTCGGAACAATTACTATTGGAATCCAAAGAAATCAAAGCTTGTGGAAGTCATAGAACCAAGAAGAAACTTGGTGACTTCCCAACTATCCTATGGTTTGGCTTCGATTAGAGGTAATTATTTCATGTTTCATCCTGTCAATTTTAATTAATTAAGACTTACATTCACTTGATATCGATCATGTGAATAGTCTGGAAGATGGGAGGATTTATGTCATATCAGATGACAACCTCGGAGTCCTAAGACGAGTTTAGGACTTATTTTGCACGAGGTGCAAATGCCTAAAAGACAACGTTAAGATTTATATTTACACTAGGCAAACTACCTCGAAGTACTATGACTTTTTATTAATTTCTAAGGAACTTTGTTGTTGAAGATGGTCGTGCTGCCCACAATGTTTGCTCCAAGCTCCTCATCGTAACAGGTTTAATTTTAAAAGTGCCAATTGAAAAGAAGAGAGAAGTGACGTATTTTGGAAATATTTAAATTCAGGTGTCTTAATGTTTATTAAGGAGGAATTTAAGTTGATTATAGCAACACCGGTTAGGATCCCACGGTTCACTCGTTCTGGCATCACTATTTTCTTCGAATTCACTTATTCTAGATGAATTTAATAAACCCAACTGAACGAGTTTCATAATTTCATCCAAATCTTGGGAAATCTCGTTAGCAACCGTAAGTTACAACATCCGAGGGATTTTTGATCATCCAAAGAGACTTTTTAATTTAGTTACTTTGTTTTATTTGTAATTCATTTTGAGTTGTCTTATATTTTGATTGTTTTGGCAGTTAATTTTATCCTCGTTTTGTTTTTATTTTAATTTTAGTTTTGATTTTGTGACTATCCTAAAGATTTTTGTTTTGAGATGCAGGGTGACATTGTTGTTTATACATGCAAATTTAAGAGTAGGAAAAATGCAGTAAAGTAAATACAGGAAAAGAAAATATTGAAAACTGTAAAAGCGTACCAGTCCTCTTCTCGCACCCCAGCTGAAAAACCACATTTCCAACACATATGTATATATATAATCCGTAGGAAATTAAAATTGCATGCTAGAAAGTAGGAATAACAAGTTGTAAAGTAACTACCAAATCCTATATCACAACTTGGTGGGTTCGTTTTTTTTATTTATGAGGATGATTTCATTAAACAAACTATAATAAGTTCAAGAGTCCTCCAAGGTATCCAAAGGATTATGAAAGGTCTCGGGTAATACCCTGGATATTTCACAATCCCTTGAATCGTCTCAAGTTCATTTAAGCTTATTATGTTACTAAGTGATTCACCCAATTTATATCCTCATGCTCAGTGAACCTTTGATGTTTTAATTATTCTTTAAGTGAGGTAACTAACGTTTGATATTTCATTTATAAATTATTTTGGTGGAGACCCTTAGGGGCAAATTGGTTTATTAAAGGACTTAGCCAATTGATTTAGAATTGGGCTTGTAGTGTTTCAAATATGTTTAATATTGATTAATTTTCCTTTTCTAAACCTCTTTAAACAAATTGAATTAAGCCTAGATCACTGCTAAGCCCTTAAAACTTAATAGGTAGATTTGCAATTTTTAGAAAGTTAAGTGTCATTTAATTCTTAGCAAAATATTGAATCTTATTCGAACACCAACTAGAGGTAATAGATTAGTGAGTTGTTAACTTCCAAAATCAAACCCCTAACCTTAGAATTATTTGATTTGATTATCTTCCAAATTAGAATAATTTAGGAAATTACAAATTTATCCTTATTGTGAAATCAATGAAATTGGTTTCTACCTTTTTATCATTTCATTTTTCAATCATCTAGAAGATTAATTTAGATCATTAATTGCCCATTTACCCCTCTCATTAGGCATAAACATTAATTATGGCTTAAATCCTAAAATTATCATTTTGCCCCTGAGGCCTTAACACCTCATAATTTATTAAATTAAACTCAAATGACTCTGAAATTTTCATACTACCCCACACATGGGTCAATTAAAACATCAAAGGAGAAAATGTGATTTTTCTGATTTCAATTTAATTTACATAATTATTTTAATGCAAAAATAGATATTTTTAAAGTAAATTTAATAACTTAATCAAGACAAAGCTTTTGTTCTTAGAAAAATTATTGGAGGTTCACTAGGTCAGAGGACCACTTAAACTAATTTTCAAGATTTTCTGGGTTTTAATTTAATTATTATAATTATTTATTTGTTTTTAGTATTAATTAAATATAAAATATTGGTTAACTTGAAATTTATTTTTTATATTTTTCTTAAATCTCTCTGAGTTCAAGAAATCCATAGAAACAAATTTTATACTTTTGTGATTTTTCTTTGATTTATTGGAATTATTTTAATGCAAAATTAAGGAAAATCCATTTTAAGCCTTTAAAAATTAATAACTTCACATAGAAAATAAGGAAAAATTTTTTAATTGCTCTTAAGTGATCAGGAGGACAAATGTGATATTTTGGTGAATTTTTATATTTTAGTGATTTTTATGATTTTTAATTAATTTTTAATTAATTAAATATTAAAATATAGCTTAAAAATGAAATATTTATTTAATTCCAGTTTTATTTTTCTTAAACTCCTCTGGTCATAAGGAACTCCCAAAATATTTTTTGTAAATTTTTTACTTATATTTTAATTATTATAATTATTTTAATATCAAAAATGTCATTTTACTTGAAAATTCAATTTTAGTGATTAAATTAACTCCAATTAATTTCATTTTTTTATGGGGAGTTCCCCCTGACCATTTTCTTTAATGTGGATTAGTTTTCATGATTTTTTGATACTTTTAACTATTTGATTTTTCTTCAGCTTTAATGAGTTAATTATGTAAAATGGTATTTTTAATTACTTAAATACATTTTACATTTTTCTACGATTCTCTGACTATAGTGAACCTACAAACACATTTTTATAATTTTATAATTTATATTTTAATTTTTATAATTATTTTAATCAAAAGGTGTGACTTATCTTTGAAAATTAGGTTTTATCATGTTATGGGTGTTCTATGACTTTGGAAAAATCAGAGAACATCCTTATTCATGTGAGAAATAAACCCTCCAAATTTCACATTTTTATGATTTATATTTAATTATTTATGATTTAAATAAGGTATGTAGTATTTAATTAATTTTAAAAATAAATATGAATATATATTCTTTAAATTTTAGTCCACACTATTCTCCTCTTTTCACTAAGCACGGGTATTTTTATTTTTCTTTTAGAATTTTTCTATACTAAGTTATGTATTTTTAAAGTTTATGTATTTATTTAAATTAAAAAATACTCTATTGATTTACTTATACACGTCGGCGCCGCGTCGACATCGACGTCTCCAAAGTCTAAGTTATTTTGCATCTAACGAGTTTAAGTTTTGGACGTGTTGGCATGTAAATACGTAAAAAACGTAAATATATAAGATCTAATTAGTAGCCAAACAAACATATAAAATTTAAGTGGTGTGTATGTAAGCTATCAAAGTTTAGGTGTCGAACATGTAGATTAATAAGATTTGAGTTTTGTACAAGTAAACTATGAACATTTAGATATCAAACATATAAATACATAATATTTAAGCGGCGTCGACATAAACTCTCAAATTTTGGGTGTTAGATGTGTAAATCGATAATTATTGGTGGCAAGTATGTAAATTTCCCCCCTTTTTTTTAAGCTGTGGGATATGTAAATACATGATAATAGGGTGGTATGTGTGTAAATTTTATATATATAAGAAATAAATAAAATAAAATAAAACTTAGATGATAGGCACGTGACTACTTAGATAAGCAAGTATAATGAAAGATTTATCTTTTAATATGTAAACACGTAGCAATTAGATCGGCATGCGTGGGAATATTAAATTTTATGGTTTTAAAACGTAGGATTTGGTGTTGAATATGTAAAAACGCAGGATTTGGTGTGATGGGCATTATAAGTATAAGATTTGGGATAGTATGCAAGTAAATATGAAATTTGAGGTGTTATAGATGTAAATACTGAAGATTTAGTGGTCTATATGTAAATATATGCATGACATATAAATAGAGGAGAGAGGAGAGAGGAGAGAGGAGAGAGGAGAGATAATTACCAGCCTGCTATTGCTCCAGACCTTGGCTTGCTTACTTTCAGGGCAAGAAGTGGAGGAATGGGCTGGCTTTTTGGTTGAGAGAGGGGGATGAGAGTTTGGCTTTTTATAGGTTCGAGGGAGAGAAGCTCGCGATGGTGAAGAGGAGTGGGGTGCTCAGTTAGAGGAGAATAGTGAATAATAGAGAGTGCTTTCGGTGAGTGGGCTTATCAGAGGCTCGTTGTTAGGAAGAGGAGTGGCATGCTTCACGAAGTTTTGAAGAGAGAGTGGGGAGGTGGCAGCCTGGAGAGAAGAGGATGTGAGGAGAGAAATGGTGGAGACAAAGTGAGCTTAGGAGAAGAGTGTTAGTGAGAGAAGAAATGAAGAGGAATAATGGTGGAGGAGGTTTACGGGTGGAGTGGAGAAGTTAAAAAATAATAATATCTATGTTGGGGGGGGGGGGGCGGGAGAAAATATTACATCAGGACTCCGCACATAGAGTTACGTGCAGAATCCAACGAAATCGTGTCACGCGGCGTGTGTAAAAAAAAAATTGTCCTGTAACGCAGGGAATATTCCTTCCGTATTATTCCGCGTTATTCAGGTATTATTGTGTGTTATTCATGTGTTATTGATGTGTTATTGTGTTATTATAACACCGGAAATATTCTCAAAACAGAATAACACCTGAATAACACACAATAACGTATGAATAACACAATAACATCTGAATAACGCGGAATAACACGGAGAAAATGTTCCCTGCATTATCGGGCAAATTTTTTTTTTTTTTTGCTGCACACCACGTGACGTGATTTCATTGGACTTCGCACATAGCTCTACATGCAAAGTCCTAATGTAATATTTGAGAGAGTGAGTGAGAGAGAGAGAGAGAGAGAGACTGCGAGGGGAATAATTTTTTTTTTTTAACCGTGAACTTAGATATATATATATATATGTAACATTACCTCTCTTTTATTTTATTTTTTTATTTTAATATACATATTTATTTTCTCTTTTTATTAATATTATTATTATTCTTTTATATATATATATATATATATATATATATATATATATATATATTGCATTTAGTAGACATATGAGTTTTGACTTGATTTAAAGAGAAGTGGACTTGGCTCACTTTTTTATACTCTTGGTCCTTACGAGGTTGTACCTATATTTGCTTCATGGGGGCTTGGGTAGACAAAGTCTCAATTCTAGGGATTTGGGTTAAGCTTAGGTTAGAGTGAGTCATGAGAGGGATTATATGCTTTTTAGAGAATCTTAAAAGAGAGTCCTCATTTTGTCACTTGAGGAATAGTGTGGCAAAGCTCTCATGATTTGCATGTGGCTTCATGGCTTGCATGTGACTTGGCTAGCTTGCATGGAAGTAGATTTTAACAATTTTGAAATTTTTTTGAAAGGTTATCATGAAGCCAAATATAAGTAATTTTAACAAATGAAATTTAGAACTTATTGTTTCAATTTAATTAAATGGATGAGGAGAGGATCTAATGTCATGTCGGCTTTGGGCTTCTAAAATGATGAGTTTTAAAATGAAGGGATGATGGGCTTTTAGATTTTAAGCATGATGAGCTTTTGAAATTAGGTAGAGTGGGCTTTTTTGAAAAGTTAATCTTGGTGGGCTTCATGAAATTTTGACTTTGTCATGATGGAATATGGGACTTGGGCTTGATGGAATTAAATTTGGCATGTAGGTGGGAATTGGAATTAGGGGTTGAATTTGGATTTGAATTTGGATTTGAATTTGGAAATTTTTGAATTTGGGCGTGGAATTTGGTTTTTGAATGAATTAAGAAAAAAAATGGTTAATTGATTTGGGCTAAAGTTTAGGTTGGGTTTGAATTCAGATTTGGCTAAATTAAAGGTTGGATTTGGTTTCAAATGTGATTGAGCATGACGAATTTGGGTTTGGAATTGAAATTGAGTAGAATTGAAGTTAATTTGGTTGAAATTTGGGGGTAATTTAGGGAAATTGGGCCTTTAAGGGCAGTTTGGGGATTTCGGTCAAAATAGGTCAATTTGGGCAAATTGGTCTCATTGGAGTGGTTCAAATTGGTTTTGGGGACATTTGGAATAACTTTTTTTTTGGAATTTTTGGATTTTTAACGGCATTTTGAAAATTTTAGCCACTTTGGGGTCATTTTAGGAATTTTGGTAAAATTTGGGCACCTTAGTCAATTTTGTTGGTAGGGAATAATTGATTTTTGGAGGAAATTTTAGAATTTGGGTAATTTTGAGAATTTTGGTCAAAATTAGGGTTTGGGGGTAATTTGGTAGTTTTGAGGAAGTTTGGGCTAAAGTGGATAAGTGGGTCATGAAGCCATTTCCAAGTCATAAGAGCCATATGAGGACTTATTTTGGATGTTCAATATGTTGGTCCTAATCCTCTTAGCCGAAGGCTAAGGGTTTGGGTCCACCCATATGAGCTTTCCAAAAGGAGTTAAGAGACCAAATCAAGTGCAAGTGATCTCGAGATTTCGGGTGTGTAAGAAAGTGATTGTAAATGTGAGGTTTATGTGTGTGTGTGTGAGTGAGTGTGTCCTAGCTCCATACCAAACCACCTAAGGTTTACCCTAAGTCTTGACCAACCTATAGGGAACTTCCTCTTAAGCTTCCTTATACTTAGTCTCATCCTCCTATGGGCTAGGGGTTTAACTTTAAGCACATGAAACTCCAAGTGAAGCAAGTAAGTGTATAGAATTTCTATGGTGGAAGGGTTCCATCACTATTCCTCTAAGAAAGTCACCAGGAAAGTCCTAAGGCTAGATCTTAGGCTCTTCTAAAGGACTACATCTCAACAAAAGTGAGGTCAACAACGCTAGGAGAAACTCTTGTAGAGAAGTTCTCAGCCTTCATGGCGATCAACGGGGAGCACTCTTTTGAACCATATGTCTACCGAATCAAGGCTTGTCAGGCCATTGATAGCCCTCATCGACCAAATCACCCTTGGTCTTATTATATTCAAATAATTGTAATTACCAAACCACCCCCCCTGAAAAGTTAATAATGATGGGGCTATTGTAATATTGAGACCTTGGCCTGAAAAGTAGGAGTTCATTTCATGAATAATGCACTCTTGTTTTTCGGTCAACTATTGCTCTCTCTCTCTCTCTCTCTCTCTCTCTTAATCACTTCCTAACAGAATGTTCCATTCCTTGGGTGTGTTTTCTGGACATTTTTGAATTCAATAATCTTTGGGGTGCGGTGAGCGTGTAAACTTGCTGTCAACAAGAAGGGGAGTCCAACAACAATAACATGGAGAGTTTAATCAGATGAATGAAGGAGCAACAACATGCATCCAAGAGTTTATGTAAGAATTCTTTTAACAAGGCCTACAAGATTTTAGAACTCAAATAACCAACCAGATGTCAGGACAGTTCGCAAAAGCCCTCGGAGAGGCAGTTGCCTTGGCAATGACCACAGTTCCAAGAGAAGATCCAGCACGACTAGGAACACTTAACCTCCCTCATGGGGAACCGCCAGCCAACAATGGAAGCAGGCCACCTGCAGAAAAAGCCTGACGACATTCTATACTAAGACAGCGCCGAATCTGCCCTGTGGAGGAGAGGAAATAATTGGCGCAGGCCGAGGTACAAAGGCAGTCGGAGAACGCCTTCTCCCTATAGGTCTCTGGAGTTAAACCTTTGGAGAAGTTCAAGATGTCGGTTGTAGAGACGTACAAAGAACGGCAGGATCCCAACTACCACCCTGCGTCATTCGAATCTTCCATATGCCTGTTGAAAATTTCTGATGCCCTCAAGTTTAAGGTCTTCTCCACGATTCTGAGATCAACCGCATTAAGGTGGTTCGACAGAATGTCTGCATGGATAATTACCTGTTTTGCGGAGTTCATAAGACTATTTTATCGAAGTTCGCCAGTGCCAAAGTATAAATGAAACAAACAGTGATTACAGACTATTTTTTTATTCGCTCAAAAAGGCAAAGCCAACAATAATCCATGTTCTTCAATATATGATCCAAAGAGGAATTTGGATGTTTAAATCAATTCCTGAAGCGAGCATAGTTCAATATGCAACTCTATGAGTCCAGCAATATATTGGAGAGAACTAATTAAGAGTTAAGCCCAACCTCTTCATATAAACAACTCTAATGAAAATGGAAGAAAAAATGTTTTAAATTTCATAACTTACAATATGATTGGTTGATATAAGGCATATTTTATCATTACTAAACTTACAGATGACAAAACTATGTTTCTCTTAGCAGAATATGATTAATAAGCAGTGAAACAATGAGAACTCGATGGAAGAAGACAGGATTGCGATTCAAACTGTTTCTGGTAAATTTAACTTCGTTTACGTTAACACTATTTTACCGTTAACATGCCGCCTATTAATAATATTGTTGTTTTGACCCCCAATTAGTTACTAAGGTAAGTGGCACTCTTGTAAATTTCTACTTACTTTAAGCCTCCATTGTTGACTTTAGAAAGGTGCCACCTCATTATGGAAGACCCTAGAAGAGGACATGTGGAAGGACATGTGGAGGCCATGCGGTGGAAGGAGGACATGTGAAAGGACATGTGGAGACCATGCAATGGAGGACTCTAAAGAGTGGACATGTGGAAGCCATGCGATCCTTGAAGGTTACACCTCATCTATTTATTGAATATTATAATGTAATCTAATCTACTATAAATAGATGAGATGAGGGGAGGCCTTTGGTGTGGGTTTTGTAAGAGTGAAAAGAACTCAAGGAGTGGGGGCTAGCTTGTAGAGGGTGAGGAGTGCATCTTGAAGGCCTTGGACTTGAAGGGAGGCCATGGAAGATGAGGGCTCATCTATGTAAAGCTAAGTACTCCTTTTGCTTCCTCGTCTTAGTGGATTATTTCGATTCCCTCCCGTGGACGTAGGTCAAAAGACCGAACCACGTAAATCCTCTTGTTTGCTTGTGCTCTTGTGTTTGCATCTTCTTTGTTGTGATTTGCGGTTTGTTCTCTTACCAAGATTAAGGAAAGAAAGTGTTTTTCCCACAACAGTTGGCGCCGTCCGTGGGAAAATCTCGACACATCTTGGTCGGAGGAATCACACCCAAGAAATCACGAGCAAGAAGAGGTGTTTGGCGGGGACAATGGGTTCCACCAAATTCGACATCGAGAAATTCACGGGAAAGAACGACTTCGGCCCGTGGAGAGTAAAGATGAGAGCCCTACTGGTTCAGCAGGGTGTCGCAGAAGCCTTGCAAGGGCCGACGGCACTGCCGGCCGACATGACAGAGAAAGAGAAGATTGGCATGCTGGAGAAAGCTCATAGCTTGATAATCTTGAGCTTGGGCGACAAGGTTCTGAGGGAGGTGTCGAGGGAGACAACGGCTCGAGCGCTTGGGCCAAACTCGAGGTACTCTACTCGACCGAGTCCCCGGCTAATAGAGCTATTTCGAAGCGGCGCCTATACTCTTTCAAAATGCACGAAGACAAATCACTCTCGGAGCAGATAGACGAGTTCAACAAGATCATAGATGATCTTGAGAACATCGACGTCAAGATGGATGATGAGGACAAGGCGCTGTTGTTGCTAAACTCTATTCCTAAGAGCTATGAGCAGTTCAAGGATGCGATGCTCTATGGAAGGGCACAAACGATTACTCTGGAAGAGGTTCAATCATTGATCAGAGCCAAAGAACTTCAAAAGAAGCACGACATGAAGGAGGAAACCAGCGGAGACAGTCTGATGGTTAGAGGAAGATCAAGCAATAAAGGTTACAAAAGTGATCAGAGCAGATCAAGGTCCAGAAGAAACGTTAGAGGTCAGTCTTCTAAGAGATCCTACAAGTGCTACCATTGCCACAAGGAAGGTCATTTTAAGAAGGACTGTCCGAATAGAAAGAAAGGCTTTCAGGAGAAGCCTAAAGATTCTGGAGAAGCAAGCATAGTCTCGGACGGCTATGATTCAGCTGAAGCTCCGGTGATCACAGAATCTGAATCTAGCAAGGAGTGGATCCTTGACTCAGGGTGCTCCTTCCACATGTGTCCTCACAAAGACTAGTTCGAGACACTACAACTGGCAAATGGTGGATCCGTTCTACTTGGAGATAATAAAGCTCGTAAGGTGATCGGCAGCGGGACGATCGAATAAAGATGTTCGATGGAGCCGAACGGATACCGCAACATGTCGGGTACGTCCTCGAACTTAAAAGAAATTTAATTTCTTTAGGGACGCTGAGTCGAATGGATACTCATTCAAGGCGAGAGAATACCGTATCGGAGTAGCCGAGGGCTCTCTCATAGTCATGAAAGGAGTCGAAAGAATGGGCTATACTCCCTAATTGGAAGAACGCGTGATCGGGAACTTCTCAAATGCGGTTCAATCGGAACTCGACGGATCCGGACTATGGCACATGAGGTCGGGGCATGTAAGTGAAAGGGGCTTACGGGAATTGTCCAAGCGTAACACCGCTATGCGGAGATCGGGTCAAGAACCGGAATTCCGTGAACAATGCGTATCGGGAAGGCCACCGGGGTGAAGTTCTCCATCGGAATACATACATCAAAGAAACCTCTTGATTATGTACACGATGATCTATGGGGCCCGACTAGAACTCGGACTCATGGAGGAGGAAGGTACTTCATGTCCATCATCGATGACTACACCAGGAAGGTATGGGTCTTTATCCTAAAAACAAAAGATGAAGCTTTTCAACGATTCAGGGACTGGTTAACTCTCACCGAAAACAAGATGGGAGCAAAACTAAAGCACTTGAGAACCGACAATGGATTGAAGTACTGTTCAGAGCGGCTTGAGGAGTCGTGCGGGAGGAATGGCATCACAAGGCACAAGACGGTCCGGAACACTCCTCAACGAACGGCCTAGCCGAGAGGATGAACGGGACTCTCCTAGAGAGAGTGCGGTGCATGCCTGTTAAATGCGGGTCTACCCAAAAGTTTCGGGGCGAAGGCTGTGTCAACCGCTCGTTACCTTATCAACGGATGTCCATCGACGTACCGTTGATATGAAGACTCCTTTGGAGATGTGGTACGGAAAACCAAGTAACTATGATAATCTTAAAGTCTTTGGATGTATTGCATACGCTCACGTTAGACAGGATAAGCTGGAAGCGAGGGCTTTGAAGTGCATCTTCATCGGATACCCACCTGGAACCAAAGGTTACAAACTTTGGTGCCTAGATCAACAAAAATGCATCATCAGTAGGGATGTGACATTCGATGAGTCCAAAATGGGGAATCTGCAAAGCTATGTTACCAGGGACAGTGTCACTAAGGAGGATTTGTCAATTGAGGTGGAGCTGCAACAACGACAAACTTTGACTGATCAAAGGACAATTGTGAACGATCAAGACGAAGTGGCAGAAGACCAGCAAGTGATCGAACCGTGAAAGAAGATCCGACGACTACGACTTGGTAAGGGACGGACAAAGGAGAACTATCGGACCGCCGGAGAGATATGGCCATGCAGATATGATCTCCTTTGCTTTGAATGTTGCTGAAGTGATAGAAGAAGCAGAACCAAGCAGCTACAAGGAAGCCCTGAAGAGCAAGGAAAGACACAAGTGGGAAGAGGCAATGGATGAGGAAATGGCTTCTCTGATGAAGAACAAAGCCTGGGAACTTGTGGATCGACCAACGAACAAACGTGTAGTTGGTTGCAAGTGGACCTTTAAGAAGAAGGAAGGCATGCCAGGTACTGAGAGGATCAGGTACAAAGCCAGACTCGTTGCAAAGGGGTTCACACAGGTTGAAGGAATTGACTTCAAAGAAATCTTCTCACCCGTGGTGAAGCACTGCTCAATTAGGATAGTCTTAGCACTAGCAGTTTCAATTCAACTTGGAATTAGAACAGCCTAGATGTTAAGACTGCGTTCTCGCATGGAGAGCTTGAAGAAACCATCTACATGGACCAGCCGGATGGGTACAACACACCTGAGACAAAGGACAAAGTTTGCTTGCTGAAGAAGACATTGTATGAGCTGAAACAAAGCCCAAGACAATGGTACAAACGATTTGATGATTTCATGCTAAAGATCGGTTTTGTCAGAAGCAGCTACGACAGCTGCGTGTACATGAAGTGGCAAGACAGTGAAATCGGTATGTACTTGCTCCTTTATGTGGATGATATGTTAGTAGCCAGCGAGGAGCAAGGAGGAAGTCCGGAAGATCAAAGGTATGCTCAATTCGAATTTGACATGAAGGACCTAGGACCGGCTACAAAGATCCTAGGTATGGAGATTACTGGAGACAAGAAAAAGGGTAGCTTATTCTTGTCTCAAAAGTCATATATTCGAAGGTTCTAACAAGGTTCAACATGCACGAGGCTAAGCGAGGTTGCAACATCTATCGGCCAACACTTCGGACTATCGAACTCTCGAAGCACCGAGGCCGAAGAGGAGAAAAGGTACATGGAGGGTGTCCCTACGCCGGTGGGGTTGGTAGCATCATGTATGGTATGGTTTGTAGCAGGACAGATTTAGCCTTACGCCGTCGGTATTGTAAGCGAGTTCATGGCAAGCCCGGGACGGGCTCACCTGGGAAGCACTAAAATGGATCCCGAGATACTTAAGAGGCACCACCGATTTGGGGCTACTCTTCGAAAGGCTAGGAAGACAAAGAAGAAAAAGTAGTCGGTTACGTAGATTCTGATTACGCAGGAAGCATTGACACCAGGAAGTCACTGACTGGATTCATCTTCACTGTCTTCGGTACTGCAGTCAGTTGGAAGTCTAACCTCCAATCAGTTGTGGCCCTCTCAACAACGGAGGCTGAATACATCGGCGTGATCGAAGCAATCAAGGAAGCTATGTGGCTAAAGGGCATGGCCGAAGAGCTTGGGATACATCAAAAGGTGATAATCGTGTTTTGTGACAACCAAAGCACCATCCACCTAACCAAGAATCGAGTATTTCATGAAAGATCCAAGCACATAGATGTGAAGCTTCATTTCGTAAGGGACGTCGTCGCTAAAGGCTCAATAGTGGTAGAGAAGATACCAACCGAAGAGAACCCCGCCGGTATGCTCACCAAGGCGTCGCCATAGCTAAGTTCAGACACTGTCTGAACTTAGTGAATTTTTCCACTGGCTGAGGGCTCCTCGGGGGCCACGTGGAGGGAATCACTACTCCAACATAATTGAGGGTCAAGGTGGAGATTTGTTGTTTTGACCCCCAATTAGTTACTAAGGTAAGTGGCACTCTTGTAAATTTCTACTTACTTTAAGCCTCCATTGTTAACTTTAGAAAGGTGCCACCTCATTATGGAAGACCCTAGAAGAGGACATGTGGAAGGACATGTGGAGGCCATGCGGTGGAAGGAGGACATGTGAAAGGACATGTGGAGACCATGCAATGGAGGACTCTAAAGAGTGGACATGTGGAAGCCATGCGATCCTCGAAGGTTACACCTCATCTATTTATTGAATATTATAATGTAATCTAATCTACTATAAATAGATGAGATGAGGGGAGGCCTTTGGTGTGGGTTTTGTAAGAGTGAAAAGAACTCAAGGAGTGGGGGCTAGCTTGTAGAGGGTGAGGAGTGCATCTTGAAGGCCTTGGACTTGAAGGGAGGCCATGGAAGATGAGGGCTCATCTATGTAAAGCTAAGTACTCTTGTTTCTTGCCTTAGTGGATTATTTCGATTCCCTCCCGTGGACGTAGGTCAAAAGACCGAACCACGTAAATCCTCTTGTTTGCTTGTGCTCTTGTGTTTGCATCTTCTTTGTTGTGATTTGCGGTTTGTTCTCTTACCAAGATTAAGGAAAGAAAGTGTTTTTCCCACAACAAATATAAATTTGAATTTGAATTTAAAGTTGAATTTAATTGTAAGTATTGTTAATTTTAAGGGATAATTACGTACATACCAATGTATTTCATATCTAACTTTTGTTGTTATTCCGCTTACTTACAGATGACTAAACTTAAGACTATATTTCATATCTTACTGATTACTCAAGTTTCTTTTAGTAGCATAACACATTGAATTAGTAATTAGCCAACAAAACATGACCCAATTTGAAAAATTAAAGTTTTTTTTTTTTAATAAAATTTGAGGTATGCTATTTCGATGGATTTATTGTAATGAATTTGGAAAATTAGTTCAATATAAATTTCATGTATATATTAGTAAAAAAAATTAACAAAAGCTGACAATAAAATTAATAAACTCCTTGTTTTTTCCTTTCAAAATAGAGCAAAATCATTAGAAATAAAAATATCTTGGTCTCATTTTCTTATGATAGAAATCAATAAACAAGTTAATTTAAGTCGTGGAAATTTAGTGTCCTAATTAACATGTCGCTTTGATATAACATAGCTATAAAGTATTAGAACTTCATATAAATATTGAAAAGCAAATGATAAAGAGTAATTCGTTTCTAACCAAAAAATCAATTATAACCTCCCATTGTAAACAATAATTCTTTAACATCATGTGGTAACATGATTAGGGTTGTCAAACGACTCTTTGTTCGTGAAAAGCTCGTGTTCGGCTCTCTAAGCAAACGAGCCGAACACGAACACACGTTATGGGCTCGAAATATAAACGAGCCAAGCCCAGGCTGGGCTTGCTAGTGTTCGGCTCGTTTACACCCCTATTTGTAACGACATTAAAAAATAAGACAAAAAAAATGTTTATAAAAATTCCTATCCCTCAAGTAATTGCAAGAAAAAGGTGATTCTTTTAAAATTTTTAAAAATTTTAAAGCTAAAATATTTAAATTCACTTGTATCATTCTTTTCAACCCTCGAATTAGATCTCTTTAAAAAAAAAACTATTAAAAGTGAATTTTGCTCTTTTATAATTGAGAAATAGAGGGCATTTTAACACTCGACTATGTAATATATATGTAAATATAATTAAAATATATTAACACGACTAATCGACATCTATTTATATTGCAATCTAGAAAAGCTCAGATTAAGTTCATGGTATCATTAGAGCTTTTACCACATGATTGTAGGATCTTTCATGATAATTTTAAGAATAAGTGATGAATTTTGATGTATTTGTCCAATTTGCATTTTGTGATGATTTATAAGACATTCATACTATAATTATTGTGCAAACTCCAACATAGATACTCCACAAATAATAAAAAGGCTTCTCTGCTACAATTCAGAAGAAGAATTCTTCCAATTGTAAGGGATATGATAATACAATGTTATCCTATTACAGTGGTTACAGGAAACCTCATACTTTCACTTGATAATGTTCTAAAAACATTACAAAGCCCAGCATCAATAAATAACCATCTGAAAGGTGCATTTATTCTTAATGGAACAAATCATGTTACAAGAAACATAAGTGTTAAGAGTACAGAAAATCCAAGGCATAAGAACCTTCACCTAATGGTACAAGCAATGCCATAAATTTTCATAATTAAATTATGAACGGCACATGAATGCTTCCAATCAACAACTATTTGACGTTGTTTATACTTGCAAGACCTTCAGTAAGTAAATTTGACTATCATGAATAAAATCCAACTGAAGTTCATATAAAATCTCACATGGGTCATAGAACGCATTAAAGCGTCCGTTCGCATCTTGTGTCAAGCTCAACATAACTATGGACTGGTCGATTTGATTTTTGATTCAAGCCAAGTATGACTCATTATCTTCATTCAAGCTTAAGTCTAGTCAAAAACTAAATTGATTTCAATTTTTCATGGCAGCACACTATCCATATCCAACCCTCATTTTCAATGAAAACTCACTAGTGACTTCATGTTGAAGGATTTTTCAAAAAATAAAATGGACGTGGTTGATTCCTTTAGACAATTTAACAATGAAATACCAAAATTTGAGATATGAAAATATAAATAAATATCAACAAAAAAAAAGTTTAATATCAACACTTTGAAAGACAAAGACAAGATTAACTTCAACACTTGCCACTACATATTGTAGCAAAAACACCAATATTGTTTCAAATTAAAGCTTTTAGCAAGAACATCAATACAGTTTCAACCATTACTTCTCTTTCCCCGGCTGGGTAGCTTTCATATAAGATCCTATTTATATTTGCATATCTCACAACTGAAATAACGTGGTTACATTGCTTTCTTTTTGGGTGTCTGTTTGCTTCCATGATTTGAATATTGGAATAGGGAAGGAACCTCATCATCAACAGCAGTGATGTAGTTTCATTTATAACCATTACTGCTATCCACAGAACTAAGTTTGCAATGAATAATTAGCTAAGCCAAGAAAAAATCTCAAATGTCGACTCAAAAAGACTTTTGAGACCTTGAAAAAAAATAAAAAACTGGAAGAGATTCAAATAATAATAATCAACAACTAGAACCATGTATCAAAATCATTCTTTGAATCTCAAAGCAATGAAACCAACATAGGGTGTCATATCGTTTATAATTGTATAAAAAATCACCACACAACATTTAAATTAATCACAATAGGGGATTAAGCATGTTATCAAATTGAATTCTTCTATACCAGTAAACGTAGCATATCTCAAAAGATTTTTCTGTTCGCTAAATAGTAAAAAATCCTACAGCAAAATTTGGAGTGCAATGAATGTTTGTATGGAAGCATACATATGAATTGTAATAAGCTTACTACATTCAAGCACACACATATAGATGAACCAATTCCAAACCAATGATAAACAAAGCAGAACGACCACTAAAACTGAGAGAATTGATATATTCAATTATTAGAAGAGTTTTGAATATAATTAGAGTAATATATTCCTCTGCTATAGAATTAAATATTCTCGAAATAGTTTGGCACAATATTTATGACAACTGCTCAAGTGGTTAGACAAGTTTAATAATCAACCTATTTTTGATAAATGTTACATAACCAACATCTTATATACCCACAATACATATCCAAAGAATGAAGCCATCTTGTTTCAAATGAAGGTCATGTGTACTTCATTAAAATGGTTTTCAACATGCTTAGATCAAAACTAGCCATTCATGCTTATCCAATACTTACTTTCTACAAGGAAATTAGTCTATCAATCAACAAAATACTAATATCTCCATTCGTTTAACCAAAAAAAAAGTCCACTTGGCATTGTTGTCATTTTCAATATTCAACTTGCATTGCAAAATAAGAGAAATAAAAAAAAACATAATTGATTTTATCATTTGAGATGAGCAAGTTTGGACACGAGAAGAGCAAATTTGGGTGCTAGGTCTCCCTAAAGCAGAGTAGAAATATGTGTTCGAGCACAAAAAAGATGTGAGCTTAGAAAAAAATGAGATAGCTTGCAGCTTGAAGGAAATGAACCTAATGGCGTTTTCTCATGAGACTTTAGATGCAAATTTTAACTGGAGGCAACGCAGGCTATTTTGGAGTTGTAAAATAAAATTTAGGAGCTATATATATGTAAATATGATATTTTGAGTGTTACATGAGTAAATAAATTTAATTTAAAGTGTTTTTAATCTTACTTTTAAAGAATAAATCAGTATTCAAATTTTAATATATTAATTGAAAATGAACATACATTAACAAAGAATTTTAATAAAAATTGTCCACAAAAAAATCAAATGAGGTTTCAATACCATTTGGTTCAAGGGCTTGGTCATGGCCCAATTTTGGTTTCAACAGCTTAAAGAAGACCGACGGGCGCTGCGGCACATGCACAGGGTTCAAGTGCATCTTCAATAGTAGGATAATGGGAAAGATAAACAAGAGAGAGAGAGGGAGAGAGATTGAGATAGAAGAGAGTGAGAGAAATAGGGAAGAAAAAGCAGGGTGAGGATAATAGGAGAATGATAAAGAGAGTAAGAGAGAGGAGAATGAAAAGATAAAGAAAGAATAAAGAGAGCAAGGAGAAGAGAAAGAGGGAGGTAGTGTCGGAGGGAGGGACAAACAAAGAGAGATGAGAGTGGGAAGAAGATATGAGAGTGAGAGGGGGGAGCAATTGAGAAGAGAGAGAAGAAAAAAGAGAGCAAGAGAGAGGGTAAGAGTGAGATAGAGAGAGAGAGGTAAGAAAAAAGGGAAGGAAGGAGGGAAGGAGGGAAGGAGGGAAGGAGAGAGGGAGGGAGGGAAGGAGAGAGGGAGGGTGAGAGATAGAGAGGGAATAAGAAGAAAACAATTTCAAGCATCATTGTTGTTGTATTGTTTTTTATGATTGGTCTTTCTTAGCTTTTCCTCTTTGGTTGATTGTTGTCTCATTTTTCTTGGCAGACATGTCGAGTGAGAGATTTGTTACGATCCCTAATGCTGGAGGAAGCTCTGCCTACTTCTCCCCTAGTTTCTTCTGTACTCTCGAAGGTACCATAACCTTCGGTACCTTTGAGGACCTGTCCAGATTACCCTAGGTAATCCTATGCCTTCCAAGGTTTATGCTCTGTGCCCTCCCCTTAGAAAGGGGAGTTGTTCCACAGAGCCATTCTTGTTGTAGTAGCACTCATCGAGCCCGACCCTTTTGCAAGGAAGAGGCTTATGCCTGATGGCGATTGTCGTAGTTCCTGTCAGTCTTCTCCAGGCTGTTGAAACTAATTAGTATTGAAACAAACTGAAATCTGGTTCAAGCGCATCTTCAATAAGTTCAAGTGCATGTCATGGCCTAATTCACTAGCCTCAAAAGCCACAAAAAAGCTCTCAATCTTTATTAAAGATTCAACAAGCTCCATATGAAGGTTTGTAGAGCTTCATAACCAGATTCTAGTTGAAAAGCTCAACATTAGCGATCTTTAGCGTTCCATCACCCATGCAACACATGCACATGGTCTATGACAAGGCTTATTCTAAAACTCTCTTAGCTTGCAAAAGCTAAAAAAATTTGAACAAAGAACACATTTCGGCTGAAGAGTACAACTTTTTTCCCAATCTCTCTAGCACTAGAGAACCAAAGGAAAGATTCTAGAAAAGCGATTTTTTGCAAACACAAGGGGTCCCAACACCAATTCATATGATGAGGCCATGAACCATCAAAGCACTTTGTGAACACATCCTTGACAACAGTAGCAATCGAAGCAGTCTAATCGACTATATATAGTAAAGAAGCCTGAGAGAAGACAAAAAATACCTTAGCCCTTTGCACTAGAAATCAATCCTTTGTAAGTGTCGATAGCTGAGATCGTAGAGGCCATAAAAAATAAAGAATTCTTTAGGATACCTATTTTGATGAAGGCCGTGAGTTTCCAACACAATTTCAATAAGTATTGTGCCTATCATCGTGATCACAGGAAAGACATTTAGGGAACCCATCATCTTTGAAAACAAATTAGGGAGCTGATTCGAGCAAAAAATTTAAAAGAATTCATTTCAACATGAGCCATTACTCAAAGGCAAAGAAAGGCTATTGCGGAGATTGCTTCTGACAGACCAATCTGTGTCACTATCGTGCATGTCACCGGAGTCATACCCACCATTTTTGGTAGGGATGGACCTGATTCCTCATGTTGTTCAAGTTTGAATGATTGGAAGTGGAATATGTTCATTCCACCAGTTGTCTAAAGCCGTTATTCCAAATCATATGTCGATGACATTCACGACAGCTGACTTACCAAATGGTGGAAATCCCTTCAACAATGCTATCTTCATAAACATAGTAATGAGTGCAATATTTTTCAAATTTAATTTTATATATATATATATATATATATATATATTTGGAAAGGGTCGTAGGCCAATTACATTGAAATTAAAAGGGGTACAAAATAAGTAATATGAGAGGGCCCAAACAAAATTGAGCTCACCCCATAAAACCAAAAACGTAAAATATAGCTCTATCAGAGCGATACAGGAGATACAACAAAAAACTAGCAGCTAAAGAGGACGAAGTTCTCAAGGCTTCCCCCTGCCCCTAGCGATGTAAGCACAGCTATTAATCGCATTCTGAAGAGCTTTCCCATTACCAGGGAAAACCAGACTATCGTCCATAATATTTCCAAGGGGGATAATGCCCCCCGCTTTCTTCTTCCTCCGGGAGGTATACACTTGCCATTCTACTTCAATAGACTGAAGATAGGCTTTAGTGGCAACAGTAACTGATTCAACTGCACGAGGTGAAATAGGAGGAGTTATCTCCTCCCCTTGAAGATATGGGCCTTCCGTAGGTGGGTGGAGAACTGGAGGAGAAACCACAACCCCCTCCACTCATGAAGAGACGTATGATCTGTAGTCATACGAACAGAAAGAGCAGAAGGCGATACAAAAGTCAAATCTTTGGATTGAATATTAATATCCACATCAGTTGCCTCTGTAGTGTCAGGAAATGAATGTTGTTAAAATGAATGTTCAGAGGCTACTATACAAGCCTCTAACCACTCCTAATGTTCGTAACAATTCGAGTAACAACTTCCTAAGGTCAATTGTGCTAGAGAGGATTCGAACCCTCGACCTGAGAGGTCCTACACCGAGGATGCCAACCAACAAGCAGAGGTTCACGACCAAACTATATATATATATATATATATATATATATATATATATATATATATATATATATATATATATATATATATATATATATATATATATAAGCAAATGAAAATCAATTGTATTTGCCAAGAATGGAAGGCTCTCAAATTTAAAACTAATAGCAAAATGAGCATATTTTAAATTTAATTGGTTTATTAGTGATAGGTATTGATTATCAATGCCAAATCTTAAGTGTTCATTTGTGTAATTATGCTTCAAATTTTGGAAGATTTTACCAAAAAATTGTTAAATCAATTTGAGTGGAAAACAATATATCTTCTAGCTAACACGTCCAAAGTTTTTGTACACGTCCAAAGTCTTTGGACTATAGTTTTTTGGCCAAATAAATTTCAAATTATATAGAAACAAAAACATCAAAGTCTTAAGGGGTGTTTGGTAAGCCACTTTTTAATGGATTTATTTATGATTTAATGTAAATCTTATCAAACGCTATTTTGGGTGAAATAATTCAGTACCTTTTAAAATTTGATTTTTTTCAAAATCCCTTAATTTTTGTGACCAAAATCTGGATTTATTAAATCCAAATATTAGTTTAATATAACAGTATTAACTTAGAAAGAAAATATTTCAAAGAGATTTAAGCCAAACACATCTAATGGATTTGACTGGATTTAATATTAATGTAACCAAGCATTATTCTGGATTTAACTATATTTTGATTTGAATAATCCGGATATACCAGATTTACTAAATCCTATTTAACTTAAATTTTACTTGCAGTCAAACACCCCCATAAAGTTGATAGTGAAGATGATATTAAATGTGCACACAACTAGTAAAATATATGTTGCATTAATGATATAAAGTTATGATTCACAATATCGTACACACGAGGATAAACTAGTTTCGAAAAGATTAAACTATAAGAGGTTAGTCTTTCTGCAACAAAAATTTTGTTTGCCCATAAAAAAATAATAATAATACATACGTATTTTGATTGAAATTTATATTAATCATCTTACTTTAGGTTGAGTGCATATTAATTTGATATAGAAGGATTTGATATCACTAATCTAAGTAAATAACTATATAACATTCTTCAAGGTATAAAAGTTCAAAAAATTTTTCAAAACAATTAAATTATGGTATATATAAGGGTTTTATGGTATGATCGCAAGCTCGCCTCACATGGGTCTAAGACGGCCTTAAAGTGTTTAATCTGAATTTTAGTCATGCCCAACTTAACTTCAGTCAATTTGATATGGATTTAAGCCTAATTTATTTCAATCTTCTATGTTACCACATTATTCATATCCAACTCTCATTTTCATTTATGACTCATAGTTGTTTTGTGAGTAAGGATACTTGAAAAAAGAAAATGGTAGTGTTTGATTTTTTTTGAGAAATTAAAATTGAATTACAAACTTTAAGCAAAAGACCGAATAAATCTCAAAAAAATAAAGCTTATATATCAACACTTTGGAATTTCAAAAATGAATTCAACTCATTGAGATTAATTTCAACACTTAAAACTTCATATTTTAGCAAAATCTCCTATACAATTTCAGCCAAATCATGATAATAGACTCAACAAAAAAATATAAACAGTTTTAGCAAGAACTTATATTGATTTCAGAATAAATAAAATTTGAAATAGAAAATCACAAAATGTTTTCATAAAATTAAGATGCAAACATATGATATACTTAGGCTTACAAATGATTTACCTCGAAGGCCTCAAGCCTAGAAAGTGAAACCTTACACTTGTAAGATTTCGGCATCTGGACCATTTCTATGTAAGCATACATATATTTATATATATATAAAAACCAATGGCAAAGCAATATCAGGAATAAATTATAACAACCATTAAAGTTAGAGAATTGATATGTAAGTATTACTGCACTCCTCAGAACTAAATTTTCAATGAATATGTGGCTAAGCCAAGAAAGCATATCCAATGTAGACTCACAGAGGCTTTTGAGATACAAAAAAAAAAAAAAAAAAAAAAAAAAAAAAATCAAGCGATACAACAAATAACTAACAAAGAGTTCCATCCTACTAAGTCAAAATGTCTGAATATCAAATCTAAGTAAATGCTATTGAACTTAAATTCTACTTGCAGTCAAACACCCCCTTAAAGTTGATAGTGAATATGATATCAAACGTGCACACAACTAGTAAAAATATGTTGAATTAATGATATAGAGTTATGATTCGCAATATCATACACGTGAGGATACACTAGTTTCGAAAAGATTAAACTATGAGAGGTGAGTCTTTCTGCAACAAAAATTTTGTTTTCCCATAAAAAAAAAAGAAATATTAATACATACGTATTTTGATTGAAATCAATATTAATCATCTTAAAAAAATTTTGGTGTGGGTTTGCCTTTAGGTTGAGTGCATATTAATTTGATATAGAAGGATTCAATCTCAAGGCTTTGGTAACAACTTTCTTCATCCTTATTTACTAGGCAAGTTAACAACTCATAAATATTTAGAGTTTATTCCTTATAAGAAATCTTACCTTTCTCTCTCGTAAAATTGGAAAAAGAGCTTTCTAATCTGGCGAGTGGTAGAACTTTTTAAACTTGAAACTCACAGTATAAAGCAACAAAATTCTTTCTCTCTTCATAAAAAAAAAAAATAGAAAAGAAATGGGATTTATTATAAAAATAGAAAAATAAATTTGATATTTTTTGTATGTTTTTATAACAAGTAAAAGCATGCTTAAAAATAAGTTAATAAAAACAAGTTAAAAAAAATGGATAAACAAATTTGTTTTCTATTTTCTCTTGACTATTTTTTTAAAACAAAAAATACATAACATAATAAAAAATGAATACAAAGAAACTAGTAGAACTAAAAAATCTTAAGTTTTAATGGCTTGTAAACATGAATTATTGAATATTAACTTAAGAAATAAATCAATTTTAAATAAAAATGTATTAAAGAAAGTTAATAAGCATTGATACTTACATTTTTAGCCTTGGCCAAGCTTTTGTGAACAAAGGCTAATATGGCTATTAAATTTTAATCTGGTTATCAAGGGTAACAACAACGAGAAAATTTTAGCAAAATTTCCTACTTCTTTGTGCTTGTATTAGAGAATTCACATATGTATGAATGAGATTTTTTATAAATTAAGAGATATCACTAATCTAAGTAAATAACTCGATAACATTCTTCAAGGTATAGAAGTTCAAAAATTTTTCAAAACAATTAAATTATGGTATATATAAGGGTTTTATGGTATGATCGCAAGCTCGCCTCACATGGGTCTAAGACGGCCTTAAAGTGTTCAATCTGAATTTTAGTCATGCCCAACTTAACTACAGTCAATTTGATATGGATTTAAGCCTAATTTCAGTAAAAACCCAAACTTATTTCAATCTTCTGTGTTACCACATTATTCATATCCAACTCTCTTTTTCATTGATGAGTAAGGATACTTGAAAAAAGAAAATGGACGTGTTTGATTTTTTTTGAGAAATTAAAATTGAATTACAAACTTTGAAACAAACGGCCGAATAAATCTAAAAAAAATAAAGGTTATATATCAACACTTTGGAATTTCAAAAATGAATTCAACTCATTGAGATTAATTACTAAATGTTATTAAACTTAAATTCTACTTGCAGTCAAACACCCCCTTAAATTTGATAATGAAGATGATATCAAATGTGCACACAACTAGTAAAAATATGTTGCATTAATGATATAGAGTTATGATTCACAATATCAAATACACGAGGATACACTAGTTTCGAAAAGATTAAACTATGAGAGGTGAGTCTTTCTGCAACAAAAATTTTGTTTGCCCATAAAAAAAAAATAATACATACGTATTTTGATTGAAATTATTATTAATCATCTTAAAAATCTTGGTGTGGGTTTGCTTTTAGCTTGAGTGCATATTAATTTGATATAGAAGGATTTGATATCTCTAATCTAAGTAAATAACTCGATAACATTCTTCAAGGTATAGAAGTTCAAAAAAATTTCAAAACAATTAAATTATGGTATATATAAGGGTTTTATGGTATGATCGCAAGCTCGCCTCACATTGGTCTAAGACGACCTTAAAGCGTTCAATCTGAATTTTAGTCATGCCCAACTTAACTTCAGTCAATTTGATATGGATTTAAGCCTAATTTCAGTAAAAACCCAAATTTATTTCAATCTTCTATGTTACCACATTATTCATATCCAACTCTCATTTTCATTGATGACTCACAGTTGTTTTGTGAGTAAGGATACTTGAAAAAAGAAAATGGTATTGTTTGATTTTTTTGAGAAATTAAAATTGAATTACAAACTTTGAAACAAAAGGCCGAATAAATCTTAAAAAAATAAAGCTTATATATCAACACTTTGGAATTTCAAAAATGAATTCAACCCATTGAGATTAATTTCAACACTTGAAACTTCAGATTTTAGCAAAATCATAATAATAGACTCAACAAAAAATATAAACAGTTTTAGCAAGAACTTATATTGATTTAAGAATAAATAAAATTTGAAATAGAAAATCACAAAATATTTTCATAAGATTAAGATGCAAACATATGACATACTTAGGCGTACGAATGATTTAACTCGAAGGCCTGAAGCTAGAAAGTAAAACCTTACACTTGTAAGATTTCGGCATCTCAACCACTTCTATGTAAGCATACATATATTTATATATATATATAAACCAATGGCAGAGAATTGATCTGTAAGTATTACTGCACTCCTCAGAACTAAGTTTGTAATGAATATGTAGACTCACGAAGGCTTTTGAGATACCCAAAAAAAAAAAAATTTCAAGCAATATAAAAAATAACTAAAAGAGTTTCATCCTGCTAAGTCAATGTCTGAATAACAAATCTAAGTAACAAATATTGATTATAGTCATGATTACAATACACAAATATAACGAACACTTTACACAAGAAAATGGAACAAACAATCTACACATAAAAAATACAAATAATGAATACATGAAAATGCAACATGATGTTTTTGTCCAATTGCCAATCACCATACTTCAAAATAGCACTCTAGTCAGTGGAGTTCCTCGCAGTACATGGACCGGACATTTGGTTGTTATACAAATAAGGGAGACTTTCGCTTCCAAATTCAAATTCTCAACATATTTCTACCTCTTTGGCGAGTGGAGGGCAGAGCAACCAGTCGGTCTCGAGCTGTGTTTGAGGACAGAGGAGTGTATCAAAGTATTCGAGCAGTAAGGCCTTCCAGTCTGAGAAAATGAGAGAACGGCGACATTTGCACCGCATAAGAAATTGAAAAGTTTCACTGCCTTCTTGAGCAGCCCTTTGAGACTCGCTGAAGCCGGATCTATTAATTTATTTTCCAATTTCTTCCTTCCCTTTTTGGGCCATTGCAGCGGAGAGCTCGAAGGAGAACGGAAGCAACAACTAGAGCTCGGAGAACGGAGAGTTCCTGGAGAGCTCGGAGGAGAATGTAAGCAGCACCCGGAGGGAGAGATCGGAGGAAAACGAAGCAGGGTAGATTGAAGCACGGAGGATAGCGGGAGCGAAGAGAAGGCAGAGGAACAGAGAGGACTGCGGAATGGAGAGCTTGGGGGAGAAGATAAACAGCTTCAGACAAGAGAGATCGCCGGAGAACCGAAGAGAAAGCAGCGCGCGATGGAAGAAGAAGGATTGCGATTCTAATTGTTTCCGGTAAGTTGAAATTAGTTTACGTTAACACTTTTTACCGTTAACATTGCCACACATTTAAAATTTAAATTTGAATTTATTTGTAAGTATTGTTAATTTTAAGGAAGAATTACGTACATACCACTGTATTTCATATCTATCTTTTACCGTTATTGCGCTACAGATGACCCAACTAAGTTTCAGTTATTCCATTCTGAATCTGATAAGAAGTCAGGAATTATATGTTTTTAAAGCTCCCTAATTTAAAAATGCTGTTCAAATAAGTCAGGAATTATCTATTTTTACTGTCTTGTTCTAAATAAATTTGGTAGAAATAGAAATTTCAAGACCTTTAGGCATGAATGTGGCTTAGGGAAGATTAAGATTATGATAAATGAGATATCTCAATTTCAAAGAGAGCAATGGCAAGAAGACAGGAAGTGATCATTGGGTTTGAGGCTCTGATATTAGGGGACATCAGACATGCTTCAAGAGTAATAAATTTTTAGGAAAAGTGCAGGCTTTTTAATCCAATGCTGGAAGACTCATAAGAGAAAAAAATTGAGGTGAAGTTATACATTTCACAATCTCCAAAAGTTAAAGAAGCTTTTTAGCCTCTCTTGAAATAATCTACAGATCCATTCTCTATTTAAATAAATCAACAAGAATGACAACTTGCCTTCTAGATGAACAATGAATAATATGCCTTCCTAAATTTATGAAAAAATTGAGCAAATATTAAGAAAAAGAGAAAAAAAAATCATTAAGAAGATAATTAAATAGTGTTTGACATAGATAAGCATGAATTGTTGGTTTTATGATTCATTTGATCTAAAGAAGCTTGGTAGAGAAGAAATTTCAAGAAAGACCGTTAAACATATATGTTGGCTAAGGAAAACTGAGATCCTAAGAAATGTGTCCTCTCAAAATCCAAGAGAGTAATGTGAAGAGAAGATGGTTTTACGACTATGGGTTTCTAGAATAAATATGGGCTTTTTCATGCAAATTCCACAAAAGAATAAAATAAAAATTATTGGGCATTCAATATAAATAGAAAACTGTTGTGGGAAAAACACTTTCTTTCCTTAATCTTGATTAGAGAACAAACCGCAAATCACAACAAAGAAGATGCAAACACAAGAGCACAAGCAAACAAGAGGATTTACGTGGTTCGGTCTTTTTGACCTACGTCCACGGGAGGGAATCGAAATAATCCACTAAGACAAGAAACAAGAGTACTTAGCTTTACATAGATGAGCCCTCATCTTTCATGGCCTCCCTTCACATCCAAGGCCTCCAAGATGCTCTCCTCACCCTTAACAAGCTAGCCCACACTCCTTGAGTTCTTTTTCACTCTTACAAAACCCACACTAAAGCCTCCTCTCATCTCATCTATTTATAGTAGATTAGATTACATTATAATATTCTATAAATAGATGAGGTGTAACCTTCGAGGATCGCATAGCTTCACATGTCCACCCTTTAGAGTCCTCCATCGCATGGTCTCCACATGTCCTTTCACATGTCCTCCTTCCACCGCATGGCCTCCACATGTCCTTCCACATGTCCTCTTCTAGGGTCTTCCATAATGAGGTGACACCTTTCTAAAGTCAACAATGGAGGCTTAAAGTAAGTAGAAATTTACAAGAGTGCCACTTACCTTAGTAACTAATTGGGGGTCAAAACAACAAAAACTTCAATATGACCTTCGTGATTTAGTGTGTTAGTGATAGAGCATTTCTTTGATAGGTGAAATCTAAAAAATTTACTCGAAAAATAAACAAAAATAAAACCATGACATTTATTTTAGTATATTTACAAGTTTGATTTAGTTGATAATACATAGCATAGTGTAGGTTGGGTTACTACAATAAAAAATATTTCTTCTAGAGCTCCATTGTTTATAATTGCAAGATTTTCATTAACTAAATTTCACCATCATGAACAAAATCCAACAAAAGTTCAAATAAAATTTCATCTGGGCCTTAAAAGCATTAAAGCATCCGTTCTCATCTTGCGTCGAGCTCAACATACCTATGGATTAGTTGATTTGATTTTGATTCAAGCCAAAGTTGGCTCATTAATTTTCATCCTAGCTCAACTCTAGTAAAAAACCAAACTGATTTCAATTTTTCATGGCAGCGCATTATTCATATCAAACCCTCATTTCCAATGAAAACTCACTTGTGACTTTATGTTTAAGAATTTTTCAAAAATAAAATGGACGTGTTTGATTCCATTAGACAAATTCAAATTGAAATACCAAAACTTGAGATAAAAATATAAATAAATATCGACACTTTGATAGTTGAAAGACAAGATTATCTTCAACGCTTACAACTTTATATTTTAGCAAAAACACCTATATAGTTTCAAACTAAATCTTTTAGCAAGAAAATTAATACGAGTGTCAACGTTTACATCTCTTTTTCAAACTCGAAATATCTCTCACATATTATCCTATTTATATTTACATATCTCACAACTGAAATAATTTGATTAGATTGCCTTTTTATTGGGTATATGTTTGCTTCCATGATTTGAATATTCGAACGGGGAAGGAATGTCATCATCCACAACAGTATTGCAGTTTAATTTGTAACCATTACTGTTATCCACAAAACAATGTTTGCAATGAATAATTAGCTAAGCCAAAAAAATCTCAAATGCGACTCAAAAAGACTATTGAGATACAATAACAAAAAAAAAATCAAGAGATTCAAAAAATAACCAACAATGAGGACCTTTTTTCTTTGAATCTCTAAGCAAAGAAATCAAAATAGGGTGTCACATCAATTATAGCAACATTTTATTAATCACAAAAGAGGATCGAGCATGTTATCAAGTTGCATTATTCTATACCACTAAACTTAGCACATCTGAAAAGAGTTTTCTGTTTGGTAAATAGTAATAAATCCTATGGAAAAATTTGGAGTGCAAAGAATATTTGTATGGAAGCATACAAATGAATTGATCTTCAATTATTAGAAGAGTTTTGAACATAATTAAAATAATATATTCCTCTGTTATAGAATTAGATATTTACGATGTTATTTGGCAGAATATTTATGACATCTTTTTAGGTGGTTAGATAAGTTTGAGTATAGCAATTTTAATAATCAAATGATTTTTGGTAAATGTTACATAACTAACATCTTACATTCTTACAATACTTATACAAAGAATGAAGCCATCTTGTTTCAAAGGAATGTCAAGTGTACTTCACAAAACAACTCTTCAACATGCTTAGATCAAAACTAGCTATTCATGCTCATACAATATATACTTTCTACAAGGGAATTATGATATGAATCAACTAAATAGTAATATCTCCATCTTTCTATCAAAAAAAAAATCCACTTTGCATTGTTGTCAGTTTCTATATTCAATTTGCATTGCATAATAAGCGAAATAGAAAAAATATCATTGATTTTATCATTTGAGATGAGTATGTTTGGACACAGGAAGAGAAAATTTGGGCGTTGGGGAGACTTGTTTAAAGCAGAGTAGATAGCTTGCCGCTTGAAGGAGTGGTCGTAGTGGTGTTTTCTCATGAGACTTTTGATGCAAATTTTAACCGGAGGCATCACAGGCTATTTTTGGAGGTGTAAAACAAAATTTAGGTGCTATACAAACATACATACATACATACACGGCATCTCATAGGCATACTGTGCCGATTTACTCGCTCGCTCGATAGCTGCACCTTTTTCTCGAGTCGTCTGCTTTGGCTGGCGGCTGAGCTAGCGTCGTCCCAGTGATATATCCCGCGATCCTGCAGGTCCTCCTGCAGTCCCTTCAGTGGGATTTGCGCAACCGCAGCAATGGCCTCGGGTCATTATTACGCCAACTCCCTCGCCGGCGATAACCCCGCCCGCGCCCCATCACGTTCCAACATATTCTCGCAGCCACGTTGCATTCGCATAAGACAGGGAAACCTGGTTTCTCAAAAAAGCATCCCGTAAAAATGGCAAACCTGCAATCTTTCTTACTGAGGAAGAGATCTACATCCTAGCTGCAACCTGTCGGTTGTTTCTAATAGGTAAATTTCTCTACGGTAACCCTAAACTCGAACTGATCAATAAGAAATTTGAGCAAATGAAGCTAAATGGAAGTTGGAAGATTGGACGACTGAATGGTCGGCACGTTCTCATCCAATTGACGGATGATGGAGATTACACCCAAGTATTTGCTAGAAGAACACTTCGCATAGAAAATCGGGTGATGAAGGTGCTGAAATGGATTGTGGATTTTGACCATCACACCGAATCTCCCATCATTCTTGTTTGGCTTCGCTTCCCAGACTTGCAGGTTCACCTTTACGATCAAGAGCTTCTATTTACTTTTGCAAATATATATGGCAAACCACTCCAAACTGATCCGCCTACAAAAAATCTAACCAGACCTTCAGAGGCTAGAATATTGATAGAACGGGACATTACATTACCCTTTTTGAAAGAGATATGGATTGGTACACCGCATCAGGGTTTTTGGCAACCAGCAGAACTTGAACAGGTGCCTCTTTACTGCACCCACTGCCGTATGTTTGGACACTCTCACCAGCAGTGTTACCACCTGCATCCGAATCTCAAACCTCCACGTACAAATGTCACTAGGGCACACATTCCTGCGACGGATATACCCTCTTCCTCACTACCTGTAATACCTATTGCAACGCCAATGTCGGACATGATGCAAAAGTCTAATGATACTGATTCTAAGCAGATTGATAAGGATCAATTGTTGGAGTGTCAGGTGGTTGTACCTAGAAGGTAGGATAAGGTCGCTGCCCCTTCTTCTCAGCCTTCTTCTTTTGGAGTGATTGAAAATAGGGAAGACGCGAACATTCACACTCAGAGGACGGAAAATGTGCATACTACCACCGAGGGCGAATCACTGTCAAATAGAAGCCTTGTTATTGCTACTACACAAACACTGAAACCCATCGCTGCAACTATCTTTCCTCTTATGGTTCAGACAAACAAGTCTTTTGAAGAAAAACGACAAGTGTATACCTGCCGGTGGAAGAAGAAGGCTGGGGCTACTATCTAACTTGGGAATTTAATGGATGATATTTTGGTCTTCCTTGGCAATGCAGAAACACTTCAGAATTTGATTTCTGAACGCGCTATAAAAACCAGGGGCAGAGGGAAGCCTTGGCGACCTCGTCCTCTTTAGTTGCTTGTTTCTCTTTTGTTATTTCTTTTGTATCGCTCTGATTAAGTTTTATTTACTTTTTATTTCTTATGAGTCGTGCTGAAATTTTGGGCCCTCTCATAGCACTTGTTTTGTACCCCTTTTATTTCAATGAAGTAGGCCTTAGGGCTCTTTTTAAAATATATATATAGTTAATGTGAAATCACATATATATTATCATGCAGTTTAAAACAATAGAATTTCAAAATAAAGTTCGATGTGATTCCCTAAAAATAGTGATTTCATTGAGCAGCGATTACCACCCACGATTCCAAAACTCAACCAACGAAATTAAAGAAAAATTTCAATTTGAAGTAAATATTTTTTGAAAGTTTTGCAGAACATAAACCCGCTGAATATTTCTAGAAGTTTTAGAACTTCTGTTCAGGTATTTAACATGTTCTGAATAATTAGGATAGAACTGATGATGTTGATAAGTATTTTTGACCTGGGATTATGCATCTCACCATCCTGAGTTGATTCAAAATCAAAGTTGAAGCTCAGAGATTTAGATCAGACTCTGGATAGTCGTTGGAGGAGAAATTCAAGTAGCCTGGACAGGAGTGTCAAAATGGGATCCCCATTCAGTCTAAGATTCATCATACACGAGCACATCCGTCTTCCCCAACCGATGGAGACCAAGGGACAGTATGAGTGCAGTGACAGCAGTACCACATGAGGTAACAACAGGAAGATCCAATGAAATTCCTTCCTGCTCAAATCTTTAGTAAGCTCCTCTTTGGGCCAAGCTTTTGTGATCCATCTAACAGCTCTCCAAAAGGTATGCATTTACTTCCAGGTACATGGCCAGTTCTAACTCCTTTGCGTGGTTCAGGTGCTGCTCTATCAAATCTTGTTTTTGATCGAGCATCTACATGTTGATGAGTTTGATTATCAATGTTTCCTCTAACTTGCTCAAGGGTCCAAATCAAATGAGGCTGGAGTTTTGCCTCAAAAGTAGTAGGACCAACTGATTGTTGTTGGTAGACCTTTAGCTGCACGAGCTTTCAAAACCGCATCTCCAGGTGCTCGTATGATATTTCTTATATATGTAAATTAATTTAAATTAAAGTGTTATTTATTAAATCCCACTTTTAAAGACTAAAATGCATTAAAAATTTAATTTATTAATTGAAAATAAAAATACATTAATTTTGAATTTTTGTAATAATTGTGCACAAAAAAATTAAATGAACTTTCAATACCATTACGTCCATATATATGTATGAATCAATGTCAGAGCAAAACCCATCTTTTATCTATATATGTATATATATGTATGAATCAATGTTAGACCAAGAACAATAGCAAAGTAGATTAACCTTAAATTTGAGAGAAATGATATCTTCAATTATTAGAAAAGTTTTGAGCATAAGTAGATTAATATTTTCCTCTGCGTACGAAATTAGATATTTAATATGAATGTTGGATCCAAATCTCTTCCGGAGACATGCCTAAGGAATAGAGCGTAAGTCAAGAAAAGAATAGAAAACCTCAAACCTCTTATTTTATAAACAGTGTTGATGTCATCTTTACTTATGAAACACCCCTTATTTATAGGAATAGACTGTCGAACAATTACATCTTGTGCCCCCGAGACTCTAAGATAAGTTAGGGCTCTTTGAGTCACCTCCCATATACAATATTTAGAATCAACTGTCATGGAGATCTGGCTTTAGGACGGGTGGCAATACCCATTGTAACCGGGAAATTATGCAGTAGGGTTACGGTCTAGCGGGATGGTTGCGAGGTTAAACAGATGTTGAACTATGAGGGGTGTAGGCCGAGTGTCTGTCGAGTTGAATTAGTGACAATCATCTTCGCTAATTTTTTCGGGGATACCCCTCTTGACTCTGCTGAAAACATATCTCCCATCTGAGCGGTGTGGATGCTGTAGTCCAGTTGTACGATCTCGAGTCATCCTTGAAAGGTAGTTGTGAGCTGTATCACCAATCGGCTATCCACAGATCATCTTTACGATTTGGTTTGACATTCTTTTTCATGTACAATGCAATTTGGCGGTACATAATATTTATGGCAGCACTTCTGGTTATTAGATAAATTTGAGCATAACAAGTATAGCAATCAACCTATTTTTAGAAATGTATGACCACCATCTTTTATAATCACAATACATATATAAAAAATGCCATCTTGTTTGAAAAGAAGGCTAAGCATACTGCATAGATCAAAACGAGCCATTCACAACATACTTTATACATGGAAATTATTCTATGAATAAATTAAATGCTAACATCTCCATCTTTTTTAGAAATAAAAAAAGATTTCTACTCATTTCTACAGCTTCAATATTCATATTGCAATGCATAATAAGAAAATTAAAAAAAAAACAACAGACTTTATCATTTGAGGTGAAGCAAGGTTAGGACTTGGCTCGGCCGGAGTGGAAATACTTGTTCAAACTCAGGAAAAATGTGAGATAGCTTGCCGCTTGAGAGAAATGCATAGCACAATGCTTTCACATGAGGCTTTCTGGATAAATTTTAAGCGTAAGCAACGATAGAGACAACAAAGGTTGTTTTTGAGGTGTAAAGTAAAATTTAAAAGCTATATATGTAAATAAGAGATTTTGTGTGTTACCTAGAAAAAAAAATATAGTTCAAACTGCTATTTAGTAATTCTCCCATTTAAAGACTAAAAATGTATTAAAATTTGAATGTATTAACGGAAAAGATACTTAAATTAATCTTGGAATTTAGTATAAGTTGGGCAAGATGCAACAAAGATGATATATATAAGTATTGGTGAGCGGTAGGATGGTCAATTGAGGTGATCGTAGTTGTACCGAGGGCAATCGACGATGTTTAAGGATGGATGGTGGCAGTAATGATTTGGGGCAATGTTGACGGCAAAGTTAGGAGATTGTAGTTATTGTTGCGATAATGATGATGAGTTAGTTTGATGAGTGTTGGAGCAATGCCGAAACGTGGTGAAGGAGACAAGGGGTAATTGTAATAATAGTTTTTTGCAAAAACATGCTATGGTTGTTGATTCAATTATGAATGAAGAATGTAATGTCACATCCTATTTGTTTTCTCTAAATCACGCAAATTTTTACTACTTTAGTTCTTAGCAAATTAATCTTCAAAGGATTAACAAATACAAAATCAAAACCTAAAATCAACAAGCGAAGGTGCTATCAAATGCACATACAAACCATTTAAAACATGCTACATTTGTAATATAAAAATATGAATTACAAAAGAGCACACACAAACATACATATGCACCCATCAGAACTTATAACATTAGTCATTAAAAATTAGCAAAGAGACAAAAAGCTATTTAGGAAGTCTCTAAGTTTTCCGTTCAAAATCTGAAACAACTGTGCCTTTCAATAGATATGAAATTTAAATGTTTGTCTTTGTACCAAAGCTAAATATAGATGGAAGTGATGAATCTAACTTAAATCACAATAAATTTAATAAGTTTATACCAAATGCTAAAAATATAACAGTGCGCTTGACATTAGACAAACTATTTTATAAAATTAAAGTAATCATCACTATGTAGTTTCTTCTTAAATAATTAAAAATAGATGCAAGTATATTCAAAAGTCACAAAAATTACATCCTAGTTTTAATAACATCTTTAAGGGCCACTCATGACCATCATACCAGTGCCATATTTTTAGTGGATGAATTAAATACATTTAGATGAATAAGCCCATCACCCCCTATATTTCGTTGTGATGTTCTCCAAGAAACATAAATGTAATTGGATAGTTGATTATGGTGTTCAATTATTCAATTAAAGAAATACAACTTCTCTAGAAACGAAGTATCTTAAATGTTTTGATGAAGTAGATAAATTTTTAAACAAAAGCATATTAATTTATGACCTTTTGCTAAAATTTGTAATATTAAAATTGTGTGTGTGTGTGTAGCAATGACAAAGCAATAACATAAATAAAGTAGAACAACAATTAAATTTAACGAATTAATATGTAAGTAGTACTGCACAACATAGAACTAAGCTTGCAATGAATAAGTGGCTAAGCCAAGAGAACATGTCCAATGTAGACTCACAAAGGCTTTTGAGATACCAGAAAAATGGAAATTTCAAGCGATATAGAAAATAATCAACAAAGAATTTCATCCAACAAAGTCAATATCTGAATATCAAATCTGAGTAACAAACATTTATTACAATCATCATTACAACACGGAAATACAACAAACACTGTACACATGAGAATGCAACAAACAAGCTGCACCTGAAAAATGCAAAGAACAAATATATGAAAATGCAACATGACCTACAAACAACAGTTTTTGATCGCTTGCAAATGAGCATAATCCAAAATAGCACTCCTCAGTCGCCGGAGTTCCTCGCAGTTCATGAGCTGGACATTTGTTTTGTTATACCAAAAAGGAAGAGGCTTGCCAACCATTGCTTCCTTAAAATCAAACTCCCAACATATTTCTCCCTCCTGCTCAGTAGAGATGGCGAGTGGAGGGCAGAGCAAGGAGTCGCTCTGAAGCTGGGTTTGAGGGCAGAGGAGTGTATCGAAGAATTCCACGTCGGAGCAGTAAGGCCTTCCGGCCTGAGAAAATGCGAGAACACCAGCCTTTCCACCGCATAAGACCGAAAGTTCCTCTGCCTTCTTGAACAGTCCTTTGCGGCGCTTTGAGAAGCACACCATTCTTGCTGAAGCCGACTCTATTAGTTTATTTTCCAATTTCTTCCTTCCTTTTCCAGCCATTGCAGCGGAGAGCTGGGAGGAGAACGGAGGCAACACCAAAGGCTCGGAGGAGAATAAAAGAAGCGTCTGAACAAAAAGTACCTGGAGAATTTAGAGGAGAATGGAAGCAGCGTCCAGATGGAGAAGAATGAAAGAAGCGTCTGAACGGAGAGTTCCTGGAGAACTCAGAGGAGAATGGAAGCAGCGTCCGGAGAACGAAGCAGAGCAGATTGAAGCACGGAGAAGGGAGAGGAACAGAGAGGAGTGCGGTCTCAGGGGAGAAGGGAAATAGCTTCAGACCAGAGAGTTCGCAGGGGAACCGAAGAGGAAGGAGACCGCGATGGAAGAAGAAAGGTTTGCGATTCTAATTGTTTCCGCAAAATTTAAATTAGTTTACGTTAACGCGTTTTACCGTTAACATGGCGCCCATTAAAAATCTGAATTTGAATTTTGAATTTAAATTTAAATTTATTTGTAAGTATTGTTAATTTTAAGGAATAATTACGTGCATACCACTGTATTTCATATGTAACTTTTACCGTTATCGCGCTTAGTGACAGATGACTAAACTGAGATTTAAGACTGAAATTTTATAAATTAAGAAATAAACATTTATAAATCTTATTTCATTTATGTTATTTTTTAGAATTATTCGCTGAATAAGATTAGAAGAGAATAGAAATTACGGCAACGAAGAATATAATTTCCTAAGCAATATAAATTCGATGAGTTTACTGGAAAGGCTTAACTAGCATAGTATCTCTAAAATAGATTAATACTATTATTATATGATTAAATTTTTAAAGGACATGCATGACCGATATTTTTCGATTATATTTTTGGTTCTAAGATACAAGTATTTTTTATTTCTCATATTCAAGTTCTAAAACTCACAGTTCTTACTTAACAACTTATATTCATGTCTGATATATTCTGAACATTCCATTAAATATATCATCGACGAATTGAAATTTTAAATTCTTTAAATACATTAAAAAAATGTATTATATTTTAATATTTAACATCATTCGATACAATAAAATTCAATGAAAAAAATTTGCTCCACATAAATTTCCAAGCAAAAGAAATATTTCATAAAAAAATATTAAATATTAAAGAATGGAAAAAACCCAATTTTTTGTAAATTTAACTAATAAGCTCTGTGCAGGGGAGCCTGCTGCTTCTGTGGCAAAACAAAAGCTAGGAGAGAAAGAAATCGGTGGAAAAGAAAAACTGCGGGGTCTTTATAGATTCGATCAAAAAATCCATAGAAAAATCGTTGTTAGCAATAAAATTCGAGCTGGTCTATTTTATTGTACAGTGAGGCACTGTCGCCTTCGTGATTAGATTCATACAGCTAAATTCACTCCACTTTATTTATCTTTCATATGAAGACTGATATAAATAACAAGAGTTTAAGTATGAACATTAGTTTTTCATTTATTATATACATAACATTCATATAAATTGATTTGGCTATAAATTGATTTGGCAAACCCAAAAAAATACTTAAAATTTTTCTATAATTGATTTCATGATTTAATACGTGACATCCAAATTTATTTCTAGAAGTATATTTGCTTACAATTTGAATTCACAATGTAAGTAAAATTTTTCAATTTTAGTCTTTAGAACTGACGTTAAGCTTTAATGTTTTTGACTATTTGTCATTCATGATATGAAAGACTACTATTATGAGATGATAGTCCTTTAGGATCTTTTACATGCAATTTTTAAGTATAATATCAAACCTAAAAGAAAAAATGGCATTAATTAGTATAGCTATTTGAAAGGCCTTGCGAACCCTTTCAATTATTTAAAGAACACAAGAATTTTTACATTGAATTATATCTTCACTATTGGGTAAGAGAAAAAAGGTCACTTTTTTGGCTTATTTACTCTTGCCGTTAGGTTTTTTTTTTCTGTCAAAGCAAATAACAGCATGAAATTGCTAGGAATAGTAGATTGCAAGGCTAGTTTACTCATGTATTCCAATATGAGAATTCCTGCAGATTATTTTTTCTTGCTCAAATGACTTTCATTGGTAGATAACTTGAAAAAATTAGTTGGCTACAAAATGAGTAAAATATTTAGTTTCCGTAGTTGCCTGTTTAGTGCAACTAAGTTGTCTGTTAAAACTCATAAGGCACAGCTCTTTCACCTATGAATTGCTATATGTCTTCTTTAACGTTGCATATTTTATATAAAACAACGGTCAAAGAACTGTAGAAAGAATGATATTCACAAATTTTTTTTAAATGACTCAGATTATTCTCAATTTATTGAAATCTCAGTGGATACTTGTTCATTTTAATTGTTAATTGTTTCAATGAAGTGAAAATGGATACTTGTTCATTTTAATTGTTAATTGTTACAATGAAGTGAAACATGCAGTATTACCCATAGTTGTTAATTGTTACAATGAAGTGAAACATGCAGTATTACCCTTAGTTTATCATTCTTGAGGGAGAATGAAAAATTGTTATCTTCAAAGGCCTGGTTGCGTTATTATGGAATAGTGCTTATGGTTTTGATAAATTAGTCACATTTATTACATCTTTTGCGAAGCTAAATTCTGAATACTTTTAGCTTACATTTGTTTTTTTACTAGTACACTTTCACCAGATTTGCACGAGTTGGTTCCGTTGTTCTAGCAATTCATGATGCAAGTGATGTATTTATGGAAATAGGAAAGATGTCGAAGTACAGTGGTTGTGAGTGGCTTGCAGCAACCTCGTTTATTATATTTGTGGCCTCATGGGTTGCACTTTGGCTCATTTACTTCCCTTTTTGAGTCATTTGGAGTACGAGGTATTGTAATATATCATTTTAATTCCATGATGGGTTTTTCTCCATTGAATTCTTACATGTATTGATGAGAAACCTTGCCATGGAATGTGATTAATGCCACTAATGCCTTATATGATAATTATGAATGCTTATCCATTGTTGATGGTTCTGATTTTTCTTCCTTATACTTCATTACTCCACCTTATCGTATGCTTGTTGTTTTCTCTTTGTTGAGAACCTCTGGATTTTTGAAATGTTGTCTAAAATCCAATGAATTTATTGTTCTTTTATTTTGGATATGGTTGTCTTGACCTCTTTCTACAATTTCACAAAAGTTACAATGAATTATATGTAATGATTTGTCTACCACCTGTGCTGTAACTCATTACCCGGAAGATGTATGATCATTTGACTTTAGTGTTTGAGAAGATAAAAGCAAATGATTGTCCTTTACGATACCATAGTACTGTCTGTTTGTGCAATGCTGCAATTCCTACCTCATGATGTTAACAGTAACTTCAGATTCCATAGGTGAGTTATGAAAGGAAATTTGAAGATTCTGAAGAATGCCTGGAATGATCGATTAAATATATTGCAAGATTGCATGATTTTAAATATTTTGGTGTTCAGGTACTAGTAAGTTGCAGTTAATTTGTGTAAATATGTATACATTTATTTAAAGGTTAAAATCATGAAATATAATTTGTTGGGCAGCAAGTTACCTTCTCCATCAAGTATGATTTAATGTTCCATGTGCTGTAAAAGGTTTGAAATCTTTATTTTACTCTCTGCATTTTCTTCTACGGTCGTATTGATATGGAAATGAGGAAGAATGACCAAGTTTAGACAGTTTCACTTTGAGATGCTACCCTGGTTTTCGCTCAGGTCATTCTTAAAACGTAGACTTGGTATGTAGTGTAGAAGGCCAATATTTCCAGTATAGCAGTAGGTTCCAAGGTTATGTTGATAGAGCAGATTCTGCATGGCTTAAATACTTGACTTCCAATCTTTACAATATAGCATAAAGTTCAAGCAGATATTTCAAACTCTGTAAATTGTCATTCTAATTCACTCTACCTGTATTATTTTTATTCATTTTGCTTATTTTCTTGAGGCAATGCTTCTATCTGAATTACTTCAGACATAAATCATAAACTTAAGTCATCTGTTTGATGTTTACGGTCTTGTTTTGATTAGATGAAAAGATGCCATAATCAGATTGTTTTATCTTTTGAATGTTGCTTGATTAGTCAATCAAATTGTTTTATCTTTTGAATTTTGCTTGGTTTGTCATGTTAGAAATGAATTTTTCATGTTGTAGAGTGTTTTGTGAAATATTTTTTATTGTGATGCTTTCATGGCAGCTATGAAGTTGTATTGACACTCGATAAGGAGAAGCACAAGGTCGATGGACCCATTTATTTTTATGTTTTCAATTCTCTCTTAATATCGTTACTTGTTCTTCATATCTATTGGTGGGTCCTTATCTTCCGGATGATTATTAAACAAATCCAGTCAAAAGGCCATATTGGCGATGATGTTCGATCTGGTATGTTTACTTGATGTGTGGCTTTCTTTGCTGATTGGCAGTTAAAACTTTTTAAACTTTTAGGAGTTATGTTGGATTCTGTTTTTACTTTTTTCTTCTCAAAAAATATATATTTGACTTGTATTTTTGAGCTGTTTTTTTTTTTTTTATTATTGGGAAACAAAATAGTCTTCTTTTTTTTAAATTGTGAAAATAACTTTTACATGTTTCAGAAGTGTTTTCTTCATTTTCAAAATGAACATCACTTTCGTTTTTGGCCACCATCACTGCATGCTGCCGCCCCGGGTCTCCACAATGGGCCACTATGTACCACCATCATCTGCCATTACTGCTGTTAAAAGTAAAAGTAACTTATACTTAAATAACAAATTAAACATGTTTTTATTTATTCAAAACAAAAATCAAACAAAAAGAATAAAATGAAATGATTCCAAATAACTCCTAAGATTGAGACTTTGAAGTTTACATGATTGATACAAGTTCTTTTCTTAGATGTCTTTAAAATTGTCTTTTCAGCTGGTTTCATTTTTTACCGGAACAGATTACGAGGCTGAGGACGAGCATGAGGATTAACTCAAATAAATGAAAACGGAAAAGATGCTTCCATCATTATTATGATACTCAGTTTCATTTCAGTTACCATATTCACCAGCTTCTTCTTTGTTGGCCTGAGACAATTGACATTTCTATTTAAACCATATAATTGAATTCTTAAAGATCCCTCATGTGATTGAATTGTTGAACTCTACCTTGCTGGTTGATATTAAACTATCTCTTTACTCATTAAAGGTTGCTTGGAACATCTAAACTTTCAATTATTGTTTCCTGGCCTACATTTTAATGTTAGAAATCATTTTTCAGTAGATTATTTGAATTTCCACATTCAAGATGAAACTGAAGTCCATTTGGGGCGTTTGCTTATTATTTTTTGAAAAATCTAACGGTCAGGTTTATATGCGCCAATGATTAAGATGCCATCATTCATAGTTCATATTGGTGCACCGAAAACAAAATATATTCTATTATATTTTATGAAAACTAAATATAATCATGTGATCAATGAAACTCTAAAAATCAAAGCTCCACAAAATTCATAGCAGAAGTTTTGCAAATATATTTTATAGCTGAACCTTTCAGCAAACATAGAGGCAAGCTTTACACGACTTGCGATTAATGAGCTCACACCTCCATCAATGTCATTAGATTGGTACAAATATCAACATTGATCTTCAATGGTACAATATATTTGCTATAGATAATCCCCATAGGCTATAAAGATGCAATAATATTTAGGTCACAAGCAAAATCAAGTTATTCAAATTCAAAATGCTTGCAGTAAATTAAGTTGGCTCAATTCTTGGCTTATATATTAAACTATATGGAGTGGCTAACTCGCTTTAATATCTTTTTTGGTTATTCAATGAGTGGCTTCTAACACAATGAGAGAAGGTGAAAACACCATTGTCAGTATGGAGGCCTTTTGTGACCACATTTTGGGCAAGCATAACTCTTGATCGGACCACCAACACAAAAATCAATATTGAAAAGATAATTCTATCCTTTTTATTCCATTTATTCCAAAAGATCATTACTTCAATTTAATCATAAATTAATAAGATTTTCACATCCATTTAAAATAAGGTGCATTTTTTGTGTTTGGTGCTTTTTTGGCACCATCCATAGAATCCAAATCACTCCACAATTTGCATATGTTACATTGAGAGTGATCATGAGACACAAAAATATTGTCTACAAGAATTTCACATACATTTAGTATTAAGGGTATTTTTTGTGGCTACTATCTCTCTGGGTCCATCCAAAGAATCTAAATTGCTGCAAGATTTGATGTTAGCACAATGAGAGCTATCATGAAACAAAATACTACTGTTTTAAAATTGCTCCTCGATTAGCTATAAGAGATGTTTTATGAGTACGTCGTGCCCTATATAATTCCAACCCAAGAAAACTACAATCATGAATGTCAAAGCCAAATCAACAAGCCTTTTTAAATTGGAAACATCAGATTGTGTGCTGTGTTTTTTGTTTTAATAAAATCACATTGATTAGTGCTATTTCCTCTTATGCTTTCGTGGAACTGGAGAGTTGGCATTAATTAAAACATATTTGGTTCTTAAATATTCAAAAAATATACCGATTTGGAAAAAAAAATAGCATGAAATTGGTATCTTTGTTACTCTGTTTCTAGATAATTATTGATATTATTTATTTTTTGTTTACTGTAAAGTTCTCTTCTTCTTTGATACCTAAAATTTCCATAGTTTCTGTTCTAACACCAAGAACTTATTATTTACATAAGACTTGTATGGTATGTATGTAAATATCCTAATACAACATTGTCGCCCCGTAGATTTTTCTTTCTAGATGCATAGTAAACTAGCACAAGTACCTCTATGATGTTGTAATGTAGGCAATTACAAACTAATGTTGTTTTGCTGCTATGTGATCTTTTTCCACATGAATTTTGTTGGAAAATGCAAAGGTTTTTGTAATTTCTTTGTTGATCATTTAGCAGTATTATTTATGCTTATCTGCTAATTTTTAGTACTGTTATGCCTATCATAGTACAATTGAAAGAATGAAACAAATTTCAGCCTACTAATAATGGATACACCATCTATTTCCTGAAATTATTCGAATGCATTTAAGATTTTATTCGAATGTTGGCCAACTTCACTCTTAAGTACTATTCTTACTTGAATGTACGCTTTTAAATAATTGTCTGAATAAGATATTCTCTTTCATGAATTATTAAATTGAATGGGATGAACTACAATGAGAGTTATTGAGCTATTAGCTTTTTACTAATTTGTATTGCTCATGTGGAGTTACTTCACTTCTCTTCTAATCCTTGCATTTTGTATCACCTGTAAATAAAAATGCTGCATTATCAGTTCCTCACTTAAATTGTGGTGGCCTTTATATTGCTATGCTTTGCAATGCATGTGAGTTTGGTATTTAGTGTTTTAAGGCAACCATGTTCTTCTTCTTTCCGGGTCATCTGTCTTCTTATAATGCCAGATTATTCATCTCTTTAGATTGACTCTGAGCCCACATTTATTTAACTTTCTCATTGTATTATTTCAACTCTTAGTGATTTTTATTTAACTTTCTCATTGTAACACCAATATAAGCTCATTTCATGCATTGAACTCTGATTTCTAAGGAAATATGGGTTCAACGACTTCAACTGTGTCTAGAATTCCGTACAATTGTGATTTGTAATAACGTGTATTTACATCACGCTGAGAAGTTAGCTATTGGAAACAAATTTTATAGATGTCTCAGAAATAGATTCGTAGATGATTGCAGCATTTTTTAATGGGTTGACGACTCCAACGAGTAAACTGCAAATAGTGAAAATGTGTGAACAACAGTTTTGAAAAGAGAAACTTTCAATAGAATTGATCTTTTGGACATCAAGAATAATATTATGATAGCATTGTTTGTCATTATAATTTTCATTTTCTAAGGAAATATGGGTTCAACGACTTCAACTGTGTCTAGAAATTCATACAATTGTGATTTGTAATACCGTGTATTTACATCACACTAAGAAGCTAGCTTGGGAATAAAATTTAATAGGTGTCTCAGAAATAGATTATTAGATGATTGCAGCATTTTTAATTGAGTTGAAGACTCCAATGAATAACTGCAAATAGTGACCATGTGTGAACAGTAGCTTTGAAAAGAAAAATTTCAATAGACTTGATCGTTTGAACATCAAGAATAAGATTATGATTGCATTATTTGTCATTATAATTTTCATTTTGGATAATTACATACAAAACACACGAAACATTGATATTTACAAATTAACCACTCATGTGATTTTTTTGAACTATCGAACTCGTGCCACCATTAAACAATTGACAATATGATAAAAATAAAAAGTATAGGTCCATGAATTTTGATATTTGACTGAGAATTTAAAAATGGATGAAGGATGGTGGTTTGTAAATAGCAAATTTTGAATGGTCTATATGTAATTGCTCTTTTTAATTTCCTTGTTACTCGATGTTAAATGATGTATAACTTTTGATGTAATATGTTGAACGTTTGGGTTTCAGATAACTTCCAATATTTATTTATGTTAAGTGTTTGAATTCATTTTGAAATAGTGAACTTGCAGCTAACACATTTATATAACGACATTACAGTTTTTATATTAGAAATAACTGTAGCACAATAGAGGCACAACTGCACTATCCAAACAGATATATTGTTTCAACGACAACAATTTCTATAGCATAGCTTCTCCTACAGCAGCTTCACAACTGCTCTTTGAAACAGCTGCAGCTGAAGCTGCCCCAAATAGACCCTTATTTAATAACTTGTTTGTTTGTTATGTTTTTCAAAAACACTTTTTGAAAGACTCCATTTTCATATTATTTTGGCACATTATTCTTATTTAACTTTAAAAAGTTATTTTCCTTACAACAACAGACTTTTATAAAAGGAAAAGCTTAATCAAATAGAGCCTATAATAGTGAGTTCATTTCTGAGTTTTTTGTTCATGATTCTTATTGAATTGGTCAATACATTCCTATCATGATCTTAAGAATTGAAAATTCATAAGTTCTTTCATGAAATAAATCAATTGTACTGTCCAATCATACGACTATTATAATTGATTTTTACTTGTCTTGAATCAGGTATATACATTAAATGTAAATGATTTCAAGCCATTTGTCTCTTAATATTCTAAGCAGACTATCCATTACAACTGAGTTTATATGACTCCGCACATTTTTTTATAGAATAAGCACCTATTAACTGTAAATCAGCCACAAATTTGTAAATTACTTCCATGCTAGGGTAACTCATAGAAAACTTATTAATAAGTGAGGGAAGAGATTTAACAAACACAAACTTCTTCATCAGAAAGAAAAAGAATAAAACTGCCATGAAATGATGCAGACGTTTTATGTTGAATAGTTTTTGAATTTGGATGAAAGAAAAGTGAAATATATTTGATTGAGGAGAAGAAAAGTCTCCAACATTCGAACCACAAACAATATTTGCAAAGGAATGCAAAAGATGAGACGAAGGCTTAACTATCAAAGGGAAAGGATAATGATCAGCTTCAGAGGTTTCAAGAACCATAAAGGAAGGAAGAGGTGATTTTAATGGGAGATCAACTAAGGATCTGTTTGGGGTAGCTACAGCTTCTGAGTTTTTCAGTTGCAGCTGCGCTGCTCCGGAAAGCTCTTTGTGGGGAAGCTGCTGCGGAGAGTTGACTCTTTGTTTGTTGTAGCTTTGAGAAAAGAGCTGTGGGGCAGCTATTTCTGGAAAAATGACCATCTTACCCCTCTGTAGTAATGTTATTTGTAAAAGACTATAAAATATTGTTTTTAATTAAACAAATTATTTGTTAAGCAAAAAATTAACATTTATTAATAATTAAATGGTTTTCTTAATTAAGAAAACTTATATTTTTATCAAATAATTTAAAACTTAAAAATTTGTTTATGATTTAATTAATTAATCATTCAATAATAATATATAAATTTATCAAATTATGATTAGTTTTAAAATATATGAAGTAATCATTAATTATTAATCAATTAAATTAGTAAAATTAAAACTTAAATAAAAGTAAATTAATTATTAATAAATGAAATTAATCCCTTAAACTCCCTCCTCTCATGGTTTCGCCAAAAACCATGGCATTCGTGAACGAACTCTTGCAATACAGTTGCGATTAGAGCAAGCTTGGAAGGCAACGACGGGATAGTTACGTGCAAAGCCCATCAAAACTTCCATCACTCTCATCCTTCCACTCCACTCCTATCAAAAACCATTGGGGAAGATAAGCATGTTCGCACCTTTCTTCCTCTTCATCCAAGGGGGATGGAGTCGGGGTCCATATGTAAGTACATAGGAATTAAGTGGTACATATGTAAGAAAATAATTTAAAGACTTGAGGGAAATCTTAACACCAAAACTTACCAAATGACTAAATTTTAAACATATTCAAGACAGGAGTATAGTTTTAAGAAGATGAATAAAAAATACAAGTTTAGGTGTTTGATGAATTGGTTTCATGCAACAGATTACTATTGTTTGAATTAGTTTGGATGCAACAGATTACCAAGAAATTGGAGATCGACAGCATTGGATGGAAAGGTTTGAACTGGATACATGGAATTGTTGAAACCTTCTAAAATATATTTCCACTGAAACATAAAGAAATATTAAGACTTGTAATAATAAGAAGCATTACAATTTAAGATTGCTCGGTTCTGATATCTCTGAGAGAACTGCAACAAGTGAATAGGACACTACTAAGAATTTTCAGCCCATGCTTAGTGAACTCAATATAATGATACATTTATGTTGTTAATGGTATCATTGAGATAGAAACTAACATTACCTTATTACAAGAACAAATTTATGAAATTCCTCATCACATAAGTTGGCACAGCAAACATCCTCTCCATTCTTCACATTTTCAAAAAGTTTTAATTTTTATTGGCGAAATTCATTCATATGATCCAGCTCCCCAATTCTATAACAAACCTCATTCTTAACTTAAACCTCATCCAATACTTCGATGAAAACAAATACATTGATTTGCCAAGAAAAATTCAAGGACCTGTGAGAATTAAGTGTTATAAATGACAAGGATATTACTGTTCTAATTGATTCATAAATTTGCATTCATTATAATTCAACTAAGTGTGTGCAGAAACACATACACAATCAATGAAGATTTACATACTAAGTAAAACTTATATAATTCAACTAACAGTTCTGCTAAATTTATATACATACCACCTATTTCTTATATATTTACATATCTCACACCAAACCTTTACTTTACACATTTACACCACCTAAAGCTTTCATTACATCAAAAATATATACAAATGAACATAGAAATCAGGTTAATATAAAATCTTGCAACTCTAAACATTGATTTATACACCACATTTATAACACTTAATTCACTAAAGTGTTATAAAAGAAAATATTAAATAACAATGTATGTGATATAAATTCATCATTAAAGCAATGAATATTAAAAAAAATGTCAAATCAAGCATAATCTATTTTTAAACAACCACTTCAAAGTGCAAGAATCACCATGCTCTTAGCAGGAACAGAGCAAACCTCATCTCAATCTCCCTTCTTCTTCCAACATCCCCCAAAATAGCAATTTATCCTTCGTCACTCTCCCTCCAAACCCCCGAAGAGCTGCTCTCAGAAAGCTGTTGTCAGATGAAACAAAGGAGGTTGTTAAGTTGTATGGATTAGCTAGGAGAGTTGTTTTTAGATGCAACCATCAAATGGATATGAGGTGCCAATTCCTTTAAAAAGAAAGGAGACCTTATCAGTGATTTGATTCAGATAAGAACTGGCATTTTCAGCAATGCATTTCTAAATTCAAAGGCCTTAAGTGTAATAGTACCACATTACTCAAGAATGAGTAAAATGTGCAGACACAAAATACATTGATAGATGATTGAAATGACTTTAGATAACCTTACAGCAACGGGTATCCAAAATCAAGTTTCAAGCTTATTATATTTCCTTTTTTTTAAAATACCTCAAACAATGCCATACTACAAAGAATAAGAGTAAATATGTCCCATTCATTACTACTACAAAACATCTACAACTAAAGAATTACTCATCATTCATGAGACATAAAGAATTGCTCTCTTGCAAATAATGAATCTGAAAGCAAACATTAGAAAAATTTTGCAAATGCCATGGCAAGAAATATTCATAATGTTATATGATTGACAGCTAGAATAAAAAAATGCAGCTCTAAGCGAAGAACTTTCAATAGCTTAATTTGATATAGTGATATTCATTATGTTATATGAATGTTTTGAGTCGTATAAGTGTGAGGAATCCTACCGCAAAAACCCAACCTCTGTTGCATTGAATTGAAATATGAACTTCAGATAAGTTAATGATTTCGAGCTAATGGAGACTCAATGAAACATAAAATTTTTCTGTTTTCATACAAATAGAAATAATGTAGATCCTACCACACATTTTTCTTTTGACGTATTTGCTTACTATTGGAACAACATTCTTGTTGATCCTACCACACTTTTTTTTTCTTTTTGCTTTTTTTTTCCATCTATTTGAGAAGATTCTAAAGTATTTCCTTCAGAATTTAAACATTTCTAACACAGTAATAAAAGAAGAAAAGGAAGATTTACATACATACATTCAATTCTTATATGTTTACATGTGTGACACAAAAACTTTAATTTTTTACATATACGTCACCTTACCTATGAAAAAATAGGTGTATTTCATTTTCTAAAACTTAAAATAACTATTATCTTAATATGTAAATACATAGGAATTGGGTGATACGTAAGCAATTGCCACAACAAAAAAACCGAAGAATAAAATAAGTAGTATGAATGAATCATGAATACTTAGGGCTGTCAGCACACTTTCTCCCAACTGTCCTGCATTCCTTTATCACTTGTCCTCCTCTCTTATTTGAGAGGATGGCAGCCACCTCTATAATATTCAAAAGGATAGCTTTTAGGCATCAACAGATCAACAAACTATTCCAACAGATTCTCACATATGTTTGGGAAACATTCATAGTAATCCAACATATTCTCATCCCAACAATAAGACATCAAATGATAAAAAGCATCAACTGAGCATACAAACTAAGCTTGCAATGAATAAGTGGCTAAGCCAAGAAAACATATCCAATGTAGACTCATAAAAGCTTTTGAGATACCAGAAAAAAAAAAAATTTCAAGCAATACAGAAAATAACCAACGAAGAATTTCATCCAACAAAGTCAAATCTAAGTAACAAACATTTATTACAATCATTACAACACGAAAATGCAACAAATACTGTACACATGAGAATGTAACAAACAGTCTGCATTTGAAAAATACAAAGAACGAATATATGAAAATGCAACATGACCTACAAACAAGAATTTTTGTCGACTTGCAAACGAGCATACTCCAAAATAGCACTCTCCATACGCCGGAGTTCCTCGTTGTCCATGCTCTGGACATTTGGTTTGTTATACCAAAAAGGGAGAGGCTTTCCAACCATTGCTTCGTTAAAATCAAACTCCCAACATATTTCTGCCTCCTGGTCAGCGGAGATGGCGAGTGGAGGGTTGAGCAAGGAGTCGGTCTGAAGCTGGGTTTGAGGGCAGAGGAGTGTATCGAAGAATTCCACGTCGGAGCAGTAAGGCTTTCCGGCCTGAGAGAATGCGAGAACACCGACCTTTCCACCGCATAAAACCGAAAGTTCCTCTGCCTTCTTGAATATTCCTTTGCGGCGCTTTGAGAAGCACACCATTCTCGCTGAAGCCGACTCTATTAGTTTATTTTCAAATTTCTTCCTTCCTTTTCCAGCCATTGCAGCGGAGAGCTGGGAGGAGAACGCAGCAACACCAAGGGCTCGGAGGAGAATGAAATACGCGTTTGAACAAAAAGTACCTGGAGAGATTAGAGGACAATGGAAGCAGCGTTTAGAGGGAGGAGAATGAAAGAAGCGTCTGAACGGAGAGTTCCTGGAGAACTCAGAGGAGAATGGAAGCAGCGTCCGGAGAGAGAGCTCGGAGCAGAACGAAGCAGAGTAGATTAAAGCACGGAGGAGAACGGAAGCGAACAGAAGGGAGAGGAACAGAGAGGAGTGCGGTCTCGGAGGAGAAGGGAAATAGCTTCAGACCAGAGAGTTCGCTGGGAAACCGAAGAGGAAGGAGACCGCGATGGAAGAAGAAAGGTTTGCGATTCTAATTGTTTCCGCAAAATTTAAATTAGTTTACGTTAACACATTTTACCGTTAACATGCCGCCCATTAAAAATCTAAATTTGAATTTTGAATTTAAATTTGAATTTATTTGTAAGTATTGTTAATTTTAAGAAATAATTACGTACATACCACTGTATTTCATATCTAACTTTTTCTCTTATCGTACGTACTGACAGATGACTAAACTGAGAGTTATGACTGAAATTTTATAAATTAAGAAATAATTTTCTAAGAAATATAAATTTTTTATTCCATAAAAAATATTCGTTAAAGATTTATAAATCTTATTTCATTTATGTTATTTTTGAGAATTATTCGCTGAATAAGATTAGAAGAGAATAGAAATTACGGCAAGGAAGAATATAATTTCCTAAGCAATATAAATTATATGAGTTTGCTGAAAAGACATAACTAGCATAGTATGTCTAAAAAAGATTAATTCTATTATTATAAGAGTAAATTTTTAAAGAACCTTCTAAACATGCTTGACCAACTTTTTCCAATTTTGTTTCTGGTTCTAAGATACAAGTGTTTTTTATTTTCAGAGTCAAGTTCTAAAACTCACAGTTATAACTTAAAAACTTATATTCATGCCTGATATATATTCTGAACACTCCATTAAATATCTCATCGACGAATTAAAATTTTAAATTCTTTAAATACATTAAAAAATATGTATTATATTTTAATATTTAATATCATTTGATACAATAAAATTCAATGAAAAAAATTTGCTCCACATAAATTTCCAAGCAAAAGAAATATTTCATAAAAAAATATTAAATATTAAAGAATGGAAGAAACCCAATTTTTTGTAAATTTAACTAATATGCTCTATGCAGGGGAGCCTGCTGCTTCTGTGGCAAAACAAAAGCTAGGAGAGAAAGAAATCGGTGAAAAAGAAAAACTGCGGGGTCTTTATAGATTCGATCAAAAAATCCACTGAAAAATCTTTGTTAGCAACAAAATTCGAGCTGGTCTATTTTATTGTATAGTGAGGCACTGTCGCCTTCATGATTAGATTCATACAGCTAAATTCACTCCACTTTATTTATCTTTCATTTGAAGACTAATAGAAATAACAAGAGTTTAAGCATGAACATTAGTTTTTCATTTATTATATACATAAAATTCATATAAATTTATTTGGCAAACCCAAAAAAATACTTAAAATTTTTCTATAATTGATTTCATGATTTAATATGTGACATCCAAATTTATTTCTAGAAGTATATTTGCTTACAATTTGAATTCACAATGTAAGTAAAATTTTTAAATTTTAGTCTTTAGAACTGACGTTAAGCTTCAATGTTTTTGACTATTTGTCATTCATGATATGAAAGACTACTATTATCAGATGATAGTCCTTTAGGATCTTTTACATGCAATTTTTAAGTATAATATCATACCTAAAAGAAAAAATGGCATTAATTAGTATAGCTATTTGAAAGGCCTTGCGAACCCTTTCAATTATTTAAAGAACACAAGAATTTTTACATTGAATTATATCTTCACTATTGGGGAAGAGAAAAAATGTCACTTTTTTGGCTTATTTACTCTTGCCGTTAGCTTTTTTTTTCTGTCAAAGCAAATAACATCATGAAATTGCCAGGAATAGTAGACTGCAGGGCTAGTTTACTCATGTATTCCAATATGAGAATTCCTGCAGATTTTTTTTCTTGCTCAAATGACTTTCATTGGTAGATAACTTGCAAAAATTGGTTGGCTACAAAATGAGTAAAATATTTAGTTTCCGTAGTTGCCTGTTTAGTGCAACTAAGTTGTCTATTAAAACTCTTAAGGCACAGCTCTTTCACCTATGAATTGCTATATGTCTTCTTTAACGTTGCATATTTTATATAAAACAACGGTCAAAGAACTGTAGAAAGAATGATATCCACAAATTTTTTTTAAATGACTCAGATTAATCTTAATTTATTGAAATCTCAGTGGATACTTGTTCATTTTAATTGTTAATTGTTTCAATGAAGTGAAAATGGATACTTGTTCATTTTAATTGTTAATTGTTACAATGAAGTGAAACATGCAGTATTTCCCTTAGTGTATCATTCTTGAGGGAGAATGAATAATTGTTATCTTCAAAGGCCTGGTTGCGTTATTATGGAATAGTGCTTATGGTTTTGATAAATTAGTCACATTTATTACATCTTTTGCGAAGCTAAATTCTGAATACTTTTAGCTTACATTTGTTTTTTTACTTGTACACTTTCACCAGATTTTGCACGAGTTGGTTCCGTTGTTCTAGCAATTCATGATGCAAGTGATGTATTTATGGAAATAGGAAAGATGTCGAAGTACAGTGGTTGTGAGTGGCTTGCAACAACCCCATTTATTCTATTTGTGGCCTCATGGGTTGCACTTTGGCTCATTTACTTCCCTTTTTGGGTCATTTGGAGTACGAGGTATTGTAATATATCATTTTAATTTCATGATGGGTTTTTCTCCATTGAATTCTTACATGTATTGATGAGAAACCTTGCCATGGAATGTGATTAATGCCAACGATGCCTTATATGACATTGTTGATGGTTCTGATTTTTCTTCCTTATACTTCATTACTCCACCTTATCGTATGCTTGTTGTTTTTTCTTTGTTGAGAACCTCTGGATTTTTGATATGTTGTCTAAAATCCAATGAATTTATTGTTCTTTTATTTTGGATATGGTTGTCTTGACCTCTTTCTACAATTTCACAAAAGTTACAATGAATTATATGTAATGATTTGTCTACCACCTGTGCTGTAACTCATTACCCGGAAGATGTATGATCATTTGACTTCAGTGTTTGAGAAGATAAAAGCAAATGATTGTCCTTTACGATACCATAGTACTGTCTGTCTGTGCAATGCTGCAATTCCTACCTCATGATGTTAACAGTAACTTCAAATTCCATAGGTGAGTTATGAAAGGAAATTTGAAGATTCTTAAGAATGCCTGGAATGATCGATTAAATATATTGCAGGATTGCATGATTTTAAATATTTTGGTGTTCGGGTGCTAGTAAGTTGCGGTTAATTTGTGTGAATATGTATACATTTATTTAAAGGTTAAAATCATGAAATGTAATCTGTTGGGTAGCAAGTTACCTTCTCCATCAAGTATGATTTAATGTTCCATGTGCTGTAAAAGGTTTGAAATCTTTATTTTACTCTCTGCATTTTCTTCTACGGTCGTATTGATATGGAAATGAGGAAGAATGACCAAGTTTAGACAGTTTCACTTTGTGATTCTACCTTGGTTTTTGCTCAGGTCATTCTTAAAACGTAGACTTGGTATGTAGTGTAGAAGGCCAATATTTTCAGTATAGCAGTAGGTTCCAAGATTATGTTGATAGAGCAGATTCTGCATGGCTTAAATACTTGACTTCCAATCTTTACAATATAGCATAAAGTTCAAGCAGATATTTCAAACTCTGTAAATTTTCATTCTAATTCACTCTACCTGTATTATTTTTATTCCTTTTGCTTATTTTCTTGAGGCAATGCTTCTATCTGAATTACTTCAGACATAAATCATAAACTTAAGTCATTTGTTTGATGTTTACGGTCTTGTTTTGATTAGATGAAAAGATGCCATAATCAAATTGTTTTATCTTTTGAATGTTGCTTGATTAGTCAATCAAATTGTTTTATCTTTTGAACTCTTAGGAGTTATGTTGGATTCTGTTTTTACTTTTTTCTTCTCAAAAAATATATATTTGACTTGTATTTTTGAGCTGTTTTTTTTTTTTTTTTTTTTGGAAAACAAAAGTCTTCTTTTTTTAAATTGTGAAAATAACTTTTACATGTTTCAGAAGTGTTTTCTTCATTTTCATAATGAACATCACTTTCGTTTTTGGCCACCATCACTGCATGCTGCCGCCCCGGGTCTCCACAATGGGCCACTATGTACCACCATCATCTGCCATTACTGCTGTTAAAAGTAAAAGTAACTTATTCTTAAATAACAAATTAAACATGTTTTTACTTATTCAAAACAAAAATCAAACAGGAAGAATAAAATGAAATGATTCCAGATAACTCCTAAGATTGAGACTTTGAAGTTTACATGATTGATACAAGTTCTTTTCTTAGATGTCTTTAAAATTGTCTTTTCAGCTTGGTTTCATTTTTTACTGGAACAGATTCTGAGGCTGAGGACGAGCATGAGGATTAACTCAAATAAATGAAAACGGAAAAGCTGCTTCCATCATTATTATGATACTCAGTTTCATTTCAGTTACCATATTCACCAGCTTCGTCTTTGTTGGCCTGAGACAATTGACATTTCTATTTAAACCATATAATTGAATTCTTAAGGATCCCTCATGTGATTGAATTGTTGAACTCTACCTTGCTGGTTGATATTAAACTATCTCTTTACTCATTAAAGGTTGCTTGGAACATCTAAACTTTCAGTTATTGTTTCCTGGCATACATTTTAATGTAAGAAATCATTTTTCAGTAGATTATTTGAATTTCCACATTCAAGATGAAACTGAAGTCCATTTGGGGCGTTCGCTTATTATTTTTTGAAAAATCTAACGGTCAGGTTTATATGCGCCAATGATTAAGATGCCATCATTCATATTGGTGCACTGAAAACAAAATATATTCTATTATATTTTATGAAAACTAAATATAATCATGTGATCAATGAAACTCTAAAAATCAAAGCTCCACAAAATTCATAGCAGAAGTTTTGCAAATATATTTTATAGCTGAACCTTTCAGCAAACATAGAGGTTGAAATATCTCATAATTTTTCAAATTGCACAAAGTAATATTTTTTGTGTTGCTAACAATGGTAATCGTTGGGATGACATTACAATGATTTGTTTTCGTCTTTGTAATGCTTGTTTGCAACAGTCCCTTGTGTTAATAAAATTTGCAGTCAAGGGATTTGTATGCTTGTATCTTTATTGGCCTTGTTGATATGCCGATAATTCTTTTGCTAGTTTGAATAAAATGAAATATAACTTTACAATAGGTTATTATAATTTTATTCATTCACAGTATCATCAATTTATTATTATCAGGTAATAATATTTTATTTTTATTTTCACAATTAACGACTGCAAAAATCTTAACTGTAGAGTGCTTCGAGTTTTGAATGCAGAATCATATAAAATCCTCACAAAAAATAAAATAAAATAAAAAGAAAGAAAGAGATCACCATGCCATTCTAAATAGAAGCTATCAATAGTGGTTGCAAAATTTTTTTTAATTATAATTCATAATTAGAAGATAAATACTTCATTATATAAATTCATATTACTCTCAGTTATAAAGCCATTAGCAAGAAGAAGCAACACCCAAACATACTGTCGGCGTTGTTTTGTGCGTGAAGTGCCCGTAAGAAGCTGTCGGTCGCCGGAATCGGAATCCCGTCGCCCGCTTCGGAAGGATCCTTCAACGAAAAGAAAGGAAGTCAAACTGACCTCATATTTTTCATAGTTTGAATGAAAGAGCGCTACACCTCAAGTCATGCACATATCCCGAAAGACAAACACAAGACTTAAGGGTGAGGCTCGATCAAATAAACTAAGAAATATATAACGTACGTTTGGTCTGCGAAACCAGTTTATTTGCCGACAAATTCCCTATTTAATATGAAGAATTAAATAGGGTTTATTTTAAGTGGAGTTCGGAAAATGCTTCCTATAAGGGAAAGCCCCATAGTTAATTACATCTAAATGACCGAAATCATCTAAGAATACTCTTGATAAAAATCAGGAAATATTATCTTCAAGGAGGTCAAAAGGATAGGACTTTTCAACGAAATAAGATGTGGAGGTGTGCAAAAGGAGTTGGCTCAAATTTGGAATGTAGAATCCAAAGGGAGAGGAACTAGGGGATGTCAGAGGTTCGAAAGCGAGCCTCAATAACTTCCCGAACTATCCTATGGTTTTGCTGACGACGACAAGCTCCACTGTTGAAGACGACCGTGCTGCCCACTATACTAGCTCCGAGCTCCTTGCTGTGAAGAGGCTGTGTTTTCTAAGGTGGCGAGTCAAAATGTTCAATCAGTGGCCCTATGGTCGAAGTTCTTCTAAACACCCTATGCCGATATGTTTAAGTGTTGTACGGTTTATAACGAGGATATGTATATAGCACGAGAGTAGCGAGTAAAGACATGCAACATTATATAATGTAACGTGCTTAAACGGGAACAACATGCGATACAGGTATGGTACAAAAGTGACAGCTAAACAGTATAGCATGCAGTAGCAAAGTAAACAGTAAACATGCTAAACGGGTATAAACATGCTGAGCAGGAGAAAGTACCGGAAATGTAAGACATGCTAAGCAAGTATATGTACTGAAAGTAAACAGCCTAGACTAGCAGGAGTATGGGCTGAAAAGTAAAACATGTCAAGCAGGTATAAAGAAAGTAAAGACTGTCACAGGAGTACCGTATGCTTTGCTTATCCTCGGCGCGCTGTTACTTGTTTATTATTTTTTTTTTCTGCAACAAATTTGTCAGTACCAAAAGAGCAGGAGTAGAAGTGGTAAGTGAAAACAACCTAGCTAAACAAGGGTGCTATAGTGTGTACAAAGAAAGTAAAATCTGAAAACTCAACGATGAAAAAAACGAAGGAAAACTGCGAGAAAACAAGGAAAATCACAGAAGAAAACTTAAGAAAGTCGGGAAAGAAAGAAAAGAAACGTCCGTAGAAAACTACGAAAACAAAACAAGATCGTAGGAAGCTGCAAAAGCACCGTGAGAAACCCACGAGACGACCCGCTAAACTCATGGCGAACCATAAGAAAGCCATGGGCCTCCGGAAAGAAAGACCCGTAAGTACGGTGGTGTTTCGGACTCGGAGGCTGTGCTAATGTCCGGACTTGAGTGCCGACTACTGAGACCGACTTTCGCGAAGGCAGTCCTAATCCGACTCGAATAGCCAACCGTGGACCTTTATAAATTTTCACACACTTCATTTTGGTTTTCATGCAAACAAAACAGCCGTAGGTAAGTAGGCTGTGTAGTAGTGGAGGTAGTTTTGTATTTTTCAAACATATGTATTTTTTTGTTTTAAAACATTTCAGTCACGGTGTTGACTACCCTAATAGGACTAAGTCTACGAACATTGACATCATCGGTAGTAGAAACCCCGAGGACGGTCGAACGGTTCCGTGATTCCTACTCTACTCTCTACGAGTCTGCGAGTCGAGCGGCCCCATTCTATGATTCTCGTAATTTTTCTCGTTTTGCGGTCTCATCAATGTCCCCACCGCACTTACGACCTTGCTGATGGCCCCATATATAACCCAAGGAGGTTATATATGCACACCTACACGTCCCCCGTAGGTGTGTGCTTTGAGCCAAGAAACAAGGTGAAACCAGGGACGAGAGGTCGAGGAAAGGAGGGCGGAAAGCGGCTCACTTAACACGATTTCGAAAAGAAGTGAGTCGATTTCCAATAATCGGAAAACACGTAAGTCACCCTGGACTCCCGACCGACCTCACATGTCCCGTAAAAAGGACCTAAAGGCACATCGACGCTCCCGGAGAAGGTGAAGACTAGACCCCAAGAACACACTCCTTTTCCCGAATAACAGTGAAATCGTAAATAAAGATAAAATAAAAAGAAGAAAACTGCTTCCCGGGTGCTGGACTAGGAAGGCTATCACAAAACTCCAAGGCCTAGCCCTTTTCACTTTCCTTTCTCTTTTCTTTTACTCCAATTTCATTTCATGCTACGAATTTCGGGGCCTGAACAAATGCTTGCAACAAAGACCCCAACCCCAACATCAATTTATCACATAATTACCAAACTCACACCTTTACATATTTTTTTTTACCAAGCCTCAACGTTGAAATTTCAAGAATTAATTGAAGCAAATAAGAGATGCCTCCAAATTCGTCCAACCAATTTCATAAGCAAGTGTAGCAAGAGGCAAGAATAACATCACCACATCCACCAAGGCTCTCGGCCAAGACAAGAGTAAGGAGAGGCCCACGGCCAAGGTCACAACAGAGGAGGTAACAAGAAGTAGAGCCCCCGCCCAAATGCCAAATTTCCATAGGGAAGCTCACGGCCGAGCCTAACAAAAGACAACAAGGTAAGGCTTCCCACAACTCAGCACATCACAAGTGAAGCTCACGGCCAAAGCTCCCTAACAAGCCGCTCACACACTTCCAGCTCAACACAAAGCCAAAACCCGAGCCCTCAAAGAGCTCCAAATAAGGGTGCAGCCGAGCCACTATATGGCACCTAGCCGAGCCGACAACATCCCCAACTTCCAGTTATAGCAGCCCAAGCATAAAGCCAAAGTCGTGAACATTAAAAGGGCTAAAACCGAGCCATGACAAAGGTGAAAGCAAGCCCAGCTCCAAATTAAGATAGGAGAAATAGCAAAGTTAGCAAGAGACTAAATCATGAAAGACTAAAATCGAGTTTAGATTAACTTTAAAGCGAAGCATACAACAAGACTCCACAAAACCAAGCCCTACAAGGCCAAAGAAAATCAGGCTAGAATCAAGTCCAAGGCAAAGACTATAACAAGATTTCAACAAAAACCGAGCCGTATAAAACCAAAACCGACTCCAACCATAATTAAATCCAAATCCAACACAGAGCTGAAGCAAACTTTCCTTGAAATCTCAATTAAAATGAAGCACATGTATATATCCTTTAAAAGCTTCACCACCATGTGCTTGCTAGCAATAATGAGTATAGAATGAACATGGAAATCTTTCAAATTAATAAATCATGCTTCATGAAGGGCTAGAATGCAAGAAGCCCAAAGATTAAGTTTCCACATATTTCAAACATAGGGCCACAACATGTTTTATATAATAAGTATGAAGCTTCTCCAACTGAACTAAGCTTCTTTCCAACATGCCATTCTTTATAAATAAAAGTTGCAAAGGGGAAAAAATCGAGGCCCACATGCTTACTGAGAAAAAGAAAGCCAAATGAATCCTTCCATGCTTCATGCCAAACCAAAGCAAGCAAAGAAACTATTATAATATCCCTCTCAACATGCTTGCAAAAGAGATTATTCTTTGCCTCAAAACCATGCCTTTAATGTATCAAAAAGAAAAGACTAGCATATGCTTTAATCATAAAATCTCTTCCCCATCACTTCTAGCATGCACTTTTTTTTTTGAGCCAAAGAAAAATCAAAATGATTAAGAACTAAGCTTTCCAATATTTCATGCTAGGTAAGAGTGAATGAAAAGCCTTATATTACACATCCCAATATACTTGCAAGAGGAGTTAGCATGGTCCTAAAGTCACATTTCCAATATTTTGAACTCGCTATAAACATAAAGAACATAGAGGAGATAGTGACCTGTCATTGAAACCAAAGCTTCCATATACTTACATTGCCATATTTCACATGCTTTGAGAAATGAAACACCCCTTAAACCTTAATGTAATAACATACTAGCATGCTACTAGGGGGTGAAAAGAGGAAAACAGTCATTTAAGCAAGTAAGTGAAATATTCCATGTCATCCGAATGCTCAGCCGAGACACTAAGCAGGAAGAAAAACAAGCCCACGATACAAACCGTAGCCGCCTCAAGCAAGATCGAGAAGGAGCAAAGAAAAAGAAGAGGGATTACCGACTAGTGCGAGAGAACAAGGAGAATAAGGAGTTCGAGGCTCGATCCAACAAGCACCTCCCCTGCGAAAAATTCGGCCAGCCCTAGATTCACCTCCAAACGGGGTTTATATAGGCGAGAGGAGGAGAAGAAGTGCCGCTCCCTACCCGTGGAGTCGAGTAGGATCGGGGAAGGTGCGGCGAGGATGGAGGGAAATGCCGCAAGGAGCAACTTGCTCTCGCAGGGATAAGAGATGGGTAAAAGATACTCGCAGGGAGGCGCGGGGAGGGTGCTCGAGTGCGCACGGAGAGCGAGCCCGAATCCATCGCGGCCTAAGATAAGGAGTGGAGGAAACCACGCGCGGCTCGAGGAGCCAACGAGCTATGGCGGGGGGAAGAGTCGAGCGCGGGAGAAGAGGCGCGAGAGGATTCTCGCGGGACCAAGGCACGGGAGACGGGCTAGGCCGAACGAGCCGAATGGGGGAAGGGTAGGATTTAGGGCTTAATTTTATAATTTAAAGGATTTAATAGTAATTTATTTTAAAAATACGCCCCGAACCCTAACTTTCGCACTCGACGGGCTATCGTCGCGAATTTAACGTCGATTTTAAGCGAAATCGACATTCCGGACGCATCGGCGCAGTCCGTTTCGCCGTCCGAGGTCGTCTGGGCAACCTCGTCGACGAGCGCGTCAAAATTGCGTCGAAATTTGGTATCGTCGCAAAATTTTGACGCGAGCGCGATCGAAAGCGAGGTCAACAAAAGGACCCCCAATAGGTGTGGTGTGCAGGACATGCACACCGCGCGTATTGGCGTTGACCGACAAGATCAACCAAACCAACACAGACATCCTGAGTCAACACACTCAGAACGAAACGAGGAAAGAGTGGCGAAGGTTTCCGCTGGGGAGTGACAGGCAAATCTCCAAAACTGAAGATTCCAGAACTCTCGCTAGGGAAATAGGGAAGCGGGTATCGGAAGCGGAATCAAAGACCAGGAACTCTCGCTGAGGATTGGAGAGTGGACTTTGAATCGCTAAATTCCAAAATATGCGAGGGAGAACAGAAATCAGTATGTGGGTACTGACCTCAGGAAATTAGGACTAAAATATCGGTACTAGCCCCGAAAGGTGAGGGTCGGAAAATGAGAATCGAAATTTAGGTACCGATCTCGAAAAGGGTTAAGAATCAGAATTTAGGTACTGATCTCAAGGATGAGAATCGGAATTTGGGTACCGATCTCGAAAAAGAGTGAGAATCAGAATTTACGTACTGATCTCAGGGATGATGATCGAAATTTGGGTACCGATCTCGAAAGGAGTGAGAATCAGAATTTAGGTACTGATCTCAAGGATGAGAATCAGAATTTGGGTACCGATCTCGAAAGGAGTGATAATCAGAATTTAGGTACTGATCTCAAAGGTGAGGACTAGAATATCGGTACTAGCCTCGAAGGGATGAGAATCGGAATATAGGTACCGATCTCAAAAAGGAGAGAATCAGAATTTAGGTACTGATCTCAGGGTGAGAATTGGAATTTGGGTACCGATCTCAAAAGGAGTGAGAATCAGAATTTAAGTACTGATCTCAAGGATGAGAATCGAAATTTGGGTACCGATCTCGGAAGGAGTGATAATCAGAATTTAGGTACTGATCTCAAGGATGAGAATCGAAATATAGGTACCGATCTTAAAAAGGAGAGAATCAGAATTTAGGTACTGATCTCGAGGATGAGAATCGGAATTTGGGTACCGCTCTCGAAAGGAGTGAGAATCGGGATTTAGAGTGCGATCTCGAGGATGAGAATCGGAATATAGGTACCGATCTCAAAAAGGAGAGAATCAGAATTTAGGTACTGATCTCGAGGATGAGAATCGGAATTTGGGTACCGCTCTCGAAAGGAGTGAGAATCAGAATTTAGGTACTGATCTCAAGGGTGAGAATCGGAATTTAGGTACCGATCTCAAAAAAGAGTGAGAATCAGAATTTAGGTACTGATCTCAGGGATGAGAATCGGAATTTAGGTACCGATCTCGAAAGGAGTGAGAATCAGAATTTAGGTACTGATCTCAGGGTGAGAATCGGAATTTAGGTACCGATCTCGAAAGGAGTGAGAATCAGAATTTAGGTACTGATCTCAAAATGAGTGAGAATCAGAATTTAGGTACTGATCTCAGGAGGGTAACAGGGAAAGTGCAGAAAAGATCATCACGTCAGAACGTGCAGGGAGTGTACAGTGGCACTCTCGAAAGGACATGTCATAAGACAAGTACGATATCTGTGAGAAAGATGTGTGGGATCTCGTGCGGAATGTAAAAAATTCGAGAGAATGTGTAGAACATCGGTGCGATCGGAATAGTCGCGCTATGCAAGCAGAGAGCGAGAAATCTCGAGATTGAGATAAACACACTCAACAAATTCATTTCATTTTGTTATATCGTATATATATCAAAACACATTTTTTCAAAATTTGATTTTAGTTGGTTGATTTTCAAAAGAGTATTTTACTTGAATTTCATTTTTTTTATTACGTATATTTTTTTGTTTTGTTCTTCGTTCGTCGTAGCTCAAAACCAACGCATGGTTCGGTGGCTTTATCTATCGCACACAAGGGCAACAAGACAAACAGACAAGATTCTGAAAAAGATTTCATTAATCAGCTTCGAACAGAGGTTACAAACTGACTATATGCTGAAAACATCAAAAGTACAGTGTGCTGGACGCATCAAAAGTACAACCGGAAAACATCATAAGCCGAAGACACATCACAAGCCGAGCATCTCTGGTATGAGCATCATCCATATCTGGCGTGTCAGAACGCAGTGCAAGGAGTATCCTCTGAAAATCTGTCTCTGGTAAGGCGAGCTTTTGGTCGAGCTGACCTGCTGATCCATGCTCCAGGACAAGAGTCCCTTTGCGTGAACTCAAAGGTCCGGCCCCATCACGGCCCGTAGGGTAGCGGTTCCTCCAACTGCGGGTCCGGACGGAATCCATATGGCATCTTGGTGGTATCCATTCTTCTGAAGGTCACAGAAACTCTGCGGTGTCGCACTCCTAGAATGCAGTGCTTGGCAATATCTGCTCCGTTGCCCTTGAGAACAAGTACTGAGCCCACTGGTAGCGGAATCTCCACGGATCCTCTGAACTCACCGGGGCCAATAATATCAATTTCTTTTCTGAATAGTATATTGCTCCTGCTCAAAAAAGAGACCGTAGAAAAAGGTCTGACGAAATCGTGGTGATCTATGTGAGGGGGGATACAGTCGCCCTTCTCGTAGATGTTGATAATACGAATTGTTGAAAATGCGATCGAGCTGGAAGTATGCTCCATCGAACCATTCTCTTTATCATCCACTTGATCGTAGGAGGTATTGGATCCACCTGATCATGTCTCAGAATCCCTGGGGGATTCCCTCGCCTGTCTGTAGTGAAGTTGTAGCAGCAGCCGCACTGAATAGTGATTCTGCCCTTTCCACGCATCCATCTTTCTGGTTCAGAATAAGTCCTCTTTCTCAAAAGACCTGCTCGACCTCTGAGTTGCAAATCCTTTATGCAGTCAAGGATGCTCCTCTCGTCGCTTTCAGAGAAGACTCTGGTATGTAGTTCCAGTCCTTCAAGTATGTTAATGCATCTTCCTTGAAATTCTTCATAAAATTCAAATTCCTGCTTCTTCACTTTAACCATCTCGTCAAGCTCTGCTAAAGTGATCATTGGCAACTGTCGAGGGTACTCCCTCATCTCAGTATCAGTGGGAACCCAAGCTGATGTATCTGTATCCAGTGGGGTATATGATTCCCCGTCGGGTACTCAGCGGTCTGAAAACTGTCATCCGTAAACATGTACTCCTCCAGAGTACTGTAATGCCTCAAGTGTAGGACGTTGCAGTCCGGGCATTCCACTAATGCCATTGCAGCTCGAAGAGCGTGCTCGGAATCTCGCGTTGCACGTTGGGCAACCCGGACAAAGTTCATCCGGAATCTCCGGAATCCCGGAACCTCGGAACAAACTCGGACTCATCCTCCGTAGCGAGCGAGTCCGGAAGAAGTCTCTCTCATTTCCGGATCGTAGATCCTCCCCTCCGGGATAGAGTTGAGTAATTCCTCTCGTCTTTTGAAGATATCTCTTGTCTTCGCGTCGGAATGCTCTGCGCTTTCGTCGATTGGCATTCCTGCGTATTGTGCTCTGTAATGCATCTGGTAGTCTGGCATTGTCGGCAGCGACTAGGCCTCCAGCTGGTGCAGTTATCATGGATGGCAGGCGACTAGTCCCTTCCATCGGATCTTGTAACACTTTCTTCCCCTTCCGCGAGGTATCTTTTCTGTTGCTGATCTTTATTAACGACGGTAGTCCTTCGATTTCCCGGTGGCTAACTGCGTCCATCAGGGGACTCTCGTAGTCTACATTGATCTGACTGAAGTCCATATCAAAGTTTATAATGCCACCTTGCGGTGTCCATTCTCCACTAGGTGCGAGATTCAAGCCATCCTTAAAAGCCAAAATCAACCTCTGTCCTGTCATTTTCTCTGCAGACAACAGGAGAAACATCAGTGGGCTGAAATCTGACAGGAACAAAGAACAAAACAAAATGCCTACGAGAGGCTTTAGTTTATGTTGTTAATTATGTGTATGTGTATTAAATTTGAAAGTGGAAAAGAAAAGAAAGCCAAAACATGCACTCTCAAAAATTTTCATTTTATTAATGCTAATTTTATTACAAAATTTTAAACCCGGTCACAGGTATTTGACCAAATACATAATCACGGAATAATCGAGATTTTGAAATTTCAACTCGAGCGGCGTCAAGTTGCGTAATATATCTTCAAGTATCGTCCGTTGATCGGCAACAAAGGTTTCCCGCCTTGGGAATCCACAAGCTGGTAGGCTCCTCCGGAGTAGACTTTATCTATGACAAATGGTCCCTCCCAAGTTGGCTCAAATTTTCCGCCTATCTTGCGACGTGCAAGAATAGGTCTCTTGAGAACAAGAACAAGGTCACCAATTTTGAACGTCCTCGGGCGGACCAATTTGTCATGGGCTCGTACCATCTTCGCTTGGTAAAGCTCCAAATGTTGTTGCGCTTCCAGTCGTTTTCCTTCAAGACTTTCCAATTCTTCAAGTCTGAGTTTTGCACTTTCTTCCGCTGTAAGCTGATTGGCGACGACAACTCTGAGAGACGGCGTCTGAACTTCTAACGGTAGCACGGCCTCTGATCCGTAGACGAGTGCGTACGGTGTACATCGGGTGGGAGTTCTGAATGTTGTCCGGTATGCCCACAAAGCTTCTAACAATTTGTTATTCCAATCTCTTTTATTCTCATCGAGAGTTTTCTTCAAAATCTGTACCAGTGTTTTGTTGAAAGCCTCTATCTAAACCATTTGCCTTGGGGTAGTAGATCGTCGAGTACCTCCAATCTATCTCGTGTCGTCTGACGAAGTTATTGATCTTGGTGCTTTTAAAGGCTGTCCCATTGTCGGAGATTATTCTGCGCGGAATTCCAAAACGGTAGACTATCTGACCCTTGAAAAAGAGAAGAACGTGGTGCGTTGTAACATTTCGTAACGGCACTGCCTCTGCCCATTTGGAGAAGTAATCCGTAGCTGCGAGAATGAACCTGTGTCCCTTAGAGGATGGAGGGTCTATCGGACCTATTATGTCCGTGCCCCAACACTCGAATGGCCACGAAGCAACGAGTTGGGTGTAGCACATTCGGAGGGCTGGTGTAAGACCACCCCATGCACTCGACACCGGTGACATTTTCACGGTCGTATCCATACAATCGGACATCATTGCTTGGCCAATAATATCCGAGTCTCTTAATCTTCATTTTCATCTTCGGTCCTGACTGGTGAGCTCCACACAATCCGGCGTGTACTTCTCTGACAATATTCTGCGCTTCAGTTCTGCTTAGGCATCACAACCACATCTGATCGAACGATCTCCTGTTGAGGACATCACCTACTAAAGCGTAGGACATAGCCCTCTTCGTAATATGATACGCTGCTGACTTGTCCTCTGGCAATTTTCCAGTTTGCAAATATTCTATCAATGGCTTACGCCAATCTTCGTTGATATCAGCCACAACAACTGTCGCTTCTTCGAATTTCTGTAGATCTTCGAGGTTGATTCGGGACAAAACCTGCCTTCCTTGTACCGTAACGTCAATAGAATCCTGCGGGGAACACGCCAATTCTTTTGCAAGTTTTGCCAAAGCATCAGCATGGACGTTATCCAACCAAGGAATTCTATAGAGCGTTACACTAGGAATCTGCTCTAGCAACTTTATCGCGTATCTGTGATATTCTGCTAATCTTGGTTTCAAAATCTTATACTTGTCCAAGCAACTTCGTTGAATTATAAGTTGAGAGTCACCGTAGACGACGATGTACATTATATCCATTGAAATTGTTAATTCCGATCCGGTGATTAAGGCTTCGTATTCGCCTCATTGTTTGTACACGGCTCGTCGAGTGGTAGGAGAATATGAGCATACCCTTATCTGGCGTGATGAAAATCAAACCAATTCCTGCTTTGCCTGGGATAACTGTTCCTGATCCTTTGTCTTTTTTGGCTGAAGAAGCTCCGTCGAAGTACATCTCCCAGCGTTGTGCACTGGAGGATTCCATCTGTAATATCTGCTCATCTGGTAACTCGTCACTAAGAGATGACCCAGCTGGAAGCGGATGCGCGGCGAGAAAATCTGCCAAAATCTGTCCCTTGATAGCGCGGAGGGGAACAAAAGTTATATCAAATTGCAATAAAATCATCGACCACCTTGCTAAGCGTCCAGAAAGTGTTGGTCGGGTCATCAAATATTGCAACGGATTAACTTTCGAAATCAGGGTTACCTTATGAGAAAGCATGTAATGTCTGAGCTTTTGGGCGGTGAAAATTAAAGCTAGACAATGCTTCTCAATAGGCGGATACTTTACCTCCGTCGGGATTAGACGCCTACTCAGGTAGTATAGTGCATTCTCTTTACCCTCGTCATTGACTTGAGCTAGTAGTGCTCCGAGAGAGTCGTCTAAAGCCGCGGTATAAAGTATCAAAGGTCTTCCCGGGATAGGGGCTGCCAAAACAGGAGGTGTCATTAAGTATTTCTTAACGTCCTCGAAGGCCCGCTGGCATTTCTCTTCCCAAATAAATTTGGCGTCCTTTTTAATTAATGCCGAGAAGGGCTGACACCTACCTGAGAGATTAGAAATAAAGCGTCTCAGATATGCTAACTTCCCTTGGAAGGAACGTAGTTGTTTCAATGTTTTGGGAGGTGGCATTTCTAAGATAGCTTTAATCTTCTCCGGATCGATTTCGATTCCCCGATGACGGACAACGAATCCTAGAAATTTCCCAAAGGTAACGCCAAAGGCGCACTTTAAGGGGTTCATCTTGAGATTATATCGTCGTAATCGTTCGAACACTATCCTCAAATCGTGCAAATGGTCTATTTTCCGTTTACTTTTGATAACCAAGTCGTCCACGTAGCATTCCACTTGATTGTGAATGAGATTATCGAAAATCTTCGTCATTGCTCGTTGATAAGTTGCTCCGGCATTCTTCAATCCGAAAGGCATCACTGTATAGCAGAAAATTCCAATAGGTGTTCTGAAGGCTGTAAGGGCCGCATCTTCTGAGCCATTCGATGCTGGTTGTATCCCGACGATCCATCCATGAAAGAGAAAACTTCATGTGTTGAGGCAATATCCACCATCATTTCTGGTATTGGTAACGGAAACTCGTCCTTTGGACATGCTTTGTTTAAATCCCTGAAGTCGACGAATACACGAATCTGTCCATTTTTCTTCTTAACTGGCACAACATTAGCTAACCATGTAGGGTACTGCTCTTCTCTTACAAAGTTAGCGTTTATCAGCTTCTTTACCTCGGCAATCACCTGCTGCTCTATTTCGAGGCGCATTCTTCTTGGAGCTTGCTTTACCGGCGGCATATCTCTGTCGATTCCAAGTTTATGGACTGCAACCTCTGCTGACAGTCCTGTCATTTCATCGTAACTCCATGCGAAGCAATCTTTAAACTCTGACAATAACTGTATTAGCTCTGTGGATTCTTCTTTATCGAGTAGAGAACTTATGAAGGTTGGGCGAGGCTGTTCCTCAGTCCCGAGGTTGATTTCCTTCAATTCATCGACTGTTGACTTAATTTCTTCTTCGAATTCCGGCGGAGCGTCTTCTAATAGCTGATCAGTAAAGTCATCCTCCACACCGAGGCAATCTTCTTTCGACTCTCTGGTAACAACCATGCAAAATTCCGAATCATCGACTGGTCCGACTGTACCAAATCCGAGACCCTCTTTAGAGTTAGGATGCCGACTCCTAACATTCCATAATTCTTTAAAGAGCTGCAATTTATCTTTTGGCATATGTTTTGGCAAATGTCCCTGTTGAATTAATTTTTGCACATAAGGCGAGAAATAACCAAAAGGCAATTCCATTAATTCATTAGCATCCTCATCCAAATTTACATGATTTTCAAGATCGGTAGAAGTAGAAGCACGGTAAAACTTGATCGGCTTATAACCGGCACACGGACGTCCCCGACCTTTAAGCTCTCAACCTTTTGGGGAGGACGGGAGTAAGGGTCATAGTGGTTTATACGATCATACATTGTCTCGTATTCGCTTTTCTCCGTATCTTCCAACGGTATCTCGTATCGAGGTTTTTTTTGCTTTATCATTACTATTTCTTCTTCAGAACTTTCTTCTTCGTCAATGTTGATCGTCGGCCTAGTCCGTCCAACAACCACATTGGCTCTTCTTCGTCCACGTCCCCGGCCTCGATCTCGGGTGCATGAACTAAAAGAACCTTTATCATTTCGTTGTGAGGAAATGACAGTAGATTGTCGAAGCGGAGTTGAATGACCCCCTTTTTGTAATTTTTCTGAATCTTTCACTGCAGTTGCAATCACTTCACGAGAGAAAATAGTCTTCTTCAGAGGCGAGTAGTAAGCTGCGTCTTCATGAATACCAACTTCATGAACCGAAAATGGTTGTAGATCTCCTTTGATGCAATATTCTTGTCCTTCTTTGTAGTATTTGATGCATTGGTGTAGAGAAGACGGAACCATGTCATGTTCATGAATCCACGGTCGACCAAGTAGAGCATTGACAGAGGTCTCGGCGTCGATAATATGGAATTTAGCGGTTGTTACCAGTCCTCCAACCTTCATCAACAGAGTAATTGATCCAAGGGCTCTCTCTCCCTTTTGGTTGAATCCTCTTAACATCATTTTATCGAGCACGAAGTTTATGAGCTTCAATATCCAAATATGCCAATGTACGTAGACTCATCGAGGTTGAGGGATGCCCCGGGATCAACCAAAACTGCGGATAAGCACAAATCTGCCAATACTGACGGAGATATAAAGCGGACGGTTGTGGTCGGCGGTACCGAGCAGCAAGTCTTCATTTGTAAAAGTAACCCCAGACTGTTCCTTCAACGAGCAAACTACATCCGAGGATGTGCTGGCTAACTGGGCTAAGCAAATATCTGGATCAAGTAGAGCTGAAACCAGAGATTCCCTTATTTCTTTTGACAAGATTAGAGCGTCGTAGATGCTCAGTTTAGCCGGCAGCTTCCTAAGATGAGCTAGCACGTTATAATCCACTTTGTTCGAATTTCTGGTTTCCTCCTGGGCACACGTTTCTTCCGTTGCTCGGGGTGGTTCTTTTTGTGTAACTGTTTGCTTTTCTTTATCGATCGGAGTCGTCCCCGAGGCTATCACTTTTCCTCTTCTTAAGTAGACCTCCGTTATCTCTTCGATACTGTAGTTGATTGTTACAGTGCTGAATGCGAATAAGACAAATCCAAGTTGATGGCGATCGGTGTTCCTTTACATTCAAAGACCGGTTCATCACTTTCTGAATCATCGTAGGCGGTAGCGTGGATGGTTTCTTCGTTCTGATTGACGGGTTCATCAGACTTAAGCACAATTTGAGGATAGGTTTGGGAATCGAAATCGAAACTAGAGTGACCAGGATCAGTCACACTATCAACAGAAACAGTAAAAACATAGCCGAAATCATTATCATTACATTTAAAATACTCCGGAGGAGCAAAAGATAATCGTACAAGCTCGGAGGTTCGAGGATTTTCTCCCCTGAATCCAAGAAAACAAGTCTAACAGAGGCAGCCCCTATCCTACCCCCCGCGCTATCAGTCTTCATGACGTCGCTCTTTCCTTTCTTTGAAGAAACTTCTATCCCTGGTTGAACGGATTGTGGACCCTGAACGTCCTCTCGAGCTCGAAGCGATCCGAATCCGATTCAACATCTTTACGGATGACTTGTTCCAAACCGTAGTCCATTCATCTTCTTTTGAGCACGAATCAATCGGAGTAATCGGTTCGAATTTGAAATCATATTTATAGATCCTCTTTCGGGCTCTTTCAAGTACTCTTTAGGGATCGTAATATTTCCTTCTTTAAGATTCCTCTCGAGCCGATCCTTGAAGATGAAACAATCCTCTAGGGTGTGTCAGAGCATCTCGTGATATGGGCGATAATTAGGTCGATCCTTCTTATCGACCTCTTCTGGTTTCCTCTGATCTGGTAATTTGAACTCAGATTTCTTCATCAGACTCCTGAACACCTTGGGTACTGCTTCATCTTTAAAAGAGTACACCCTCCTTTTCCGTTCCTCAATAGACATCTGCCTATTTCTGGGTTGGTATGATCTCGGTTGAGGTAGTTGTTGCTGAGCTGAGCATCTTCTCTGTACCGACTGCTGCTGGCTATGCTGCGACGGTGGTTGGAAATTCTGACGAGAATCCTCTGCATAAATCTTCATCGGCTGTTTTCCTTTATCGACTATCGCTACTGTCCCAGACTTCTTCTCGAACACCCTGGTCGTCCTGGGTTTCTCAGTTTTCTCGTGAGAATCCATATGCTTGATTTCTTCTTGCAAATTGCTGGCTTTACTGAGTAGTTTCTCAAAAGACTTGATAGTGAGTCCCTTGAGCATGAAAGCTATCGGTCCATGGATGCTTTTGAGTAAGATCTCAATCGCATGATGTTCCTGTAGCTGAGGTTCACATTTCATGCTCGAGGTTTCTCCACCTCAAGATATAATCCACTAGAGTCTCATTAGGCTTCTGTCTTTCTATCACGAGATCTCCAATAGAAACATGGTGCTGCTCTCCGGCAAATCTTTTCACGAACAACTGCTCTAACTCGGAGAATGTCTTCACCGATCCGTTAGGCAATTCGGCATACCGATCGAACGCTATTCACGACAAGCTGTCGACAAGCCGACGACAAAGCAATGCTTCGTTACCTCCGGTGTTGCCACAACCAGCTCGGAAATGTGCTATGTGCTGTCTGGGGTTTCCAGTTCCGTTGAATATCTTGAAGTTCGGTGACACATAACCCTTAGGGTAAGGCATGGCATCGAATTCCTCCGAGTAAGGTCTACCTTTTAAAATCGATGCACCACTCTTGAGTGGGCTATGGCCTCCCGAACTTGTTCGACCATTTGCTGAACTCTTTTCTGGTATGATGCTTTGAGCAGAATCATTCTTTGGTTGATCGTCTCTGTTAGCTGAGGTGACTTCTCTTCTTTCATCTATGATCTGTATAATTTCTGGTTGATTGACTTCTGGAGAAGCTACTTGTTGAGACTGAGACAATCCTTGAGCTGCAACCAAGGCGGCCATGGCGGTAGCCATTTCTTCCATTCTTTTCTCCATTTGACTTATTTGCTCGTCCCTTATCGAGATGGTATTACGCAGTTCGTCTACGGTGTTCCCTTCCTAGAAGGTTGGGCTTCGCGCGCGGATGAAGCGGCTCCGGTTTCAATAACATTGATATCCATGCCATCCTCTTCGAGGTAATCTCCGAAGTCTTCATTCTCATTATCGATGGGAATTCCCCGTCCCTGAGCTAACTCTGAAATCTCGCTTTTGAGCCTTTCAATCTTATCTTCGATTATTGAACTTTGTATCACTTTAAGATGCGGAGATTGTTGCGGAACATTTTCTTCACTTGCGAATGTCGTGGCCTTATCGGACATTTCGGCTCTTTGCTTTATCCCATAGCTGTGTCTTCCAGGCTTGCTAGGTTGTATTGGTACGACGACCTTAGGTATCCACACCCCTTTCTTTGACGGTGATGCTTTGAGACGAGGTGTCTCAACAGAAGTATCGAAATGTCGAAGAGAGGTATGCTCCCCGTGGTGAAGACCAGATACAGCACTAAGCAGTCCTTTCATCCTTTTCTTTGAAGCTTTAGAATCATTTGTATGGTTGGTAGCTGGCGAACTCTAGGACCCGGTCGTGACCTAGCGGTCGACGGCCCATCGATCCGGTAGCGGGGAAGATCAATAGTAGCGGTAGCAATGTCGACTTTATCTCCCAAACGGAACCGACGGGAATGCGAGCGGGTGGAGTTTCAACATCCTTTACTATTTCTTTCTTCATGCGAGGGATACGCACATCCCATTCGCTTGAGCAATTCATCGACCGGACAACCTTCTTTGGCGGCTAGTCTCTGGAACACTGTACTGACTCGGGGGACAGGAGCAGACTTCTTCTCCTCCCTACCACATCCATGAGGTGTTGGCAAGGCAGTGACAATCTTTCGGATACTTTCATGTCCATCGGTGTCCGTTAAGGGATGGAACCTACTCCCTTACAGAAGTGGAGAGATATCCACCGACCTTAATTCTCCAGGACAAAGAGTTTCATTAACATTCACTTCTTCAGAAATCTGAGCTTTAGTAGCCCTGCGAATCCTTCGACTGCGATTCCTCCTTTCTGACCGGGTTAATGGCACAACTTTCGAACTTGATCCAATCTCAAATACTGACGGTGGGGCAACCAATCCTTCAGTCAAATTTTCAGCAATCACAACTTCCTTCCCTTTGGCAGAAACAGGTTCAGTAGATGCTATGGTAGCGGTAGTATTTTCCTTCTGGTAAGAGGGAAAATCCTGTAGGCAATTCAGGTTGAATTCGGTAGACGAGTTCTTGAACTTCGGGAGCGGCGACTTTCACTACAACGTACGGAGCTTTCCCAGTAAAATCTCAAATTCATCGAATCCTGTTCCAAACTTGATAACGGGAGCAACATTGCGAGCATTGCGGCTCGTCGGCGAGTCGCGGGGAAAAGTAAGCGTCGGGAATGCCATCGCAGAAACTTCAAAAAAAGAAAATTCTGGTATTAATTATTTGATCAAAGCTTGTAGACCGGGTAAGTCTTTATTTAATTGATGAAGATTTAAAAGTTTTTTTTTTAGTGAAAGTGGTGAAGATTTAATTGTGTGTTAAAGAGCAAGCGTAGCACGACACCACTTGATTTGATTTGCAACATAATAAACCAAAATCAAAAAGACACAGGTAGGAAAGTAAAGTCCAGGACCCAGTGCGGGACAAACTCTACAGCGCACAACACCTCGGTGAAACTAGTCCACCAACACACCTATTGGGGTCCGACCCCAAACGGAAATCGAAGAAAGTCCTAAGTGGTCTTCCGAACTCTCTCGTTCGAAGGGTGGCTGAACAAGTGGTTACGAAGTCCAATAAAAGTTGGATCGTGCTTTATCCCAAGGGAGAAATGGGTAAAGTACGTCAACGGAAGGGTAACTCGATCCAAAAGGGATATGGACACATCACCGATATATGGAGATAAGATTTCCGATTTGAATGAAGAGAGAAGCATTTCCCCAGTGAGTCGCCGGAGAGTCTGTCGGCGTTGTTTTGTGCGTGAAGTGCCCGTAAGAAGCTGTCGGTCGCCGGAATCGGAATCCCGTCGCCCGCTTCGAAAGGATCCTTCAACGAAAAGAAAGGAAGTCAAACTGACCTCATATTTTTCATAGTTTGAATGAAAGAGCGCTACACCTCAAGTCATGCACATATCCCGAAAGACAAACACAAGACTTAAGGGTGACGCTCGATCAAATAAACTAAGAAATATATATCGTCCGTTTGGTCTGCGAAACCAGTTTATTTGCCGATAAATTCCCCTATTTAATATGAAGAATTAAATAGGGTTTATTTTAAGCTGGGTTCGGAAAATGCTTCCTATAAGGGCAAGCCCCTATAGTTAATTACATCTTAAATGACCGAAATCATCTAAGAATACTCTTGATAAAAATCAGGAAATATTATCTTCAAGGAGGTCGAAAGGATAGGACTTTTCAACGAAATAAGATGTGGAGGTGTGCAAAAGGAGTTGGCTCAAATTTGGAATGTAGAATCCAAAGGGAGAGGAACTAGGGGATGTCAGAGGTTCGAAAGCGAGCCTCAATAACTTCCCGAACTATCCTATGGTTTTACTGACGACGACGAGCTCCACTGTTGAAGACGACCGTGGTGCCCACTATACTAGCTCCGAGCTCCTTGCTGTGAAGAGGCTGGGTTTTCTAAGGTGGCAGGTCAAAAATGTTCAATCAGGTGGACCTATGGTCGAAGTTCTTCTAAACACCCTATGCCAATATGTTTAAGTGTTGTACAGTTTATAACAGGATATGTATATAGCACAGGAGTAGCAGTAAAGACATGCAACAGTATATAATGTAACGTGCTAAACAGGAACAACATGCAGTAGCAGGTATGGTACAAAAGTGACAGCTAAACAGTATAGCATGCAGTAGCAAAGTAAACAGTAAACATGCTAAACGGGTATAAACATGCTGAGCAGGAGAAAGTACCGGAAATGTAAGACATGCTAAGCAAGTATATGTACTGAAAGTAAACAGCCTAGACTAGCAGGAGTATGGGCTGAAAAGTAAAACATGTCAAGCAGGTATAAAGAAAGTAAAGATGGTCACAGGAGTACCGTATGTTTTGCTTATCCTCGGCGCGCTGTTACTTGTTTATTATTATTTTTTTTTTAATTTTCTGCAACAAATTTGTCAGTACCAAAAGAGCAGGAGTAGAAGTGGTAAGTGAAAAAAACAACCTAGCTAAACAAGGGTGCTATAGTGTGTACAAAGAAAGTAAAATCTGAAAACTCAACAGTAAAAAAAAACGAAGGACAACTGCGAGAAAACGAGGAAAATCACAGAAGAAAACTTAAGAAAGTCGGGAAAGAAAGAAAAGAAACGTCCGTAGAAAACTACGAAAACAAAACAAGACTGTAGAAGCTGCAAAAGCACCGTGAGAAACCCACGAGACGACCCGCTAAACTCATGGCGAACCATAAGAAAGCCATGGGCCTCTCGGAAAGAAAGACCCGTAAGTACGGTGGTGTTTCGGACTCGGAGCCGTGCTAATGTCCGGACTTGAGTGCCGACTACTAGACCGACTTTACGCGGAAGGCGATCCTAATCCGACTCGAATAGCCGACCGTGGACCTTTATAAATTTTCACACACTTCATTTTGGTTTTCATGCAAACAAAACAGTACGTAGGTAAGTAGAGTCTGTGTAGTAGTGGAGGTAGTTTTGTATTTTTCAAACATATGTATTTTTTTTGTTTTAAAACATTTCGATCACGGGTTGACTATCCTAATAGGACTAGGTCTACGAACATTAGACTATCGGTAGTAGAAACCCCAAGGACGGTCGAACGGTTCCGTGATTCCTACTCTACTCTCTACAGAGTCTCTGAGTCAGGCGGCCCCATTCTATGATTCTCGTAATTTTTCTCGTTTTGCAGTCTCATCAATGTCCCCACCGCACTTACAACCTTGCTTGATGGCCCCATATATAACCCAAGGAGGTTATATATGCACACCTACACGTCCCCTGTAGGTGTGTGCTTTGAGCCAAGAAACAAGGTGAAACTAGGGACGAGAGGTCAAGGAAAGGAGGACGGAAAGCGGCTCACTTAACACAATTTCGAAAAGAAGTGAGTCGATTTCCAATAATCGAGAAAACACGTAAGTCACCACGGACTCCCGACCAGACCTCACATGTCCCGTAAAAAGGACCTAAAGGCACATCGACGCTCCGGAGAAGGTGAAGACTAGACCCCAAGAACACACTCCCTTTTCCCGAATAACGGTGAAATCGTAAATAAAGATAAAATAAAAAGAAGAAAAGCTGCTTCCGGGTCTTTGGACTAGGAAGGCTATCACAAAACTCCAAGGCCTAGCCCTTTTCACTTTCCTTTCTCTTTTCTTTTACTCCAATTTCATTTCATGCTACGAATTTCGGGGCCTGAACAAATGCTGCAACAAAGACCCCCAACCCCAACATCAATTTATCACATAATTACCAAACTCACACCTTTACATATTTTTTTTTTACCAAGCCTCAACGTTGAAATTTCAAGAATTAATTGAAGCAAATAAGAGATGCCTCCAAATTCGTCCAACCAATTTCATAAGCAAGTGTAGCAAGAGGCAAGAATAACATCACCACATCCACCAAGGCTCTCGGCCAAGACAAGAGTAAGGAGAGGCCCACGGCCAGAGTCGCGGCAGAGGAGGTAACAAGAAGTAGAGCCCCCGCCCAAATGCCAAATTTCCATAGGGAAGCTCACGGCCGAGCCTAACAAAAGACAACAAGGTAAGGCTTCCCACAACTCGGCACATCACAAGTGAAGCTCACGGCCAAGCTCCCTAACAAGCCGCTCACACACTTCCAGCTCGACACAAAGCCAAAACCCGAGCCCTCAAAGAGCTCCAAATAAGGGTGCGGCCGAGCCACTATATGGCACCTAGCCGAGCCGACAACATCCCCGACTTCCGGTTATAGCAGCCCAAGCATAAAGCCGAAGTCGTGAACATTAAAAGGGCTAAAACCGAGCCATGACAAAGGTGAAAGCAAGCCCGAGCTCCAAATTAAGATAGGAGAAATAGCAAAGCTAGCAAGAGACTAAATCATAAAAGACTAAAATCGAGTTTAGATTAACTTTAAAGCGAAGCATACAACAAGACTCCACAAAACCAAGCCCTACAAGGCCAAAGAAAATCCGGCTAGAATCAAGTCCAAGGCAAAGACTATAACAAGATTTCAACAAAAACCGAGCCGTATAAAACCAAAACCGACTCCAACCATAATTAAATCCAAAGCCAACACAGAGCTGAAGCAAACTTTCCTTGAAATCTCAATTAAAATGAAGCACATGTATATATCCTTTAAAAGCTTCACCACCATGTGCTTGCTAGCAATAATGAGTATAGAATGAACATGGAAATCTTTCAAATTAATAAATCATGCTTCATGAAGGGCTAGAATGCAAGAAGCCCAAAGATTAAGTTTCCACATATTTCAAACATAGGGCCACAACATGTTTTATATAAGAAGCATGAAGCTTCTCCAACTGAACTAAGCTTCTTTCCAACATGCCATTCTTTATAAATAAAAGTTGCAAAGGGAAAAAATCGAGGCCCACATGCTTACTGAGAAAAAGAAAGCCAAATGAATCCTTCCATGCTTCATGCCAAACCAAAGCAAGCAAAGAAACTATTATAATATCCCTCTCAACATGCTTGCAAAAGAGATTATTCTTTGCCTCAAAACCATGCCTTTAATGTATCAAAAAAGAAAAGACTAGCATATGCTTTAATCATAGAATCTCTTCCCCATCACTTCTAGCATGCACTTTTTTTTTGAGCCAAAGAAAATCGAAATGATTAAGAACTAAGCTTTCCAATATTTCATGCTAGGTAAGAGTGAATGAAAAGCCTTATATTACACATCCCAATATACTTGCAAGAGGAGTTAGCATGGTCCTAAAGTCACATTTCCAATATTTTGAACTCGCTATAAACATAAAGAACATAGGGAGATAGTGACCTGTCATTGAAACCAAAGCTTCCATATACTTACATTGCCATATTTCACATGCTTTGAGAAATGAAACACCCCCTTAAACCTTAATGTAATAACATACTAGCATGCTACTAGGGGGTGAAAAGAGGAAAACAGTCATTTAAGCAAGTAAGTGAAATATTCCATGTCATCCGAATGCTCAGCCGAGACACTAAGCAGGAAGAAAAACAAGCCCACGATACAAACCGTAGCCGCCTCAAGCAAGATCGAGAAGGAGCAAAGAAAAAGAAGAGGGGTTACCAGCTAGTGCAGAGAACAAGGAGAATAAGGAGTTCAAGGCTCAATCCAACAGCACCTCCCCTCTGAAAAATTCGGCCAGCCCTAGATTCACCTCCAAACAGGGTTTATATAGGCAGATGAGGAGAAGAATCCATTTAAAATAAGGTGCATTTTTTGTGGTTGGTGCCTTTTTGGCACCATCCATAGAATCCAAATCACTCCATAATTTGCTTATGTTACATTGAGAGTGATCATGAAACACAAAAATATTGTCTACAAGAATTTCACATAAATTTAGGATTAAGGGTATTTTTGTGGCTACTATCTCTCTGGGTCCATCCAAAGAACCTAAATTGCTCAAATATTTGCTTTTAGCAGAATGAGAGCTATCATGAAACAAAATATTATTGTCTTAAAATTGCTCCTCGATTAGCTATAAGAGAAAGTTTATGAGTAAGTCGTGCCCGATATAACTCCAACCCAAGAACACTACAATCATGAATGTCAATGCCAAATCAACAAGCCTTTTTAAATTGGAAACATCAGACTGTGCGCTGTGTTTTTTGTTTTAATAAAATCACATTGATTAGTGCTATTTTTTCTCCTATGCTTTGGTGGAATTGGAGAGTTGGCATTAATTAAAACATATTTGGTTCATAAATATTCAAAAAATATACTGATTTGCAAAAAAAAAAATATCATGAAACTAGTATCTTTGTTACTTTGTTTCTTGATAATTATTGATATTATTTATTTTTCGTTTACTGAAAAGTTCTCTTCTTCTTTGATACCTAAAATTTTCATAGTTTCTGTTCGACAACAAAAACTTATTATTTACATAAGACTTGTATTGTATGTATGTAAAAATCCTTACACAACATTGAGGCCTCATAGATTTTTCTTTCTGCATGCATAGTAAACTTGCACAAGTACCTCTATGATGTAATGTAGGCAATTACCAACTAATGCTATTTTGCTGCTATGTACTCTTTTTCCACATGAATTTTGTTGGAAAATGCAAAGATTTTTTTAATTTCTTTGTTGATCATTCAACAGTATTATTTATACTTATATGCTAATTTTTTAGTATCGTTATGCCTATCATATTACAATTGAAAGATTGAAACAAATTTCAGCCTACTCATGATGAATATGCCATCTATTTCATGAAATTATTCGAATGCATTTAAGATTTTCTTCGAATGCTGGCCAACTTCACTCTTAAGTACTATTCTTACTTGAATGTACGCTTTTTAAAAATTGTCTAAATAAGATCTTTTCTCTTTCATGAATTATTAAATTGAATTGGATGAACTACAATGAGAGTTATTGAACTATTAGCTCTTAACTAATTTTTATTGCTCATGTGGAGTTACTTTGGATTTTATTATCATCTGCTTCTCTTCTAATATTTGCATTTTGTATCACCTGTAAAGAAAAATGATGCATTATCAGTTCCTCACTTAAATTGTGATGGCCTTTATATTGATATGCTTTCCAATGCATGTGAGTTTGGTATTAAGTGTTTTAAGGCAACCAAGTTCTTCTTCTTTCTGGGTCACCTGTCTTCTTATAATGGCAGGTTATTCATCTCTTTAGATTGACTATGAGCCCTCATTTATTTTAACTTTCTCATTGTATTATGTCAACACTTATTGATTTTTAAATAACTTTCTCATTGTAACACCAATATAAGCTCATTTCATGCGGTGAACTCGATTTCTAAGGAAATATGGGTTCAACGACTTCAACCGTGCCTAGAATCTCATACAATTGTGATTTTTAATGTCGTGTATTTACATCACGCTGAGAAGCTAGCTATGGGAAACAAATTTTATAGGTGTCTCAGAAATAGATTAATAGATGATTGCATCATTTTTAAATGGGTGGATGACTCCAACGAGTAAACTGAAAATAGTGACCATGCGTGAACAGCAGCTTTGAAAAAGAAAAATTTTCAAAATACTTGAAATTTTGGACATCAAGAATAGTATTATGATAGCATTATTTGTCATTAAAATTTTCATTTTCTAAGGAAATATGGGTTCAACGACTTCAACTGTGTCTAAAATTTCTTACAATTGTGATTTGTAATACCGTGTATTTACTTCACGCTGAGAAGCTAGCTATGGGAAACAAATTTTATAGGTGTCTCAGAAATAGATTAGTAGATGATTGCAACATTTTTAAATGGGTGGATGACTCCAACGAGTAAACTGCAAATAGTGACCATGTGTGAGCGAGCGGCTTTGAAAGAAAAATTTTCGGTATACTTGATCTTTGGGACATCAAGAATAACATTATGATAGCACTATTTGTTATTATAATTTTCATTTTCTAAGGAAATATGGGTTCAATGACTTCAACCGTGTCTAGAATTTCTTACAATTGTGATTTGTAATACCGTGTATTTACATCACGCTGAGAAGCTAACTATGAGAAACAAATTTTATAGGTGTCTCAGAAATAGATTAGTATATGATTGAACTCTTTTTAAATAGGTTGACGACTCCAACGAGTAAACTGCAAATAAAGACCATGTGTGAACAACAGTTTTGAAAACAACTCTTCAACATGCTTAGATCAAAACTAGCTATCCATTCTCATCCAATATATACTTTCTACAAAGAAATTATGATATGAATCAACTAAATAGTAATATCTTCATCCCTCAATAAAAAAATCAACTTTTTATTATTGTCGGTTTCTATGTTCAATTTGCATTGCATAATAAGAGAAATAGAAAAAAATATAATTGATTTTATCATTTGAGATGAGCAAGTTTGGACACGGGAAGAGCAAATTTGGGTGTTGGGGAGACTTGGTTAAAGTAGAGTAGATAGCTTGTCGCGTGAAGCAGTGGTCGTAATGGTGTTTTCTAATGAGACTTTAGATGCAAATTTTAACCAGAGGCATCAAAGGCTATTTTTGGAGGTGTAAAATAAAATTTAGGTGCTACACACACACACACACACCATCTGACTCAGTGGGGTCATGGCTTGGAGTTGGTGAGTTCAATTGGGTAATGTCATGTGTAAAGGGTTTGATTTAAGTAGAATGGGGGAAGTGGCTCTTTTGGGCTCAATTTGGTCAAGTCATGTAAATGGGCTTGGTGAACCTTCCTGAGGCTTGATTTGGGCTGAGAGAAAATCAGTTGGGTCAGCTAGCTTTGGGCGGTGAGGTCCTTATCCATGATGAGGTGGCTAATCATGGTTTAGAGTGTAACATTAAAGGGGTTAAAAAGGCTTGAACATAAGTTTGGAAAGAGCCTCATCCTCTTGCCATAAATGGCTCAGTGAGGTGGAAAGATCTCCCATGGCTTCATGTGGCTTGACACAAAGCTCCATGGCTTGCACATGGCTCCTCCATGGCTTGAGAAATTACATTGAAATGGATTTATGATCTATGGAGAATTTTAGGTGAAGTTGGCACAAATCTTGATTTGGTATGATTTGATCATGAAATTGGAACTTAGGGATGATTTTAATTAAATGAAAGATGAAGAGGAATTTGTCATGTGGGCTTTGGAATGGATTTTGAGCTTTAGAAATTAGATAGGTCATGAGCTTAAAACTTGGGCTTTTAAATTGGGGTGAACTTGGGCTTCAATTTAGATTTAACTTGGGCCAATCATTGGATCAATTTAATTTTGATTTTGGTGTAGGAAAGTGTTATAAAGAATTTAGAAAAGATTTGGGGTGATTTTGAATTGAATTGATAGGTCGATTTAGTTGGATTTTGAACATTTGGTCGATTTTGGTGAATTGGGTTATGTTGGGTTAATGTTGGGCTAAGGTTAGATTTGATGTAAAATTAATATTGCAAAATGTTTATGGTGGCGTGACAAAGAGTTTTCAACTTTGGTTGGATTTTTATTTTGGAATTTGGGCTTGTTTGGGTTTATGGTTAGTTTAGGCCGAATTGGGGAATTTTGGTTTGGGTTGAGCTTGGGTTGAGTTTGAGTGCAAATTGTGGGCAAATTAATGTTGCATGTTGTTTGTGGGGATGTTAGGAAGATATTGGAATTTACTTTGGAGAAAATTGAGGGGTTTTGGGTTTGATTTGGGTAGTTTGAGTCATGAGGGTTAATTGAGGAAATTTGGATTTTTGGGGTTTGGATAATTTTAGAAAAATCTTGGGATCAAATTAGGATCAAACTAACAAAAATTTTGGTTTGTGGGAGTGTTATGAAGGTTTGGAATTTTATTTGGAGAAAATTGGAATCAATTTGGTTGACATTGGGTTCGATTGGGTTGAGTTTGGGTTTAAAATAAATCAACTTGGAATTCTTGGTAAAATTGGATTAATTTGACAAAATTGAGCCATAGTTTAGTTGAAGAAAATGATGTGGGGAATATTTTGGAATATTTGGGAATTTTTGGGATTTTTTTGATTTTCAAAATTTTTGCCATGGAGGGCATTTTGGTAATTTTAGGGGTATTTTGGGAATTTTGAAAATTTTATCAGATTTGGGTAATTTTGGTCAAATTGGATAGTAGGGAATAACTTGGAATGATTTTGAAGGGATTTTGGGAAATTTGGGTAATTTTGGGAATTTAGGTCCCTTTCAAAGGTAATTGGGTAATTTGGTAGGTTTAGGGCCCCGAGGGTCAAAAATAAAAATTTTGGAAAAATGAAAATTAGTTCAAGGTGAGTATCATGGAATCATTCTGGTTGAGCCATGAAGCCATCTTAAGCTCAAAAGAGCCATGAGAGGACTCATTTTAGGCACTCGATATGTTGTTCGTAACCCTCTTAGCCGAGGACTAGGGGTTGAGGTCCATCCATATGAGTCTCCTAAAAGAGTCGGGAGCCTAGGTTAAGTGTGAGTGATTTCGGGGTTTAGGCATGTGCAACAATGTGGTGTATGCAAGTTGGACCTCACAAAGACCAGAGCCGCCTGGGGTTGTCTGAGGCTTGACCATCCTATAAGAACTCATCCTTGTCTTCTACACATTGGTCCTAACCTTCCAAGTAATTTGGAGGTTGATGACCATCCATGTAGAATTCTAAAGATAGTTTAGATTTGGTGAATTTCTAAATGGTGAGTTCCATCTGTAGTCCTCTATGGTAGCCAAATAGGAATCCTATAGCTAGATCCTAAGCACTAAGAGGAAAGGAAGACCTCACCAAATATGAGGTCAACAAAAACCTCACACACAAATTCGAAATTATTACTATCACACAAGTGTTCCCCAACCTTACCACCTGAGTGATAATCGCTATACTGAATAAGTGATTATAATTTTCATGGTAAGTTGGGGAACATCTTCATAGAACGTGTCAAATTTAAAAAAATATGAATGATATTTTCAAAAAAGAAAATCTTCGAACTAGGATGATTGTTACAAATCTTGATAATGATCATCAAGAAATAAGCTACTACTTATTATTTTACCATCATCTAGTTTGAAACATAAATAAATAAACAACCATAAGGAGTAGAGGTTCGATAGCCATCCATGGCCTATTTTACTACTACCCTCATCCTCATCTGTCTTAATTGTCACTCTACTCGACACTGTTCTAGCATGCCACTTAATAACTTCCTCGATTTATTCTTTAATGTGGCCCATTCCATCCCCAATGGAGTCCATCTACCTTTTGACCGTGAAGACCTCATCCTATAAACCTTAGATCACAACTTCTCCTGATAATTGATGTGGATGTATACTTTCACTCTTGATCATTGATGTGGATGTACACTTCCCCATGCCAACTTCTTCAGAGGAATAAAATATGTTTCTCCCACTTTAAGCATAACGCCTAAGTAACAACGAGTGTTTTAACATTGGTCGGCTGGTCTTAATGACCTCGTATGCTAATGAGGTGACATCTTTACAGATAATTTTCGTTAGTATATTTATAATTAATTAGAAAATAGCAAAAATTTTAATGTTATGCATGCAATTACAAAGAACATATCCAAATACTTGTACTAAATTGAGTAAAACATACATTCTCATGTCTACAATTATCACACAAAAATGTTATTAATGTAAGTATGAGACATAAAGAGTTATACATAGAATTGCATGGATAACATACATAAGAGAATTGTATGCATACCATTGTACAATTCTCATGTATTCTCATATCTGGCACCTTAACATTCATTATATCATAAATAACACTCAAATATTTAACATCAAATCAAAATAACAGACTTAATATATATATATATATATAATAAAGGTAAATTTCATTGATAAAAAAAATGTTACATCTAAGATGGGGTATGTCCAAACAATCTCCATTCAGCAAAAAAGACAAAAAGGAGGATGGTATATTATGACAAGTAAGTAATAGAGAGAAAGAAGCTTCATATGCAAGGTGATGAGCCGGTTTGTTGCATTCCCTAGGAACATAAGACCTGATGATCTAAGTAGAAACCGCAAGATGCTGAATTTTTTTCATCCAATAGATCAGATACCATGAGGGGGAGGTTGAAGGATGTGTAAGAGTTGTAAGCAATCCAGTTCCACATGTATATTGTTCAGCTTTAGAGCTAAAGAAAACTTTAGCCCCCAAAAGACAGCTACAGTTTCAGCTTCAAGAGCATTTAGAGCCTTAATAGGAGCAGCAAAGTACCATAAACAATGTTCTTTAAAGTTCCTGCAAAGGCCACCAATGCCAGCCCTGCTACTAGAGTAACTTCCATCAGTGTTTAGTTTCACCCAATGCTGTGAAGGGGCCCTCCAAAAAACTAACTGGACAGCAGGAGGGTTTACTCTCCCAGGTGAAATAGAAGATGAACCATTCAACTTTCTGATAAAGGACTGGCAGTGTAAGCTTATCTTATGAGAGCTGACAGGAAGGGTTTGGTACTTGGCAGCATTCCTGGCCACCCAGATAAACCAGAAGATAATGAAAGGAATATGTTTTTTTGAATGATGTTTCCAAGAATCCCAGCAGTCATTAAGATTGGACCAATTGGTAAGAAGATCCAGCAGCTGTTCTCCTGTAAGTACAGCAGCCCAAACACTTCTGGAGACTTCACAATGCAACATCAGGTGTATAAGGCTTTCCTCAACAGAGTGGCATAGATGACATACGAAAGGTCCTGCGATACCTTTAAGTTTTAAAATATCATCGGTAGGAAGAAATTTTCTAAACAACCTCCAACGGAAGAAGGCCATGGATGGGGTTATGTTAGCTTTCCAAACACTTTTTCCCAATCGGTAGGTTGCCATTGGTAGTGAGAGTGATAAATAAACTTGGACAGACTTTGATGGGAGCCATTTTTGGTAATAAGTCTATCAGGAGCAGAAGGATTGATAGGGAGATCCGAAATACTTTTAACAATGTGGGGGGAATTAACCTCACTAATCTTGGAGAGGTTCCACTTACCATTTACCCGACGATCGGATACATTAATTATACTAGAGTTAATAGGTTGATATTCCTTCGAGGAATGATTCCCTAACCAGTTGTCAAGCCAAAATTAATTTGGCCTTCACCCACATCCCGAATGAAAAGAGCTTCGGCGGCCTCTTTAACACGGAGAAGAGCTTTCCGGTTTCTAGAGTCCCCTAATTTAGGATTCACTAGTGATGGATGAGAAATGGGACAATATTTACATTTCATAAATCTTGTTTATAGAGAACATTGTTGTACGAATCTAACCCATTGCTTACGGTAGAAGATATGGCTCATGTGTGCTAAATTTTTAAAGCCCAGTCCACCGAAGCGATAGGATGGCGAGATCTTGTTCCAAGAAGTCCGGTGATGTTGTTTGTGTTAACCTGACCCATAAGAACTTGTTGAATGACACTTCCAACATTCTTTGAGTGTTCTTTTTTAACTTGATCATTTGAAGTATGTACAGGGGGTAAGTAGTGAGAACCGATTTGAGGAGGGTCAATCTTCCCCCATTAGACAGAAATGAGGTGGTCCAGCATTGGATCTTGGAGGTCACTTTTTTCACCACCTCATCAAAGTGGGATTGCTTCCTCCTGCCCTTGATCAAAGGGAATCCTAAATACTTGAGGGGATAAGTAGTAGTGGAGAAACCGAGTGAGATCTTTAATCTAGTTAACTCGGTTAGGTGGCGAGCTTGTTGCTATGAAGGAGTTGGCATTTAGATTTATTGAAGGAAAGTCCAAAAGCATTCTGGAAATAGTCCAACAATTTCATAACCTTCCTAATAGCAGTTTTGCTCCCATTAGTGACAAAATGACATCATCTGCATATGCAAGATGAGAGACAATACTGATTTAATGCATATGCGGGTATCTCAAATAGGGTGATTCTTCTTGTGAATGGTTAATCAACCTTGATAGATAATCAAAAGCTAGTATGAAAATGTAAGGGGACAAAGGATCCCCTTGCTTAATGCCTCTGGAAGCAGTAAAGAAGCCATGACACTCTCCATTGATTAAAATGTTATAGTGAGAATTATGAAGCCACCTTTTGATAAGTAAATAGAAATCCTCAAAGAAGTTCCTAGCTTTAAGAGTCTGTAGAACAAAATCCCAGTTTATTGTATCATATGCTTTAGCAATGTCAAATTTAATGATAAGATTAGATCCTCTACAAGGCCTGTCAATCTCCAACGAGTAATTCTTGTGCCAATAGAACATTGTCGGTAATGCTTCTCCCTTGAACAAATGCGAGATTGGTTGGGTGAGATTAAATCATCCGATAAAGGTTGCATTACGGAAACAATAATTCTTCGATGACCTTAGAAAACAACGTAGTTAGACTGATTGGCCTAAAGTCCTTCCATGTAGATTTGTTATTTTCCTTAGGAATGAGAATAATTGTGGTAGAAGTGAAGTACTTGGGTAATTCTGTACAACAGAAGAAACACTGAATAGCCAAAGTAAGATCTAACTTGATAGTCTCCTAAGCCTTCTGATAGAATCCAGCAGTATATCCATCAGGTCCAGTCATTTTTAATGGATCCAAGGAGAAAAGAGCCTTTTTTATTTCATCTTCCTCAGGTGGAGCAGATAGAGTAGTACCATCAAAGCTGGTTTTCGGTTTAGGTAAGATCTTAGTTTGAAGTAGAGGACCGATTGGAGGGCCAAGGTTAGACAACTAATGAAAAAATTGTACAACAGAATTAGCAATAGCTTAGGTACCAGTCAACCAATCGCCCCCGTCCCCTTTAATTTTAGTTATTGCATTTAGCTTTCTCTTATAATTTATGACAACATGGTAATATTTAGAGTTTCTGTCCCACTGTGCAAACCAACGATATGCGACTTCTACGTTTCAGGAATTGTTCTTCAATATCTATAGCTGCCAAGAGCTGCTGATTAGCCATCATTAAATCATTGTCATTAAAACTACCTTCCAAGTTTGATTGCTCTAACTGATTTGCAATTTTCTCAGTAGCAGAAACTTGTGAATGAATGTTGCCAAACACCTTCCAATTCCAATCCTGCAGCTTCTTAGCTAATCTTTTTTGTAGCATCTTCAATTTAACAACATGATTGTTAAATGTATAGGGGAAGGGTTCCAGCCAAGAAGATTGAACAACATTATGGAAGGTAGAGTGAGAAGCCCATAAATTTAGATATCTGAAATGGGCTCTACTAAGAAAGCTCTGAAACGACAACTTAACCAGTAGGGGGGAATGATCTGATCCAGCCCTGGGGAGATGGGTCACATTGGTTGAGGTAAAGAAGTTAATCCACTCTTGATTAGCTAAGAATCTATCTAGCCTTTCCCAAATCCTGCCTCTCTTCCAACTATAATCTGATCCTTCATAACCCAAATCAAAAAGTCTAGCATATGAAATATTATTAGAAAAATCAGTCATTTTCCTGATATCAAGTGTCCTTCCTCCTTTCTTTTCGTTGGAGTTAGCTATACTGATTGAAGTCCCCACCAACTATCCACATTTCGGACATCTTGCTACCGATCCGATATAATGAGTTCCAGAGATCATCTCTATCAGCTTGGTTGCACCCAACATAAATAAAAGTGGCCAATCCAGTCACCTGCTCAATGTGAAAATGGATGTGAAGGAACTGAGGGTGGTCTAATAAAACAGTCACTATCATTTCTTTTCTGCTGAAAAACCAAACTTTGTTGGAACAGTTGGTAACAAAGTTAAATTGAGGAAATTTATTGGTAATTCTTGTGGTGTTATATTGAACCATAGGTTCCAAGAGAGCAAAGGCCCAGAATTTATGAATCCTATTAAGATTCAACAATCTATTAAGGGAGCCCTTGGTAGCAGCCCACCTAATATTCCGAGCACAACATGTTAATCATTAGGAGTCTTTCCACTCCTAATGAGTCAAGGAATGGAAGATACATGTTGTTCTTCAGAAGTAGCTTGGGGTTGAATTATGTTCTCAGAAGACAGGTTCCTCAATTCTAGTGGTAGCTTTTTCTTTTTGGAATGGTAAACAGTCCACCCTTCAACAAAGTCAGTAGCAGCATTTTCAAAACCCACAGGTTCAGAACTAGGAGAGGAAGGCAACACGATGAGATCTGGATATGAAGTACTTGGTGGAAGAATTATTTGTGTAGGTAGAGGTGCTGACTCTGATAAAGCATGTTGTTCTAGGTCCAAAGGTGACACAGGTAAGGGTTCACTAGGACCATCTGCTGGAGGGTTACCGGGAAGAGGTTCAGCAGTAGAAGAATAAGGTTCAACAGAGGGAAGACAAGTGGGGGTGTCCAGCAAATCAATATCAGCAGGATCTGTACCAAGATTACCAACAGTTTCAGCATTCCCATTAACGATAGGAGGGATAGATGGGACATAATCAACAACTAGGTCAGAGGGGGCCACAACAGGTGGAGGTTTTTTCCTCAGTTCTGGCTTCAACCTGTAGCACCTGTCCATAGAGTGACCAAACATTTTGCAGTGTAAACAATAGTAAGGCCTCTTCTCCATCACAATTGGTTGCCAATATCCATTGTGTGCAGTCCCAAGCCACAATTCTTTCACTTCTGGTAGAGTGACATCTCTTTCAATTAACATTCTAGCACCTGAAGGCCTGGTAACTTCTGTGGTTGGGTCATCAACAAGTAGAGGTTTACCCAAGGCAAGCCCAATATTATAAAGTGTATGCTTCTCATAAAAGTGCATTTATTGTTCAGGCAAATTAAACCAGATGGGGGCAATAGGAGGTTCAAGAGAAGGGTCAAATTCAGGTGACCAATTCAATATCTTCATCAATTTTCCATCAATTGTAATAGCTTTCATGGAGAATACCCTAGCATAATCATCTTCCAAACTTAATTGGATAATCACATGTCTGCCATCAAACAGTCCCACTTTCCACGAGCCAAAAAGTTTCAGATTTTCAAACACCTTTCTGATAAGCTCCATTTTAGGATGGCCAAACTGAAATTTTCCAACCAAAGTAAATTTGAACCTGTCAGTCAAAGTGCTTATCTCCTCCTCAGTGAAAAAAAATTGCAGGCTTCCCATTCTTCTTACTGATTGGCTTAATAAACTGACTATCAGCGTTGGGTATCCCATGAGCAGCATCATGGAAGCTCTGTGGAAAAACTCCCTTACCACAAAATGGAGAAGAATCCACAACAAGGCATAAGAAACTTTCCCCCCAAGGGAGGGTTACTTTCCATTGTTTAGGATCGCAGGTGCAGAGAGGGCAGTGAACGAAGCAAAGAGGAGACGCTGAAAACGAGCGCAGCAGGGAGCAGCTCGAGCAGACGAGCGGCTCGACTCGATGGCGAGCCTAACCACGATGACGTTGCGACGCAACGAGGAGCTGCCTTACCTAGCAGAGAGTTGTTCACCTAACCTGAAGAAGAAGCCAGCCCTAGCGTTGTCGTCCTGGAGCGAAGCGAAAACGACGGAAGTCGCAGTCACGAAGACGCTCTGGAGCGTAGTCCTCGTGCGATGCGAAGACAATAGAGGAAGTCGCCGCCGTGTAGTTGTCGTCGATCCGAAGTGACGTCGAAAGTCAGCCAGAAAATTACCGCCGGGAAACGCCATCGCGAAACCCATGCAGAACCCTCATCGCGCCTTTTTCTTCCTCACTATATATATATATATATATTCTCTTTTCATGCATTGATATATGACATGAGGGTAAGCATTAAAATGAGGCTATTTTAAATAAGAATAAGTTTTAGGTTTACATAAAATTTAAAATCAATCAATTTTAATAGCTTTGAATTTCTTTCCAAGTTCTGAGTCATTACTATAAATATCAAATTAATGTTGCAGCGTTCAACAAGAAAACTTATTCTATTCTAGTCCTCGGATCTTTTACATGCAACTTTTAAGTATAATATCATACCTAAAAGAAAAAATAATATTAATTAGTATAGTTATTTGAAAGGCCTTGCGAACCCTTTCAATAATTTAAAGAACATTAGAATTTTTACATTAAATTATATGTTCACCATTGGAGTGAAGAGAATTATCTTTTTATGTATCACATGAAAGATAACTTTACAATTGACTGTTAAAATCTTAATTGTAGACTACTTGAAGTTTTAAATGAAGAATCTTATAAAATCCTCACAAAAATAAAATAAAATAAAATAAAAAGAAAGAAAGAGGCCACCATACCATTCTAAATAGAAGCTATCAATAGTGGTTGCAAAATTTTTTTAATTATAATTCATAGTGAGAAGATAAATAATTCATTATATAAATAGACAGTACTCTCATGCATAAAGCCATTTACAAGAAGAAACAACAACCGAACACCTCTTAATGATCTAGCAATAATAATTCGTATGTAAAATCATCTAATAATTCACTACATCTTCTACAGATCATATTTGGCTAACTTATGCCATATAAACTTCAAATCATTTGCAAAAACACCATAAGAATTCGACAAATTTATCTCTAATAGATTGCTAAATAGGCAAATGTTTGTCTGGTTTCTTCAGATAGTGCTATACAATGCAGCGGTAAGTCTCGTGAGATCCCGTAATTTCGCTGTCGTAGATGACTTTTATAACGGTTCCCTTCTCAAGCCCATAGTTCCTTGCAATGGCGTCCTTCTCCAGCAAGCGAGGTAGCTGCAATTGCAAAGATCAATTTTATCATAAGACAAAGCAGAAGATATCAAGACCCTTTCTTTTGTTCAGTAAATAGTAATAAAATCTAATGGAAAAGTCTGAAGTGCAATGTTTGTTTGTACATAAGCATACATAGGAATTGTAATAAGCTTACTACATTCAAGCACACACATAAAGATCAACCAATTATAAATAAAGTACAACAACCATTAAAATTGAGAGAATTGATACCTTCAATTTTTAGAAGATGTTTGAACATAATTAGAATAATATATTCATCTGCTATAGAATTAAATATTTACAAAATAGTTTGGCACAATATTTACGAGAGCTACTCAAGTGGTTATATAAGTTTGAGTATAGCAAGTTTAATAATCAACCTATTTTTGATAAATGTTACATAACCAACATCTTATATACTCACAATAAATATACAAAGAATGAAGCCATCTTGTTTCAAATGAAGGTCAAGTGTTCTTCATTTAAAAAATCATCAAAGTGTTTAGATCAAAACTAGCTATTCATGCTTATCCAATACTTAGTTTCTACAAGAAAATTAGTCTATGAATCAACAATATACTAATATCTCATTCGTTTAACCAAAAAAAAAAAAGTCCACCTTGCATTGTTGTCAGTTTGAATATTCAACTTGCATTGCAAAATCAGAGAAATAGAAAAAATATAATTGATTTTATAATTTGAGATGAGCAAGTTTGGACACAAGAAGAGCAATTTGGGTGCTGGGTCTCCCTAAAGCAGAGTAGAAATATGTTCTCGAGCACAGAAAAGATGTGAGTTTAGAAAAAAAAGTGATAGCTTGTAGCTTGAAGGAAATGAACCTATTGGAGTTTTCTCATGAAACTTTAGAAGCAAATTTTAACTGGAGGCAACGCAGGGTATTTTAGAGTTGTAAAATAAAATTTATGAGCTATATGTATGTAAATATGATATTTTGAGTGTTACATATGTAAATAAATTTAATTTAAAGTGTTGTTTATTAAATCTTACTTTTAAAGACTAAAACTGTATTAAAATTTTAATATATTAATTGAAAATGAACATACATTAAATTTAGGTTTTAATAAAAATTGTCCAAAAAAAAAAATCAAATGAGGTTTCAATACCATTTGGTTCAAGGGCTTGTTCATGGCCCAATTTTGGTTTCAACAGCTTGAAGATGACTAACGGGCGCTACGACACATGCACAGGGTTGAAGTGCATCTTCCATAGTAGGATAATGGGAAAGATAAAGAAGAGAGAGAGAGAGAGAGAGAGAGAGAGAGAGAGAGAGAGAGAGAGAGAGAGAGAGAGAGAGATAGAAGAGAGTTGAGAGAAGAGAAAGAAAGAGAGTGAGAGGAGGGAAGAAAAGGCACGGTGAGGATTGTAGGAGAATGATAAAGAGAGTAAGAGTGAGGAGAATGAAAAGATAAAGAAACAATAAAGAGAGAAGGGAGAAGAGAAAGAGGGAGGGACAAACAAAAGAGAGATGAGAGTGGGAAGACGATATGAGAGTGAGAGGGGGGAGCAATTGACAAGAGAGAGAAGAAAAAAGAGAGCAAGAGAGAGGGTTAGAGTGAGAGAGAGAAAGGTAATAAAAAAGGGAGGGAAGGAGGGAAGGAGGGAAGGAGAGAAGGAGGGTAAGAGATAGAGAGGGAATAAGAAGAAAACAATTTCAAGCATCAGTGTTGTTGTATTGTTTTTTATGATTGGTTTTTCTTAGCCTTTTCTCTTTGGTTGATTGTTGTCTCATTTTTCTTGTCAGACATGGCGAGTGAGATATCTTTTACGATCGCTAATGCTGGAGGGAGCTCTGCCTACTTCTCCCCTAGTTTCTTTTGTACTCTCGAAGGTACCATAACCTTCGGTTCCTTTAAGCGCCCTGTCCAGATTACCCTAGGTAATTCTATGCCTTCCAAGGCTTCTGCTCTGTACCCTCCCCTTAGAAAGGGGAGTTTTGCCATAGAGCCATTCTTGCTATAGTAGCTCTCATCGAGCCCGCCCTTTTGCAAGGAAGAGGCTTATGCCTGATGGCGATTGTCGCAGTTCCTGTCAATCTTCTTCACGCTAATGAAACTAAATAGTATTGAAACAAACTGAAATCTGGTTCAAGCGCATCTTCAATAAGTTCAAGTGCATGTCATGGCCCAATTTACTAGCCTTAAAAGCCACAAAAAAGCTCTCAAGCTTTATTAAAGATTCAACAAGCTCCATCTGATGGTTTGTAGAGCTTCATAACTAGATTCTAGTTGAAAAGCTCAGCATTAGCGATCTTTAGTGTTCCATCACTGATGCAACACATGAACATGGTCTATGAGAAGGCTTATTTTAAAACTCTCTTAGCTTGCGAAAGCTAAAAAAATTTGAAAAAAGAACACATTTCGGCTGAAAACTACAACTTTTTTCCCAATCTCTCTAGCACTAGAAAACCTAAGGAAAGATTCTAGAAAAGCGATTCCTTGCAAACACAAGGGGTCCCAACACCAATTCATATGATGAGGCCATCAACCATCAAAAGCACTTTGTGAACACATCCTCGACAACAGTAGCAATCGAAGCGATCGATCGACTATATATAGTAAAGAAGCCTGAGAGAAGACAAAAAATACCTTAGCCTTCGCAATAAAGAATTCTTTAGGATCGTAGAAATCAATCCATTGTAAGTGTTGATGGCTGAGATCGTAGAGGCCATCAAAAAGTAAAGAATTCTTTAGGAGGCCTATTTTGATGAAGGCTGTGAGTTTCCAACACAATTTCAATAAGTATTGTGCTTATCATCGTGATCACGGGAAAGACATTTAGGAAACCCATCATCTTTGAAAACAAATTAAAGAGTTGATTCGAACAAAAAATTTAAAAGAATTCATTTCATCATGAGCCATTACTCAAAGGCAAAGAAAGGCAATTGCCGAGATTGCTTCTAACAGACCAATCAGTGTCACTATCGTGCATGTCACCGAAGTCGTACCCACCATTTTTGGTAGGGATGGACCTGATTCCTCGTGTTGTTCAAGTTTGAATGATTGGAAGTGGAATACGTTCATTCCACCCAGTTGGCTAAAGCTGCCATTCCAAATCATCTGTCGATGACATTCACGGAAGCTGACTTACCACATGGTGGAAATCTCTTCAACAAAGCTATCTTCATAAAAATAGTAATGAGCGCAATTTTTTTTTAAATTTAATTATATATATACAATCGAATGACGTCATCTAGGGTTTTCTGCTCTGGGTTCTATGGCGATTTCCTCGATGTTGTTGTCTCCCTTCGCTTTCCTCCTCTGACACTGGTTTGCTCCTTCCTCTCTTTCTTCTTCCTCCCTCTTCTGATGGCTCGAAGCTTCGCAGAGGCCGTCTCTAACGACCTGAGCTCGGGCTCAAAGAAGAATTCCTGCTTTTTCCCCCAGGCTTTCCATGATGCTTTGGAAGTTGGAGGTGAATACAGATTTATTAAGAAACTTGGATGCAAGAACGGGAAGCTAGCACTTTTCCTTACGGATGAAGAGACAAATATTCTCACCTCTTCTTGTTGATATGCTTGGTCGGTAAATTTCTTTATGGTCGCCCTAAAATTGACTTTATTCGTAAGGCTTTTGATCTCTTGAAACTCTCGGGATCGTGGAAAGTTGGCGCGTTGGATGGGAGGCATGTTATCATACAGTTATCAAATGATATGGACTACACTCTGGTTTTTGCGCGTAAGGTGCTAAATATTGAAAATAAATTTATGAAAATCCTAAAGTGGAGTGTTGATTTTGATCCCAAGGCAGAATCTCCTATTATTCCGGTATGGATTCAATTCCCGGTGGATTATGTATCATCTCTTTAACTATGAAATCTTCTGCACTCTTGCAGGCGGTTTTGGTAAAACTCTTCGTGTGGATAACCCCACCTTAGAGGTGACAAGACCTTCGATGCCTACGTGCTTGTCGAAAGGGATTTTACCCAACCCTTTCTGGAGGGAGTTTGGATTGGTTCTTCTCATAAGGGTTACAGGTAGCCTATTCATATGGGGTCTCATCCCCCTTACTGTTCAGACTGCTCAATGTTTGGACACCGCCCTGTTGATTGTAATAAATTACACCCCAATTTAAGGCCACTCGTCGTGCCAAGAAATCCAAACGTAACACAAGGTGGAGACCCCTCTCCTGTAACTGCACCTTTGGCTCCACCTATCCCCGCGGTTCCTCCTGTCCATCTTCCACAGGTTGTTTCTGCAAATGCTGAATTTACACCCCCCTCATCCTGGTCAGTCCAACCTACACCTTAATGTTGAAGCAGAAACATCTCCCCATGTTTCAGCCACTGTGTTTGCTGCAGTTACACCCCGTCATCCTGTTGAGTCCAACCTACACGACAATGTAGAAGCAGTAGCCTCTCCGGTGGTTCCCTCTATTGGATCTGCACATGGGATACCTCCTACTGTTTATGCTGATGTTACACTCAATAATCCTGTTGAGTCGAATCAACTCCACACTGTTGAAGTAGCAGTCCCTCCACATGATAGTCATACTGATGTTACACCCACCCCTTCTAATATGTTGATCCTACACCCAACTGAGGTCGCAGCTTTCTCTCATGTTTACCCTCCCCGATCCTCTTCGGGATGGAGGTTCTCAAGTTTTGATCACACATCCGATGTGGATGCCCCTCAATATTTCCACTTCGCACCGAAGTTCCTTTGGCACGCTTGGCCCCTCTCCCCACCTCCTTACTCCACTCCTTGTGGTTAACACTCATCATGCGGCATGTGATACTTTACCCGTTGCTACTAACATACTTTGTACGTCTCCTCGACTTGATCTAGTTTTGGAGGCGAGGCAATTCACCTGAAGCGAAGTGGTAAATTCAAAAATTCAGTAGGAAGAGGGGATGGAAAAATCTGAGCACTCACAACTTCAGATTGCAAACACTCCTAAGGTCACATATCATTCTGAGAATGAGCACTTACACCACCCCCCTAAGATAACTATGAGGAGCAGTTTAAGGAATAATGTTTAACATTTTAATTTTGAACATTAGGGGAGTGGCGGACCCCCATTCCCTTAATCGTCTCAAGCAGCTGACTAGGGTCCACAAGCTAGGTTTCTTTGCTTTATGATCTGGGTTTCTCTAATGCAAAGATTAGATCGATTCCTCGGGAATGCATCACTCATTAGTTATTATAACATCGCCAGGGTGCAGCATCTTAGTCATGCTGCTTCTGATCACAATCCTATATTACTCACATTGGCCTTTCATCATAAACCTACTTTTTCTCATTTCAAATTTCTTAATGTGTGGGCTTCACATCCCTCTTTTCTTACTTTTATCAGGCAGGTTTGGAGACCTGATGTGGCCGGTACTCCGTGGTATATTATTTGGCACTTGCACAAAAAGATGGCTAGGGGATTGAAGCAGTGGAATGTTGAGGTATTCGGTAATGTACATACTAAAGTATTGGAAGCACAACATATTGTTGATGAGTTGGAACTCCAAATCATTGATAATGCATCCCTTGCTGATGACTTAATCAGTGCACATAATAAGCTTCTTGAAGCTATATCCACTGAAGAAAATTTTCTAATGCAAAAGGCTAATGATGTGCATTTTTCAAATGGGGACCAAACACTCAATGTTTTCATGCCACTATTAAACATAGAAGAAATATTAATGTTATTCTCAAAATTTTTTATGAGAATGGAGCCGTTCTTATAGATTCTGAGCAGATTGGCTATGATGCAGTTAATTATTACTCTACTCTTTATGCTGACAACGAACAAGTTACTTCATAAGTGAATAGCTTTTTGCGGATCGGAGGGGCATGGTGGCTGAACTCAACATCTCTTACCCCCGATACACGGAAATCTTCAATGCTCTCAAAGACATTCATTCCAACGAAGCCCCGGGCCCGGATGGGTTCACTTCCGGCTTTTATATAACTTGTTGGGATATTATTAAGACTGAGGTAACTCTAGGCTGTGCAAAGCTTCTTCCTTGGTGATAATCCAACGGACATGGTGTCTTTGGCGGGACAAGCTCTCGGTTCTCTTTTATTGACTTGCTTGGCTACTTTACCATGCATCATTTGGAATCATTGCTGCTCTACTCTGTGTGTTCGGTTTTCCCACTTTGTCTTTTTTGTTTTGTTTGTACATGTCTTTTTGGGTATACTTCTAGATTGGTATACGAGATTACATGTATTTTTGGAGAACATTTCTCTTTTTTGCTTTTGCGTGGAGTTGCTAACGTGGAAAAGGGAACCTCTAAGGTTTTTTGTTTTACTATTAGTTGAGGATCCACTTTTCCCTCGCAATTTTGTAAATTTCAATTTAATTAACGCATAGGGAGCCACAAGCTATATGTAAATATATATATATATATATATATATATATATATATATATATATATATATATATATATATATATGGACACACACACACACACACACACACATATATATATATATATATATATATATATATATATATATATATATATGTTAAAATGAATGTTCAAAGGCTACAACATGAGCCTCCAACCACTCCTATTGTTCCTAACGATTCGAGTATCACCTTCTTAAGCGCCAATTGTGCCAGAAATGATTCGAACCCTCGACATGAGGGGTCCTACACCGAGGATGCCAACCAACAAGCAGGGGTTCGCGACACAAACTATATATATATATATATATATATATATATATATATATATATATATATATATATATATATATATATATATATATGCCAATAAAAATTCTTTGTCTTTTCCATAGTAACAGTAGAACAATAATGAAAGGCTCTCAAATTTAAAACTAGTAGCAAAATGAGCATTTTTTAAATTTAATTGGTTTATTAGAAGTTAGTCATAGTTATTGATTATCAATGCCAGATCTTAAGTGTTCATTGGTGTAATTATGCTTCAAATTTTGGAAGATTTGACCAAAAAATTTGTTAAATCAATTTGAGTGGAAAACAACATCTTCTAACTAACTCGTCCAAAGTCTTAGTACTATAGTTTTTTGGCCAAATAAATTTCAAAGAATATAGAAACAAAGACATCAAAGTCCTAGGGGGTGTTTGGTAAGCCACTTTTTAATGGATTTATTTATGATTTAATATAAATCCTATCAAATGCTATTTTGGGTAAAATAATTCAGCACCTTTTAAAATTTGATTTTTTTTCAAAATCCCTTAATTTTTGACCAAAATCTGGATTTATTAAATCCAAATATTAGTTTAATATAACAGTATTAACTTAGAAAGAAAATATTTAAAAGAGATTTAAGACAAACACCTCTAATGGATTTGACTGGATTTAATATTAATGTAACCAAGCATTATTCTTGATTTAACTATATTTTGATTTGAATAATCTGGATTTACTAGATTTACTAAATGCTATTGAACTTAAATTCTACTTGCAGTCAAACACCCCCTTAAAGTTGATAGTGAATATGATATCAAACGTGCACACAACTAGTAAAAATATGTTGCATTAATGATATAGAGTTATGATTCACAATATCGAATACACGAGGATACACTAGTTTCGAAAAGATTAAACTATGAGAGGTGAGTCTTTCTGCAACAAAAATTTTGTTTGCCCATAAAAAAAATAATAATAATACATACGTATTTTGATTGAAATTATTATTAATCATCTTAAAAATCTTGGTGTGGGTTTGCCTTTAGCTTGAGTGCATATTAATTTGATATAGAAGGATTTGATATCACTAATCTAAGTAAATAACTCGATAACATTCTTCAAGGTATAAAAGTTCAAAAAAATTTTCAAAACAATTAAATTATGGTATATATAAGGGTTTTATGGTATGATCGCAAGCTCGCCTCACATGGGTCTAAGACGACCTTAAAGCGTTCAATCTGAATTTTAGTCATGCCCAACTTAACTTCAGTCAATTTGATATGGATTTAAGCCTAATTTCAGTAAAAACCCAAATTTATTTCAATCTTCTATGCTACCACATTATTCATATCCGACTCTCATTTTCATTGATGACTCACAGTTGTTTTGTGAGTAAGGATACTTGAATAAAGAAAATGGTATTGTTTGATTTTTTTTGAGAAATTAAAATTGAATTACAAACTTTAAATAAAAGGCCGAATAAATCTTAAAAAAATAAAGCTTATATATCAACACTTTGGAATTTCAAAAATGAATTCAACCCATTGAGATTAATTTCAACACTTGAAACTTCAGATTTTAGCAAAATCATAATAATAGACTCAACAAAAAAATATAAACAGTTTTAGCAAGAACTTATATTGATTTCAGAATAAATAAAATTTGAAATAGAAAATCACAAAATATTTTCATAAGATTAAGATGCAAACATATGACATACTTAGGCGTACGAATGATTTAACTCGAAGGTCTGAAGCTAGAAAGTAAAACCTTACACTTGTAAGATTTCGGCATCTCAACCACTTCTATGTAAGCATACATATATTTATATATATATATAAACCAATGGCAGAGAATTGATCTGTAAGTATTACTGCACTCCTCAGAACTAAGTTTGTAATGAATATGTAGACTCACGAAGGCTTTTGAGATACAAAAAAAAAAAAAAAATTTCAAGCAATATAAAAAATAACTAAAAGAGTTTCATCCTGCTAAGTCAATGTCTGAATAACAAATCTAAGTAACAAATATTGATTATAGTCATGATTACAATACACAAATATAACGAACACTTTACACAAGAAAATGGAACAAACAATCTACACATAAAAAATACAAATAATGAATACATGAAAATGCAACATGATGTTTTTGTCCAATTGCCAATCACCATACTTCAAAATAGCACTCTAGTCAGTGGAGTTCCTCGCAGTACATGGACCGGACATTTGGTTGTTATACAAATAAGGGAGACTTTCGCTTCCAAATTCAAATTCTCAACATATTTCTACCTCTTTGGCGAGTGGAGGGCAGAGCAACCAGTCGGTCTCGAGCTGTGTTTGAGGACAGAGGAGTGTATCGAAGTATTCGAGCAGTAAGGCCTTGCAGTCTGAGAAAATGAGAGAACGGCGACATTTGCACCGCATAAGAAATTGAAAAGTTTCACTGCCTTTTTAGCAGCCCTTTGAGACTCGCTGAAGCCGGATCTATTAATTTATTTTCCAATTTCTTCCTTCCCTTTTTGGGCCATTGCAGCGGAGAGCTCGAAGGAGAACGGAAGCAACAACTAGAGCTCGGAGAACGGAGAGTTCCTGGAGAGCTCGGAGGAGAATGTAAGCAGCACCCGGAGGGAGAGATCGGAGGAAAACGAAGCAGGGTAGATTGAAGCACGGAGGATAGCGGGAGCGAAGAGAAGGCAGAGGAACAGAGAGGACTGCGGAATGGAGAGCTTGGGGGAGAAGATAAACAGCTTCAGACAAGAAACATCGCCGGAGAACCGAAGAGAAAGCAGCGCGCGATGGAAGAAGAAGGATTGCGATTCTAATTGTTTCCGGTAAGTTGAAATTAGTTTACGTTAACACTTTTTACCGTTAACATTGCCACACGTGTAAAATTTAAATTTGAATTTATTTGTAAGTATTGTTAACTTTAAGGAAGAATTACGTACATACCACTGTATTTCATATCTACTTTTACCGTTATTGCGCTACAGATGACCCAACTAAGTTTCAGTTAGCTAAACACATTGAAAAAAAAATGGAGAAGTTATTCCATTCTGAATCTAATAAGAAGTCAGGAACTATATGTTTTTAAAGCTCCCTAATTTAAAAAAGCTGTTTTAGGGAGAAATTCTATGAAGCTTTGAGCATGCATGTTGGTCTTTTAAGTTTCATTTGATCTAAATAAATTTGGTAAAAAAAGAAATTTCAAGTAAGACCTTTCGGCATGAATGTGGCTTAGGGAAGAAATTGAAGAAAGAGCTTTAGGCATGAATGTGGCTTAGGGAAGATTAAGATTATGATAAATGAGATATCTCAATTTCAAAGAGAGCAATGGCAAGAAGACGGGAAGTGATCATTGGGTTTGAGGCTCTGATATTAGGGGACATCAGACATGCTTCAAGAGTAATAAATTTTTAGGAAAAGTGCAGGCTTTTTAATCCAAAGCTGGAAGACTCATAAGACAAAAAATTGAGGTGAAGTTAATCCTTTGTTAATCCAATGAAAATACAAGAATTATACATTTCACAATCTCCAAAAGTTAAAGAAGCTTTTTAGCCTCTCTTGAAATAATCTACAGATCCATTCTCCATTTAAATAAATCAACAAGAATGAGAACCTGCCTTCTAGATGAACAACGAATAATATGCCTTCCTGATTTTATGAAAAAATTGAGCAAATATTAAGTAAAAGAGAAAAAACAAATCACTAAGAAGATAATTAGATAGTGTTTGACATAGATAAGCAAATGAATTGTTGGTTTTATGATTCATTTGATCTAAAGAAGCTTGGTAGAGAAGAAATTTCTAGAAAGACCGTTAAACATATATGTTGGCTAAGGAAAACTGAGATCCTAAGAAATGTGTCCTCTCAAAATCCAATAGAGTAATGTGAAGAGAAGATGGTTTTAGGACTATGGGTTTCTAGAATAAATATGGGCTTTTTCATGCAAATTCCACAAAAGAATAAAATAAAAATTATTGGGCATTCAATATAAATAGAAAACTTCAATATGACCTTCGTGATTTAGTGTGCTAGTGATAGAGCATTTCTTTGATAGGTGAAATCTAAAAAATTTACTCGAAAAATAAACAAAAATAAAACCATGACATTTATTTTAGTATATTTACAAGTTTGATTTAGTTGATAATACATAGCATAGTGTAGGGTTGGGTTACTACAATAACAATTGATTTCTTCTAGAGCTCCATTGTTCATAATTGCAAGATTTTCATTAACTAAATTTCACTATCATGAACAAAATCCAACAAAAGTTCAAATAAAATTTCACCTGGGCCTTAAAAGCATTAAAGCATCCGTTCTCATCTTGCGTCGAGCTCAACATACCTATGGATTGGTTGATTTGATTTTGATTCAAGCCAAAGTTGGCTCATTAATTTTCATCCAAGCTCAACTCTAGTAAAAAACCAAACTGATTTCAATTTTTCATGGCAGCGCATTATTCATATCAAACCCTCATTTCCAATGAAAACTCACTTGTGACTTTATGTTTAAGAATTTTTCAAAAATAAAATGGACGTGTTTGATTCCATTAGACAAATTCAAATTGAAATACCAAAACTTGAGATAAAAATATAAATAAATATCGACACTTTGATAGTTGAAAGACAAGATTATCTTCAACGCTTACAACTTTATATTTTAGCAAAAACACCTATATAGTTTCAAACTAAATCTTTTAGCAAGAAAATTAATACAGTGTCAACTTTTACATCTCTTTTTCAAACTCGAAATATCTCTCACATATTATCCTATTTATATTTACATATCTCACAACTGAAATAATTTGATTAGATTGCCTTTTTATTGGGTATTTGTTTGCTTCCATGATTTGAATATTCGAACAGGGAAGGAATGTCATCATCCACAACAGTATTGCAGTTTAATTTGTAACCATTACTGTTATCCACAAAACAATGTTTGCAATGAATAATTAGCTAAGCCAAAAAAAATCTCAAATGCGACTCAAAAAGACTATTGAGATACAATAACAAAAAAAAAATCAAGAGATTCAAAAAATAACCAACAATAAGGACCTTTTTTCTTTGAATCTCTAAGCAAAGAAATCAAAATAGGGTGTCACATCAATTATAGCAACATTTTATTAATCACAAAAGAGGATCGAGCATGTTATCAAGTTCCATTCTTCTGTACCACTAAACTTAGCACATCTGAAAAGAGTTTTCTGTATGGTAAATAGTAATAAATCCTATGGAAAAATTTGGAGTGCAAAGAATATTTGTATGGAAGCATACAAATGAATTGATCTTCAATTATTAGAAGAGTTTTGAACATAATTAAAATAATATATTCCTCTGTTATAGAATTAGCTATTTACGATGTTGTTTGGCAGAATATTTATGACATCTTTTTAGGTGGTTAGATAAGTTTGAGTATAGCAAGTTTAATAATCAAATGATTTTTGGTAAATGTTACATAACTAACATCTTACATTCTTACAATACTTATACAAAGAATGAAGCCATCTTGTTTCAAAGGAATGTCAAGTGTACTTCACAAAACAACTCTTCAACATGCTTAGATCAAAACTAGCTATTCATGCTCATACAATATATACTTTCTACAAGGGAATTATGATATGAATCAACTAAATAGTAATATCTCCATCTTTCTATCAAAAAAAAAAATCCACTTTGCATTGTTGTCAGTTTCTATATTCAATTTGCATTGCATAATAAGCGAAATAGAAAAAATATCATTGATTTTATCATTTGAGATGAGTATGTTTGGACACAGGAAGAGCAAATTTGGGTGTTGGGGAGACTTGTTTAAAGCGAGTAGATAGCTTGCCGCTTGAAGGAGTGGTCGTAGTGGTGTTTTCTCATGAGACTTTCGATGCAAATTTTAACCGGAGGCATCACAGGCTATTTTTGGAGGTGTAAAACAAAATTTAGGTGCTATACAAACATACATACATACATACACGGCATCTGCTAGACAGCTGTGCCGATTTCTGCTTTGCTCGATAGCTGCACCTTTTTCTCGAGTCATCTGTTTTGGCTGGCGGTTGAGCTAGCGTCGTCCCAGTGATATATCCCGCGATCCTGCAGGTCCTCCTGCAGTCCCTTCAGTGGGATTTGTGCAACCGCAGCAATGGCCTCGGGTCATTATTACGCCAACTCCCTCGCCGGCGATAACCCCGCCCGCGCCCCATCACGTTCCAACATATTCTCGCAGAGATTCCACGTTGCATTCGCATAAGACAGGGAAACCTGGTTTCTCAAAAAAGCATCCCGTAAAAACGGCAAACCTGCAATCTTTCTTACTGAGGAAGAGATCTACATCCTAGCCGCACCCTGCGGTTGTTTCTAATAGGTAAATTCCTCTACGGTAACCCTAAACTTGAGCTGATCCGTAAGGAATTTAAGCAAATGAAGCTGAATGGAAGTTGGAAGATTGGACGACTGAATGGTCGGCACGTTCTCATCCAATTGACGGATAATGGAGATTACACCCAAGTATTTGCTAGAAGAACACTTCACATAGAAAATCGGGTGATGAAGGTGCTGAAATGGATTGTGGATTTTGACCATCACACTGAATCTCCCATCATTCCTGTTTGGCTTCGCTTCCCAGACTTGCAGGTTCACCTTTACGATCAAGAGCTTCTATTTATTTTTGCAAATATATATGGCAAACCACTCCAAACCGATCCGCTCTACAAAAAATCTAACCGGACCTTCGAAGGCTAGAATATTGATAGAACGGGACATTACATTACCCTTTTTGAAAGAGATATGGATTGGTACACCGCATCGGGGTTTTTGGCAACCAGCGGAACTTGAACAGTGCTTCTTTACTGCACCCGGTGCCGTATGTTTGGACACTCTCACCGAGCGGTGTTACCACCGCATCCGAATCTCAAACCTTCACGTACAAATGTCACTAGGGCACACATTCCTGCGACGGATATACCCTCTTCCTCACTACTTGTGATACCTATTGCAACGCCAATTTCGGACATGATGCAAAAGTCTAATGATACTGATTCTAAGCAAATTGATAAGGATCAATTGTTGGAGTGTCAGGTGGTTGTACCTAGAAGGTAGGATAAGGTCGCCGCCCCTTCTTCTCAGCCTTCTTCTTTTGGAGTGATTGAAATTAGGGAAGACGCGAACATTCACAGTCAAAGGACAGAAAATGTGCATACTACCACCGAGGGTGAATCACTGTCAAATAGAAGCCTTGTTATTGCTACTACACAAACACTGAAACCCATCGCTGCAACTATCTTTCCTCTTATGGTTCAGACAAACAAGTCTTTTGAAAAAGAACGACAAGTGTATACCTCCCGGTGAAAGAAGAAGGCTGGGGCTACTATCTAACTTGAGAATTTAATGGATGATATTTTGGTCTTCCTTGGCAATGCAGAAACACTTCAGAGTTTGATTTGATGAGCGCTATAAAAACCAGGGGCAGAGGGAAGCCTTGGCGACCTCGTCCTCTTTAGTTGCTTGTTTCTCTTTTGTTATTTCTTTTGTATCGCTCTGATTGAGCTTTATTTACTTTTTGTTTCTTATGAGTCGTGCTTTGAAATTTTGGGCCCTCTCATAGCACTTGTTTTGTACCCCTTTTATTTTAATGAAGTAGGCCTTAGGGCTCTTTTTAAAAAATATATATAGTTAATGTGAAATCACATATATATTATCATGCGAGTTTAAAACAATAGAATTTCAAAATAAAGTTCGATGTGATTCCCTATAAATAGTGATTTCATTGAGCGGCGATTACCACCCACGATTCCAAAACTCAACCAACGGAATTAAAGAAAAGTTTCAATTTGAAGTAAATATTTTTTGAAAGTATTGCGAGAACATAAACCCGCTGAATATTTCTAGAAGTTTTAGAACTTCTATTCGAGTATTTAACATGTTACTGAATAATTAGGATAGAACCGATGATGTTGATAAGTATTTTTGACCTGGGATTATGCATCTCACCATCCTGAGTTGATTCAAAATCAAAGTTGAAGCTCAGAGATTTAGATCGGACTCTGGATAGTCGTTGGAGGAGAAATTCAAGTAGTCTGGACAGGAGTGTCAGAATGGGATCCCCATTCAGTTTAAGATTCATCATACACAGGCACATCTGTCTTCCCCAACTGATGGAGACCAAGGGACAGTATGAGTGCAGTGACAGCAGTACCACATGAGGTAACAACGGGAAGATCCAATGAAATTCCTTCCTGCTCAAATCTTTAGTAAGCTCCTCTTTGGGCCAAGCTTTTGTGATCCATCTAACAGCTCTCCAAAAGGTATGCATTTACTTCCAGGTACATGGCCAGTTCTAACTCCTTTGCGTGGTTCGAGTGCTGCTCCATCAAATCTTGTTTTTGATCGAGCATCTACATGTTGATTAGTTTGATTATCAATGTTTCCTCTAACTTGCTCAAGGGTCCAAATCAAATGAGGCTGGAGTTTTGCCTCAAAAGTAGTAGGACCAACTGATTGTTGTTGGTAGACCTTTAGTCGCACGAGCTTTCAAAACCGCATCTCCAGGTGCACGTATGATATTTCTTATATATGTAAATTAATTTAAATTAAAGTGTTATTTATTAAATCCCACTTTTAAAGACTAAAATGCATTAAAAATTTAATTTATTAATTGAAAATGAACATACATTAATTTTGGATTTTTGTAATAATTGTGCACAAAAAAATTAAATGAAGTTTCAATACCATTACGTCCATATATATGTATGAATCAATGTCAGAGCAAAACCCATCTTTTATCTATATATGTATATATATATGTATGAATCAATGTTAGACCAAGAACAATAGCAAAGTAGATTAACCATTAAATTTGAGAGAAATGATATCTTCAATTATTAGAAAAGTTTTGAGCATAAGTAGATTAATATTTTCCTCTGCGCACAGAATTAGATATTTAATATGAATGTTGAATCCAAATCTGTTCTGGAGACATGCCTAAGGAATAGAGTGTAAGTCGAGAAAAGAATAGAAAACCTCAAACCTCTTATTTTATAAACAGTGTTGATGTCATCTTTACTTATGAAACACCCCTTATTTATAGGAATAGACTGTCGAACAATTACATCTTGTGCCCCGAGACTCTAAGATAAGTTAGGGCTCTTTGAGTCACCTCCCGTATACAATATTTAGAATCAACTGTCATGGAGATCTGGCTTTAGGACGGGTGGCAATACCCATTGTAACCGGGAAATTATGCAGTAGGGTTACGGTCTAGCGGGATGGTTGCGAGGTTGAACAGATGTTGAACTATGAGGGGTGTAGGCCGAGTGTATGTCGAATTGAATTAGTGACAATCATCTTCGCTAATTTTTTCGGGGATACCCCTCTTGACTCTGCTGAAAATATATCTCCCATCCGAGCGGTTTGGATGCTGTAGTCCAGTTGTACGATCTGGAGTGGTCCTTGAAAGGTAGTTGTGAGCTGTATCACCAATCGGCTATCCACGAGATCATCTTTACGATTTGGTTAGACATTCTTTTTTATGTACAATGCAATTTGGCGGTACATAATATTTATGGCAGCACTTCTGGTTATTAGATAAATTTGAGCATAACAAGTATAGCAATCAACCTATTTTTAGAAATGTATGACCACCATCTTTTATAATCACAATACATATATAAAAAATGCCATCTTGTTTGAAAAGAAGGCTAAGCATACTGCATAGATCAAAACGAGCCATTCACAACATACTTTATACATGGAAATTATTCTATGAATAAATTAAATGCTAACATCTCCATCTTTTTTACAAATAAAAAAAGATTTCTACTCATTTCTACAGCTTCAATATTCATATTGCAATGCATAATAAGAAAATTAAAAAAAAAAACAACAGACTTTATCATTTGAGGTGAAGCAAGGTTAGGACTTGGCTCGGCCGGAGTGGAAATACTTGTTCAAACTCAGGAAAAATGTGAGATAGCTTGCCGCTTGAGAGAAATGCATAGCACAATGCTTTCACATGAGGCTTTCTGGATAAATTTTAAGCGTAAGCAACGATAGAGACAACAAAGGTTGTTTTTGAGGTGTAAAGTAAAATTTAAAAGCTATATATGTAAATAAGAGATTTTGTGTGTTACCTAAAAAAAAAAATATAGTTCAAACTGCTATTTAGTAATTCTCCCATTTAAAGACTAAAAATGTATTAAAATTTGAATGTATTAAAAGAAAAGATACTTAAATTAATCTTGGAATTTGGTATAAGTTGGGCAAGATGCAACAAAGATGATATATATAAGTATTGGTGAGCGGTAGGATGGTCGATTGAGGTGATCGTAGTTGTACCGAGGGCAATCGACGATGTTTAAGGATGGATGGTGGCAGTAATGATTTGGGGCAATGTTTACGGCAAAGTTAGGAGATTGTAGTTATTGTTGCGATAATGATGATGAGTTAGTTTGATGAGTGTTGGAGCAATGCCGAAACGTGGTGAAGGAGACTAGGGGTAATTGTGATAATAGTTTTTTGCAAAAACATGCTATGGTTGTTGATTCAATTATGAATGAAGAATGTAATGTCACATCCTATTTGTTTTCTCTAAATCACGCAAATTTTTACTACTTTAGTTCTTAGCAAATTAATCTTCAAAGGATTAACAAATACAACATCAAAACCTAAAATCAACAAGTAAAGGTGCTATCAAATGCACATACAAACCATTTAAAATATGCTACATTTGTAATATAAAAATATGAATTACAAAAGAGCACACACAAACATACATATCCACCCATCAGAACTTACAACATTAGTCATTAAAAATTAGCAAAGAGACAAAAAGCTATTTAGGAAGTCTCCAAGTTTTCTGTTCAAAATCTGAAACAACTGTGCCTTTCAATGGATATGAAATTTCAATTTTTGTCTTTGTACCAAAGCTAAATAAAGATGGAAGTGATGAATCTAACTTAAATCACAATAAATTTAATAAGTTTATACCAAATGCTGAAAATATAACAGTGCGCTTGACATTAGACAAACTATTTTATAAAATTAGAGTAATCATCACTATGTAGTTCTTCTTAAATAATTAAAAATAGATGCAAGTATATTCAAAAGTCACAAAAATTACATCCTAGTTTTAATAACATCTTTAAGGGCCACTCATGACCATCATACCAGTGCCATATTTTTAGTGGATGAATTAAATACATTTAGATGAATAAGCCCATCACCCCCGATATTTCGTTGTGATGTTCTCCAAGAAACATAAATGTAATTGGATAGTTGATTATGGTGTTCAATTATTCAATTAAAGAAATACAACTTCTCTAGAAACGAAGTATCTTAAATGTTTTGATGAAGTAGATAAATTTTTAAACAAAAGCATATTAATTTATGACCTTTTGCTAAAATTTGCAATATTAAAATTGTGTGTGTGTGTACCAATGGCAAAGCAATAACATAAATAAAGTAGAACAACAATTAAATTTAACGAATTAATATGTAAGTAGTACTGCACTCCATTGAACTAAGCTTGCAATGAATAAGTGGCCAAGCCAAGAGAACATGTCCAATGTAGACTCACAAAGGCTTTTGAGATACCAGAAAAATGGAAATTTCAAGCGATACAGAAAATAATCAACAAAGAATTTCATCCAACAAAGTCAATATCTGAATATCAAATCTGAGTAACAAACATTTATTACAATCATCATTACAACACAGAAATGCAACAAACACTGTACACATGAGAATGCAACAAACAAGTTGCACCTGAAAAATGCAAAGAACAAATATATGAAAATGCAACATGACCTACAAACAAGAGTTTTTGACCGCTTGCAAATGAGCATAGTCCAAAATAGCACTCCTCAGTCGCCGGAGTTCTTCGCAGTTCATGCGCTGGACATTTGTTTTGTTATACCAAAAAGGAAGAGGCTTGCCAACCATTGCTTCGTTAAAATCAAACTCCCAACATCTTTCTGCCTCCTGCTCGGTAGAGATGGCGAGTGGAGGGCAGAGCAAGGAGTCGGTCTGGAGCTGGGTTTGAGGGCGGAGGAGTGTATCGAAGAATTCCACGTCAGAGCAGTAAAGCCTTCCAGCCTGAGAAAACGCGAGAACACCGGCCTTTCCACCGCATAAGACTGAAAGTTCCTCTGCCTTCTTGAATACTCCTTTGCGGCGCTTTGAAAAGCACACCATTCTCGCTGAAGTCGACTCTATTAGTTTATTTTCCAATTTCTTCCTTCCTTTTCCAGCCATTGTAGCGGAGAGCTGGGAGGAGAATCGGAGGCAACGCCGAGGGCTCGGAGGAGAACGAAAGAATTGTCTGAACAAACAGTACCTGGAGGGCTTATAGGAGAATGGAAGCAGCGTCTGGAGGGGGAGAATGAAAGATGCGTCTGAACGGAGAGTTCCTGGAGAACTCAGAGAAGAATGGAAGCAGCGTCCGGAAAGAGAGCTCCGATCAGAACGAAGCAGAGTAGATTGAAGCACGGAGGGGAACGGAAGCGAACAGAAGGGAGAGGAACAGAGAGGAGTGCGGTCTTGGGGGAGAAGGGAAACAGCTTCACACCAGAGAGCTCGCAAGCGGACCGAAGAGGAAGGAGACCGCGATGGAAGAAGAAAGGATTGCGATTCTAAATGGTTCCGGTAAATTTAAATTAGTTTACGTTCACTATTTTACCGTTAAAATGCCGCCCATTAAAATTTTTAAAATTTGAATTTGAATTTAAATTTGAATTTATTTGTAAGTATTGCTAATTTAGGGAAAATTACTTGCATACCACGGTATTTGATTTCTAAATTTTATCGTTATCGCCCTTACCGCTGAAAATCTGTAAGCTAGGCTTTCTCTCCTACTATTAGGAGAGCTTCATCCGAGACATAAGTTTGGGACGTCGATCAACCACTGCGGCAATGAGATTCGCTAAAGCCCCTTTGGATTTTCTTTCTTACCCAATCCTAGTGTACAATTAGTCTTTTTTATTAGACGAGGTCTTTTGATGTTGAACATTTTTAATAATGGACCATCAATTTAATAAACATTGAAGCTTGTCTTATATCATCACATCTTCAAGTTCAACATTTGCTTTAATTATATTCAAACTAATTTAACACGAAGAAGGGCACTTCAATATGAACGATCTTATCCTAATTTTTCATGGGGGAAACATTTGTAGTCACAACCTTACAATTTTCCATTTTAGTGCTGCAAAAAATTCAACTTTAATGAGAACATTTAAGAAAATATCCCAAATATATTAAAAAAAATAAACATAGAATATTTTTTTACTTAATAATGCATTTTAAAAATATAATTTTACTTCATAATTTAATAACAATAACTAAATCTACTAATCCAAACTGGCACATGAACCAGGTTGAATATTATGAAAAAGGGAAAAAAATATTAATTCTAATTAGTGTTATAATAAAATGATAATAAAATTAGTACTAGGTGATAGATAATAATAAATCACTCAATACAAAATTTAAATATTTTTTTCTTACACATTTTTAATAATTTAAAGATAAAAACATGAGTTTTAATATATTTGGAGTGTACTTTATATCAATTATTTTTTAAATGAGTTGCCTCACCAGTTGAGTCGAGGAAGGCTTGGGTAAGGGTCATTAGCTCATCTAGTATGATTCGCGGGCCACTTATCAAGCCGAGCCCGAGCTGTCTCACGAACTGGCTCTATTCACTTACACCTTAAGTTGAATATAAACCTCTAAGGTTCTTGTTTGCATTCCACATACACATCTCAAGTTATGACCTGTATTGACATCAATTTTTCCTGTCGCATGTAATGGATACCCCTGTGATGTTAGTGGAGCGTGCATCGCTCACGTGTCCTCTCCCGTAGATCCGTCGGGTCTTTATCAGATGCACTCCGACTAAGGACTAGGGTTTACCCCTTCCTAATCATGCTCGATAGAGACTACCAATGATTCGTGATAGTTCGCACATTCTAGGGCAAGATGAATGATCATTTTGAGGCATGTATGGTCCGATTTGGTCATTGAGAGCTTTCATTTCATGAGCGTGACTGCCGAACTTCCAAAGTGAGAAATGACCCTTAAGGGTCTGGTGTGGCCACACCTAAATCGAGCATAAAAACACCTAACCCCTCCCCATAAGGGTTGAGGAGGGCCAACTTTGGCATGGCTATACCCAAAGGCGGTTTGACCACGCTGCAAGATAGAGCCCTCGGAAGTAATTACGCCATGGGATGACACGACCAAGTCGGGCCTTCCCTCCGTTGCGCAAAATCCACCTTTGGCGTGGTCGAGCCCGAAGGTGACATGATCACGCTGCAAGACAGTGAGCCTGGCTTAATTAAGCCTGGGAGTTTGAGTGACCATGTTGACCCCATGGCCAAAGTGACGTGAGCATGCCATAGCCTGGTTTGACCATGTCTGCCCGCCCAGATTTCATGATTTGGGCCCGGTGGGCCTCGGTAAGCGTGACACCTTAGTGAGATCTCTTTGAGCTTGTAAAATCTCGGGAATTAACTGCTTTTTGGCTTGTCCTAAATTCCTTTCATTAGCCTTTTTTGGCCTAATTAAGGGGTACTTTTGAGATTTGCATGGGGGAAGCTGGTTTATACTCCCTTCTCCTCCTCATTTGAGGGGCTTCTCCTCATTTTTAAGATTTTGGGGGAGCTTGTGAGGTGAGAGCTCAGAGCACTCGAGAATCTCATCTTCCCCTTTGTGACAGTTTTATGGAGAGAGCAAGAGAGAGACTCTTTAATCTTCCTTAAGAAGAGAAGGCCAAGGGAGTCCATCTCCTTCATCTTCTTCCTCTTCTGCACCCTTCCTCCTCCTCGCCGCTGACTTCTTTCTTCTGTGGCAAGCTTTCTAGGGAGCATGACGAGGAAAGATTTACCTAGCTTTGGGAAAGGACAACTTCGAGGAGCTCATCGTCTCTCTGGCGAGGAGAGCGGCATCCTACGTTGGAGAAGGAGAACTCTAGCAGCAATCTCTCCAAAGAGGAAAGCTTCCTCATTACCTTGGGGAAGGACTTAGCTAGGCTTTCTCTCCTACTATTAGGAGAGCTTCATCCGAGACACAAGTTTGGGACGTCGATCAACCACTTGCGGCGGTAAGATTCGCTAAAGCCCCTTTGGATTTTCTTTCTTAGCTAATCCTAGTACGGTTAGTCTTTTTTATTAGACGAGGCCTTTCAATACTCAACATTTTTAATAATGGACCATCAATTTAATAAACATTGAAGCTTCTCTTTACTAGAAAATGTCATCTCATCTTCAAGTTCATATGAAATTATATCTTCTTCAGATATGGATAACAGGATTAATTACTTCTCGCTCCTCAGTTGAACAAATTTGATTTACATACTCATTATTTCTCCTCGTTGAATCAAGAATAATTGCATTCAATATTGATTCAAGGTGCAATATAATATGACCTTGAAACACGACCATAGTCCCGCATTCCGATATACCATAACTTTCACCAGCTTCTAACTCGCTTGGGTCCGTTATCCATAGTTTGATATCCACTATTATTAAAACCCATGTGTGCCCCAACATAAGATTCTCATATGAAGGGCCCGACATTTTTGCTAATATGAGGCTGAAACGAATGTGACATGTTGAAGAACGGATGGATAGTATTATCAAATATTATTTGATTATAGTGGCTAGAACATCCAATTTCGTATGTGCTCAATGATGGTGGAGAGGATGTGTTTGTCAAATAATTTATATAAATAAAGTAAAACAATAAAGTTTTAAAAAACCTTCAATTGTTAAATGTAAGTTATAGGCCTCCAAATTTCAGTCACCCTCTCAAGTTGTTTCACAAGCGGATCTTAGGTCAAATCAATGTAGACGTACTCTGCAGGAAAGACCACAACCTCCACATAAAGTATTGTTGTGTGTTTTGTGGCTTTAAGAGCAGAAATTCACACGATTTATCATCATCAACATGAGTTGCAGTAAATACACTAATCACTGGAAGCGACAAATCAAATTTATTGTAGGTGTTGAACTATTTTGGCGCAATCGACATAGTATTATTCATATCAATTCTTTTTATGTTATTAGTTGTGCAGTTGCATTGGTCAATTTCTTCCAACAACATAAGTCGGAGTGAAAACAACTGTTACTCGTAACTCTCTATCAAAAAATACCTGTAAGAGTGACATCTTTCTACTCAGATTGCAACATAAACTATAATGATATATTTAACTTGAAGGCCATTTCTGTATACACTTTAAACAAATAAACACAATTTCTTAAAAGAAAATTAGTACACATAAGGGCCAAAATTTATTATGTTTAATAAAGGTGCAATTCAAACGTATCAGACAACACTACACTTCAAACATATTAGAAAGAAATATGCTTCCTAGTTTTCAGAAACTCTCCTCTGAAAACCTGACACACAAATTTGAAATTATTACTATCACACAAGTGTTCCCCAACCTTACCACATGAGCGATAATCACTATACTCAATATGTGATTATAACTTTAATGGTAATGTTGGGGAACATCTTTATAGAAAGTGTCAAATTTTTAAAAAATATGAATGATATTTTCAAAAAAGAAAATCTTCAAACTAGGTTTATTTGTTACAAATCTTGATAATGATCATCAAGAAATATGCTACTACTTATTATTTTACCATCATCTAGTTTGAAACATAAATACAAAAACAATCATAAGGAGTAGAGGTTCGATTGCCATCCATCGCCTATTTGACTACTATCCTCATCCTCATCTCTCTTAATTGTCACTTTGCTCGAGACCATTCTAGCTTGCCACTCAAAAACTTTCTCGAATTATTCTTTAATGTGGCCCATTCCATCCCCAATGTAGTCCATTTGTCTTTTGACCATGATGACCTCATCCTATAAACCTTAGATCACAACTTCTCCCGATCATTGATATGGATGTATACTTTCACTCTTGATCATTGATGTGGATGTACACTTCTCCATGCGAACTTCTTCAAAGGAATAAAAACAGTTTCTCCCACTTTAAGCATAACGCCTAAGCAACAACGAGTGTCTTAACATTGGTCGGCTGGTCTTAATGGCCTCGTATGCTAACAAGGTGCCATCTTTACAAATAATTTTTGTTAGTATATTTATAATTAATTAGCAAATAGCAAAAATTTTAATGCTATGCATGCAATTACAAAGAACATATCCAAATACTGGTACTAAATTGAGTAAAACATACATTCTCATGTCTACATTTATCACACCAAAATGCTATTAATATAAATATGAGACATAAGGAGTTATATATGTAAAAAGATAAGAGAATTGCAAATGTTTAACATTCATTATATCATAAATAACACTCAAATGTTTAACATCAAATCAATATAACACCTTCAATATATATATATATATATATATATATATATATATATATATATATATATATATATATATATATATATATATATATATATATATATATATAATAATAATAATATGAGATATTAATATTTTATTTTTATTTTCACAATTGACGACTGTAAAAATCTTAATTGTAGAATGCTAGACGTTTTGAACGAAGAATCTTATAAAATCCTCACAAAAATATTAATAATAATAAAATAAAAAAGAAAGAGACCACAATGACATTCTAAATAGAAGCTATCAATAGTAGTTGCAAAATTTTTTAAATTATAATTCATAATTAGAAGATAAATACTTCATTATAAAAATAGACACTACTGTCATGAATAAAGCCATTTACAAGAAGAAAGAACAACCAAACACTTCTTAATATGATTTAACAATAATAATTCATCTAATAATTCACTACATCTTCAACAAATCATTCGGCTAACTTATGCCATATATACTTCAAATTATTTGCAAAAGCACTATAAGAATTCGACAAATTTATCTCTAATAGAAAGCTAATTGCAAAGATCAGTATTATCAATTTTATCATAAGACAAAGCAGAAGAAATCAAGACCCTTTCTTTGTTAATGCAATTGTGATTCTCAAAATATATGAGCCAGTTGGGATCAATTTCATATTTTATTTATATTGCAATTTAAAATTAAGGGGGATTTACATACATAGCACACAAAATATTAGAATTTATATATTCCCCACCCAAACTTCATCATTTATATATTCCGTCATTTCTGAAGCTTTTTATTAAACAATGGGAACGCAAGTCAATAGCTTCCAACAAGACAAACTTTTTCCTCTTAGGGGCATGGTGATTTTGATTGTGTCTAAATTCATATCTAATGTTAAAATAAAATTATGACTTTGAGATAGATTTTGATGGTGTCTATAAAATTTATTTTGATTTCTAACTGCTTCAAATCAAATGACGTAAGATGAGGAACTCATCAATTCTCAACACATATTTTCGGATGAAAGTAGAGCTGATCATAAGACCCACTCAAGAGAAATCAAAATTACCAGCATAGATAAATTCAATTCTTATACCTTTACATGTGTGACACCTAAACTTTAATTTTTACATATATGTCACCTTACCTATGAAAAAATAGGTGTATTTCATTTTCTAAAACTTAAAATAACTAATATCTTAACATGTAAATACATAGGAATTGGGTGATACGTATGTACTTGCCCCAACAAAAAAACCAAAGTATAAAATAAGTAGTATGAATGAATCATGGATACTTAGGGCTGTCAATACACTTTCTCCCAGCTGTCCTGCATTCTTTTATCTCTTGTCCTCCTCTCTTATTTGAGAGCATGGCAGCCACTTCTATTATATTCAAAAGGATAGTTTTTAGGCATCAACAGATCCTCACGTGTTTGGGAACTAGTTGCCCTGCCTTCTGGCATGAAGATTGTTTGTTGTACGTGGGTTATTGCAATTAGGTTTCTTTCTGTTGGATTTGTAGCTCATCTCAGAGCTCGATTTCTTGTTAAGGATTATGTTCAAATTTATGTGATCGGCTGCCGGGAAACAATTCTCTTTGAAAATTAAGTTAACTTTGGTTCGCTTACTCCTATCATGGGCTGCAATGAATAATTGACACATGCACCAGCGTGATATGAAGAATGTTTTTCTGCATTACGATCTTTTAGTATACATGAAGCAACCTCCTGATTTGTTGCCTAGGGAGAGTCTCGGAAAGTATGTCGTCTTCAGAAGTCTTTATATGGATTGAAGCAATGCCCTCGAGCATGTTTTGAAAAATATAGCTCAGCAGTAGAAGGTTTTTAGATGTAGAAATGCAGAAGTGTTTATATTTTATTCTATAAGCAATCTGTGTCAAGGATCGTGCTATTAGCGGTTTATGTTGATTACATTATTATTATTGGAAGAGTTCACGGGAAGGCGTTGGAATTTCCCATAGGACCGTATCAAACTAACCGCATTTTTTATTCTAAAAATTGAAAAAGTTTTTTTCAAGCATACATAGGTAAGGTGGAATGTATGTAAAATCTGAAGTTTGGTTGTTAGACGAGTAAATAAAATACATAGGAATTGAGTGGGTATGTATGTAAACCTTCCTATATTATAATGCCCAGCCCAAGTATAAAGTAATGTATTTGATTTGTGCAGGTTATCGGCAGTTGGGATGATGTTATTAATATGTGCGAGAAGGGGCATTTGCAACCCCAAGTACTCTTTTTTGAGGCATGCGACTAGTTGCGACTAACCTGTTCTGATTGTTACTTGTTGCGGGTATTAAAATGGAAAATTCCCTCTCTAACATTGAAAGGCTTTTAGTTGCAGCTTTCTATCATCGGTGTTAATAAGCTTGCGAGTGCAGAAGCGCTCCCGAATTTTGGATGGATCAATTCGTTTAGCAATCCAACATATTCTCATCCCAACAATAAGGCATAAAATGATAAAAAGCATCAACTGAGCATACAAACTAAGCTTGCAACGAATAAGTGGCTAAGCCAAGAAAACATATCCAATGTAGACTCATAACAGCTTTTGAGATACCAGAAAAAAAAAAATTCAAGCAATACAAAAAATAACCAACAAAGAATTTCATCCAACAAAGTCAAATCAAAGTCACAAACATTTATTACAATCATCATTACAACACGGAAATGCAACAAACACTGTACATATGAGAATGCAACAACAGTCTGCACCTGAAAAATACAAAGAATGAATATATGAAAATACAACACGACCTACGAACAAGAGTTTTTGTCCACTTGCAAACTAGCATACTCCAAAATAGCACTCTCCAGACGCCGGAGTTCCTCGTTGTCCATGCTCTGGACATTTGGTTTGTTATACCAAAAAGGGAGAGGCTTTCCAACCATTGCTTCGTTAAAATCAAACTCCCAACATATTTCTGCCTCCTGCTCAGCGGAGATGGCGAGTGGAGGGTTGAGCAAGGAGTCGGTCTGGAGCTGGGTTTGAGGGCAGAGGAGTGTATCGAAGAATTCCACGTCGGAGCAGTAAGGCCTTCCGGCCTGAGAGAATGCGAGAACACCGGCCTTTCCACCGCATAAAACTGAAAGTTCCTCTGCCTTCTTGAATAGTCCTTTGCGGCGCTTGGAGAAGCACACCATTCTCGCTGAAGCCGACTCTATTAGTTTATTTTCCAATTTCTTCCTTCCTTTTCCAGCCATTGCAGCGGAGAGCTGGGAGGAGAACGCAGCAACACCAAGGGCTCGGAGGAGAATGAAAGACGCTTCTGAACAGAAAGTACCTGGAGAGCTTAGAGGACAATGGAAGCAGCGTCGAGAGAGAGGAGAATGAAAGAAGCGTCTGAACGGAGAGTTCCTGGAGAACGCAGAGGAGAATGGAAGCAGCGTCCGGAGAGAGAGCTCGGAGCAGAACGAAGCAGAGTAGATTGAAGCACGGAGGAGAACGCAAGAGAACAGAAGGGAGAGGAACAGAGAGGAGTGCGGTCTCGGAAGAGAAGGGAAATAGCTTCAGACCAGAGAGTTCGCTGGGAAACCGAAGAGGAAGAGACCGCGATGGAAGAAGAAAGGTTTGCGATTCTAATTGTTTCCGCAAAATTTAAATTAGTTTACGTTAACACATTTTACCGTTAACATGCCGCCCATTAAAAATTTAAATTTGAATTTTGAATTTAAATTTGAATTTTGAATTTAAATTTGAACTTATTTATAAGTATTGTTAATTTTAAGAAATAATTACGTACATACCACTGTATTTCATATCTAACTTTTAACCTCATCGCGCTTACTGACAGATGACTGAAATTTTATAAATTAAGAAACAATTTTCTAAGAAATATAAATTTTTTATTCCATAAAAATTATTCGTTAAAGATTTATAAATCTTATTTCATTTATGTTATTTTTGAGAATTATTCGCTGAATAAGATTAGAAGAGAATAGAAATTAGGGCAACGAAGAACATAATTTCCTAAGCAATATAAATTATATAAGTTTGCTGAAAAGATATAACTAGCATAGTATGTCTAAAAAAGATTAATTCTATTATTATAAGAGTAAATTTTTAAAGAACCTTCTTAACATGCATGACCGACTTTTTTCGATTCTGTTTCTGGTTCTAAGATGCAAGTGTATTTTATTTTCGAAGTCAAGTTCTACAACTCACAGTTATAACTTAAAAACTTATATTCAGTGCTCGATATATATTCTGAACACTCCATTAAATATCTCATCGACGTATTAAAATTTTAAATTCTTTAAATACATTAAAAAATATGTATTATATTTTAATATTTAATATCATTCGATACAATAAAATTCAATGAAAAAAATTTGCTCCACATAAATTTCCAAGCAAAAGAAATATTTCATTAAAAAAATATTAAATATTAAAGAATGGAAGAAACCCAATTATTTGTAAATTTAACTAATAAGCTCTGTGCAGGGGAGCCTGCTGCTTCTGTGGCAAAACAAAAGCTAGGAGAGAAAGAGATCGGTGGAAAAGAAAAACTGCGGGGTCTTTATAGATTCGATCAAAAAATCCATCGAAAAATCCTCGTTAGTAACAAAATTCGAGCTTGTCTATTTTATTGTATAGTGAGGCACTGTCGCCTTCGTGATTAGATTCATACAGCTAAATTCACTCCACTTTATTTATCTTTCATATGAAGACTGATAGAAATAACAAGAGTTTAAGCATGAACATTAGTTTTTCATTTATTATATACATAAAATTCATATAAATTTATTTGGCAAACCCAAAAAAATACTTAAAATTTTTCTATAATTGATTTCATGATTTAATATGTGACATCCAAATTTATTTCTAGAAGTATATTTGCTTACAATTTGAATTCACAATGTAAGTAAAATTTTTAAATTTTAGTCTTTAGAACTGACGTTAGGCTTCAATGTTTTTGACTATTTGTCATTCATGATATGAAAGACTACTATTATCAGATGATAGTCCTTTAGGATCTTTTACATGCAATTTTTAAGTATAATATCATACCTAAAAGAAAAAATGGCATTAATTAGTATAGCTATTTGAAAGGCCTTGCGAACCCTTTCAATTATTTAAAGAACACAAGAATTTTTACATTGAATTATATCTTCACTATTGGGGAAGAGAAAAAAGGTCACTTTTTTGGCTTATTTACTCTTGCCGTTAGCTTTTTTTTTCTGTCAAAGCAAATAACATCATGAAATTGCCAGGAATAGTAGACTGCAGGGCTAGTTTACTCATGTATTCCAATATGAGAATTCCTGCAGATTATTTTTTCTTGCTCAAATGACTTTCATTGGTAGATAACTTGCAAAAATTGGTTGGCTACAAAATGAGTAAAATATTTAGTTTCCGTAGTTGCCTGTTTAGTGCAACTAAGTTGTCTGTTAAAACTCTTAAGGCACAGCTCTTTCACCTATGAATTGCTATATGTCTTCTTTAACGTTGCATATTTTATATAAAACAACGGTCAAAGAACTGTAGAAAGAATGATATCCACAAATTTTTTTTAAATGACTCAGATTAATCTTAATTTATTGAAATCTCAGTGGATACTTGTTCATTTTAATTGTTAATTGTTTCAATGAAGTGAAAATGGATACTTGTTCATTTTAATTGTTAATTGTTACAATGAAGTGAAACATGCGAGTATTTCCCTTAGTGTATCATTCTTGAGGGAGAATGAATAATTGTTATCTTCAAAGGCCTGGTTGCGTTATTATGGAATAGTGCTTATGGTTTTGATAAATTAGTCACATTTATTACATCTTTTGCGAAGCTAAATTCTGAATACTTTTAGCTTACATTTGTTTTTTCACTTGTACACTTTCACCAGATTTTGCACGAGTTGGTTCCGTTGTTCTAGCAATTCATGATGCAAGTGATGTATTTATGGAAATAGGAAAGATGTCGAAGTACAGTGGTTGTGAGTGGCTTGCAACAACCTCATTTATTCTATTTGTGGCCTCATGGGTTGCACTTTGGCTCATTTACTTCCCTTTTTGGGTCATTTGGAGTACGAGGTATTGTAATATATCATTTTAATTTCATGATGGGTTTTTCTCCATTGAATTCTTACATGTATTGATGAGAAACCTTGCCATGGAATGTGATTAATGCCACTGATGCCTTATATGACATTGTTGATGGTTCTGATTTTTCTTCCTTATACTTCATTACTCCACCTTATCGTATGCTTGTTGTTTTTTCTTTGTTGAGAACCTCTGGATTTTTGAAATGTTGTCTAAAATCCAATGAATTTATTGTTCTTTTATTTTGGATATGGTTGTCTTGACCTCTTTCTACAATTTCACAAAAGTTACAATGAATTATATGTAATGATTTGTCTACCGCCTGTGCTGTAACTCATTACCCGGAAGATGTATGATCATTTGACTTCAGTGTTTGAGAAGATAAAAGCAAATGATTGAACTTTACGATACCATAGTACTGTCTGTCTGTGCAATGCTGCAATTCCTACCTCATGATGTTAACAGTAACTTCAGATTCCATAGGTGAGTTATGAAAGGAAATTTGAAGATTCTTAAGAATGCCTGGAATGATCGATTAAATATATTGCAGGATTGCATGATTTTAAATATTTTGGTGTTCAGGTGCTAGTAAGTTGCAGTTAATTTGTGTGAATATGTATACATTTATTTAAAGGTTAAAATCATGAAATGTAATCTGTTGGGTAGCAAGTTACCTTCTCCATCAAGTATGATTTAATGTTCCATGTGCTGTAAAAGGTTTGAAATCTTTATTTTACTCTCTCGCATTTTCTTCTACGGTCGTATTGATATGGAAATGAGGAAGAATGACCAAGTTTAGACAGTTTCACTTTGTGATTCTACCTTGGTTTTTGCTCAGTGTCATTCTTAAAACGTAGACTTGGTATGTAGTGTAGAAGGCCAATATTTTCAGTATAGCAGTAGGTTCCAAGATTATGTTGATAGAGCAGATTCTCGCATGGCTTAAATACTTGACTTCCAATCTTTACAATATAGCATAAAGTTCAAGCAGATATTTCAAACTCTGTAAATTTTCATTCTAATTCACTCTACCTGTATTATTTTTATTCCTTTTGCTTATTTTCTTGAGGCAATGCTTCTATCTGAATTACTTCAGACATAAATCATAAACTTAAGTCATTTGTTTGATGTTTACGGTCTTGTTTTGATTAGATGAAAAGATGCCATAATCAAATTGTTTTATCTTTTCAATGTTGCTTGATTAGTCAATCAAATTGTTTTATCTTTTGAACTCTTAGGAGTTATGTTGGATTCTGTTTTTATTTTTTTCTTCTCAAAAAATATATATTTGACTTGTATTTTTGAGCTGTTTTTTTTTTTTTTTGGAAAACAAAAGTCTTCTTTTTTTAAATTGTGAAAATAACTTTTACATGTTTCAGAAGTGTTTTCTTCATTTTCATAATGAACATCACTTTCGTTTTTGGCCACCATCACTGCATGCTGCCGCCCCGGGTCTCCACAATGGGCCACTATGTACCACCATCATCTGCCATTACTGCTGTTAAAAGTAAAAGTAACTTATTCTTAAATAACAAATTAAACATGTTTTTACTTATTCAAAACAAAAATCAAACAGGAAGAATAAAATGAAATGATTCCGGATAACTCCTAAGATTGAGACTTTGAAGTTTACATGATTGATACAAGTTCTTTTCTTAGATGTCTTTAAAATTGTCTTTTCAGCTTGGTTTCATTTTTTACTGGAACAGATTCTGAGGCTGAGGACGAGCATGAGGATTAACTCAAATAAATGAAAACGGAAAAGCTGCTTCCATCATTATTATGATACTCAGTTTCATTTCAGTTACCATATTCACCAGCTTCGTCTTTGTTGGCCTGAGACAATTGACATTTCTTTTTAAACCATATAATTGAATTCTTAAGGATCCCTCATGTGATTGAATTGTTGAACTCTACCTTGCTGGTTGATATTAAACTATCTCTTTACTCATTAAAGGTTGCTTGGAACATCTAAACTTTCAGTTATTGTTTCCTGGCCTACATTTTAATGTAAGAAATCATTTTTCAGTAGATTATTTGAATTTCCACATTCAAGATGAAACTGAAGTCCATTTGGGGCGTTCGCTTATTATTTTTTGAAAAATCTAACGGTCAGGTTTATATGCGCCAATGATTAAGATGCCATCATTCATATTGGTGCACTGAAAACAAAATATATTCTATTATATTTTATGAAAACTAAATATAATCATGTGATCAATGAAACTCTAAAAATCAAAGCTCCACAAAATTCATAGCAGAAGTTTTGCAAATATATTTTATAGCTGAACCTTTCAGCAAACATAGAGGTTGAAATATCTCATAATTTTTCAAATTGCACAAAGTAATATTTTTTGTGTTGCTAACAATGGTAATCGTTGGGATGACATTACAATGATTTGTTTTCGTCTTTGTAATGCTTGTTTGCAACAGTCCCTTGTGTTAATAAAATTTGCAGTCAAGGGATTTGTATGCTTGTATCTTTATTGGCCTTGTTGATATGCCGATAATTCTTTTGCTAGTTTGAATAAAATGAAATATAACTTTACAATAGGTTATTATAATTTTATTCATTCACAGTATCATCAATTTATTATTATCAGGTAATAATATTTTATTTTTATTTTCACAATTAACGACCGCAAAAATCTTAACTGTAGAGTGCTTCGAGTTTTGAATGCAGAATCATATAAAATCCTCACAAAAAATAAAATAAAATAAAAAGAAAGAAAGAGATCACCATGCCATTCTAAATAGAAGCTATCAATAGTGGTTGCAAAATTTTTTTTAATTATAATTCATAATTAGAAGATAAATACTTCATTATATAAATTCATATTACTCTCAGTTATAAAGCCATTAGCAAGAAGAAGCAACACCCAAACATTTCTGTCGGCGTTGTTTTGTGCGTGAAGTGCCTGTAAGAAGCTGTCGGTCGCCGGAATCGGAATCCCGTCGCCCGCTTCGGAAGGATCCTTCAACGAAAAGAAAGGAAGTCAAATTGACCTCATATTTTTCATAGTTTGAATGAAAGAGCGCTACACCTCAAGTCATGCACATATCCCGAAAGACAAACACAAGACTTAAGGGTGAGGCTCGATCAAATAAACTAAGAAATATATAACGTACGTTTGGTCTGCGAAACCAGTTTATTTGCCGACAAATTCCCCTATTTAATATGAAGAATTAAATAGGGTTTATTTTAAGCTGGGTTCGGAAAATGCTTCCTATAAGGGAAAGCCCCTATAGTTAATTACATCTAAATGACCGAAATCATCTAAGAATACTCTTGATAAAAATCAGGAAATATTATCTTCAAGGAGGTCAAAAGGATAGGACTTTTCAACGAAATAAGATGTGGAGGTGTGCAAAAGGAGTTGGCTCAAATTTGGAATGTAGAATCCAAAGGGAGAGGAACTAGGGGATGTCAGAGGTTCGAAAGCGAGCCTCAATAACTTCCCGAACTATCCTATGGTTTTGCTGACGACGACAAGCTCCACTGTTGAAGACGACCGTGCTGCCCACTATACTAGCTCCGAGCTCCTTGCTGTGAAGAGGCTGGGTTTTCTAAGGTGGCAGGTCAAAATGTTCAATCAGGTGGCCCTATGGTCGAAGTTCTTCTAAACACCCTATGCCAATATGTTTAAGTGTTGTACAGTTTATAACAGGATATGTATATAGCACAGGAGTAGCAGTAAAGACATGCAACAGTATATAATGTAACGTGCTAAACAGGAACAACATGCAATAGCGATGTATGGTACAAAAGTGACGACTAAACAAGATATAGCATGCAAGTAGCAAAGTAAACGATAAACATGCTAAACGGGTATAAACATGCTGAGCAGGAGAAAGTACCGGAAATATAAGACATGCTAAGCAAGTATATGTACTGAAAGTAAACAGCCTAGACTAGCAGGAGTATGGGCTGAAAAGTAAAACATGTCAAGCAGTTATAAAGAAAGTAAAGATCATCACGAGAGTACCGTATGCTTTGCTTATCCTCGGCGTGCTGTTACTTGTTTATTATTATTTTTTTTTCTGCAACAAATTTGTCAGTACCAAAAGAGCGAGGAGTAGAAGTGGTAAGTGAAAAAAACAACCTAGCTAAACAAGGGTGCTATAGTGTGTACAAAGAAAGTAAAATCTGAAAACTCAACAGTAAAAAAAACGAAGGAAAACTGCGAGAAAACAAGGAAAATCATAGAAGAAAACTTAAGAAAGTCGGGAAAGAAAGAAAAGAAACGTCCGTAGAAAACTACGAAAACAAAACAAGACTGTAGGAAACTGCAAAAAGCACCGTGAGAAACCCACAGACGACCCGCTAAACTCATGGCGAACCATAAGAAAGCCATGGGCCTCTGGAAAGAAAGACCCGTAAGTACGGTGGTGTTTCGGACTCAGAGCTGTGCTAATGTCCGGACTTGAGTGCTGACTACTAGACCGACTTTCTGCAGAAGGCAGTCCTAATCCGACTCGAATAGCCAACCGTGGACCTTTATAAATTTTCACACACTTCATTTTGGTTTTCATGCAAACAAAACAGCCGTAGGTAAGTAGGCTGTGTAGTAGTGGAGGTAGTTTTGTATTTTTCAAACATATGTATTTTTTTTGTTTTAAAACATTTCAGTCCACAGGTTGACTACCCTAATAGGACTAGGTCTACGAACATTAGACTATCGGTAGTAGAAACCCCAAGGACGGTCGAACGGTTCCGTGATTCCTACTCTACTCTCTACAGAGTCTCTGAGTCAGGCGGCCCCATTCTATGATTCTCGTAATTTTTCTCGTTTTGCAGTCTCATCAATGTCCCCACCGCACTTACAGCCTTGCTTGATGGCCCCATATATAACCCAAGGAGGTTATATATGCACACCTACACGTCCCCTGTAGGTGTGTGCTTTGAGCCAAGAAACAAGGTGAAACTAGGGACGAGAGGTCAAGGAAAGGAGGGCGGAAAGCGGCTCACTTAACACAATTTCGAAAAGAAGTGAGTCGATTTCCAATAATCAGAAAACACGTAAGTCACCCTGGACTCCCGACCGACCTCACATGTCCTGTAAAAAGGACCTAAAGGCACATCGACGCTCCCGGAGAAGGTGAAGACTAGACCCCTAAGAACACACTCCCTTTTCCCAAATAACAGTGAAATCGTAAATAAAGATAAAATAAAAAGAAGAAAACTGCTTCCCGGGTGCTGGACTAGGAAGGCTATCACAAAACTCCAAGGCCTAGCCCTTTTCACTTTCCTTTCTCTTTTCTTTTACTCCAATTTCATTTCATGCTACGAATTTCGGGGCCTGAACAAATGCTGCAACAAAGACCCCCAACCCCAACATCAATTTATCACATAATTACCAAACTCACACCTTTACATATTTTTTTTTACCAAGCCTCAACGTTGAAATTTCAAGAATTAATTGAAGCAAATAAGAGATGCCTCCAAATTCGTCCAACCAATTTCATAAGCAAGTGTAGCAAGAGGCAAGAATAACATCACCACATCCACCAAGGCTCTCGGCCAAGACAAGAGTAAGGAGAGGCCCACGGCCAAGGTCACAGCAAAGGAGGTAACAAGAAGTAGAGCCCCCGCCCAAATGCCAAATTTCCATAGGGAAGCTCACGGCCGAGCCTAACAAAAGACAACAAGGTAAGGCTTCCCACAACTCAGCACATCACAAGTGAAGCTCACGGCCAAAGCTCCCTAACAAGCCGCTCACACACTTCCAGCTCAACACAAAGCCAAAACCCGAGCCCTCAAAGAGCTCCAAATAAGGGTGCAGCCGAGCCACTATATGGCACCTAGCCGAGCCGACAACATCCCCAACTTCCAGTTATAGCAGCCCAAGCATAAAGCCAAAGTCGTGAACATTAAAAGGGCTAAAACCGAGCCATGACAAAGGTGAAAGCAAGCCCAGCTCCAAATTAAGATAGGAGAAATAGCAAAGCTAGCAAGAGACTAAATCATAAAAGACTAAAATCGAGTTTAGATTAACTTTAAAGCGAAGCATACAACAAGACTCCACAAAACCAAGCCCTACAAGGCCAAAGAAAATCCGGCTAGAATCAAGTCCAAGGCAAAGACTATAACAAGATTTCAACAAAAACCGAGCCGTATAAAACCAAAACCGACTCCAACCATAATTAAATCCAAAGCCAACACAGAAGCTGAAGCAAACTTTCCTTGAAATCTCAATTAAAATGAAGCACATGTATATATCCTTTAAAAGCTTCACCACCATGTGCTTGCTAGCAATAATGAGTATAGAATGAACATGGAAATCTTTCAAATTAATAAATCATGCTTCATGAAGGGCTAGAATGCAAGAAGCCCAAAGATTAAGTTTCCACATATTTCAAACATAGGGCCACAACATGTTTTATATAAGAAGTATGAAGCTTCTCCAATCGAACTAAGCTTCTTTCCAACATGCCATTCTTTATAAATAAAAGTTGCAAAGGGGAAAAAATCGAGGCGCACATGCTTACCGAGAAAAAGAAAGCCAAATGAATCCTTCCATGCTTCATGCCAAACCAAAGCAAGCAAAGAAACTATTATAATATCCCTCTCAACATGCTTGCAAAAGAGATTATTCTTTGCCTCAAAACCATGCCTTTAATGTATCAAAAAAGAAAAGACTAGCATATGCTTTAATCATAAAATCTCTTCCCCATCACTTCTAGCATGCACTTTTTTTTTTTGAGCCAAAGAAAATCAAAATGATTAAGAACTAAGCTTTCCAATATTTCATGCTAGGTAAGAGTGAATGAAAAGCCTTATATTACACATCCCAATATACTTGCAAGAGGAGTTAGCATGGTCCTAAAGTCACATTTCCAATATTTTGAACTCGCTATAAACATAAAGAACATAGGGAGATAGTGACCTTTCATTGAAACCAAAGCTTCCATATACTTACATTGCCATATTTCACATGCTTTGAGAAATGAAACACCCCCTTAAACCTTAATGTAATAACATACTAGCATGCTACTAGGGGGTGAAAAGAGGAAAACAGTCATTTAAGCAAGTAAGTGAAATATTCCATGTCATCCGAATGCTCGACCGAGACACTAAGCGGGAAGAAAAACAAGCCCACGATACAAACCGTAGCCGCCTCGAAGCAAGATCGAGAAGGAGCAAAGAAAAAGAAGAGGGGTTACCGACTAGTGCGAGAGAACAAGGAGAATAAGGAGTTCAAGGCTCAATCCAACAAGCACCTCCCCTCCGAAAATTCGGCCAGCCCCTAGATTCACCTCCAAACGGGGTTTATATAGGCGAGAGGAGGAGAAGAAGTGCTGCTCCCTACCCGTGGAGTCGAGTAGGATCGGGGAAGGTGCGGCGGGATGGAGGGAAATGCCGCAAGGAGCAACTTGCTCTCGCAGGGATAAGAGATGGGTAAAAGATACCGCGGGGAGGCGCGGGGAGGGTGCTCGAGTGCGCACGGAGAGCGAGCCCGAATCCATCGCAGCCTAAGATAAGGAGTGGAGGAAACCACGCGCGGCTCGAGGAGCCAACGGCTATGGCAGGGGGGAAGAGTCGAGCGCGGGAGAAGAGGCGCAGAGGATTCTCGCGGGACCAAGGCACGGGAGACGGGCTAGCTGAACGAGCCGAATGGGGGAAGGGTAGGATTTAGGGCTTAATTTTATAATTTAAAGGATTTAATAGTAATTTATTTTAAAAATACGCCCCGAACCCTAACTTTCGCACTCGACGGGCTATCGTCGCGAATTTAACGTCGATTTTAAGCGAAATCGACATTCCGGACGCATCGGCGCGATCCGTTTCGCCGTCCGAGGTCGTCCGGGCAACCTCGTCGACGAGCGCGTCAAAATTGCTTCGAAATTTGGTATCGTCGCAAAATTTCGACGCGAGCGCGATCGAAAGCGAGGTCAACAAAAGGACCCCCGATAGTGTGGTGTGCGGGACATGCACACCGCGCGTATTGGCGTTGACCGACAAGATCAACCAAACCAACACAGACATCCTGAGTCAACACACTCAGAACAAAACGAGGAAAGAGTGGCGAAGGTTTCCGCTGGGGAGTGACAGGCAAATCCCCAAAACTGAAGATTTCAGAACTCTCGCTAGGGAAATAGGGAAGCGGGTATCGGAAGCGGAATCAAAGACCAGGAACTCTCGCTGAGGATTGGAGAGTGGACATTGAATCGCTAAATTCCAAAATATGCGAGGGAGAACAGAAATCAGTATGTGGGTACTGACCTCAGGAAATTAGGACTAGAATATAGGTACTAGCCCCGAAAGGTGAGGGTCGGAAAATGAGAATCGAAATTTAGGTACCGATCTCGAAAAGGGTTAAGAATCAGAATTTAGGTACTGATCTCAAGGATGAGAATCGGAATTTGGGTACCGATCTCGAAAAGAGTGAGAATCAGAATTTAGGTACTGATCTCAGGGATGAGGATCGGAATTTGGGTACCGATCTCGAAAGGAGTGAGAATCAGAATTTAGGTACTGATCTCAAGGATGAGAATCAGAATTTGGGTACCGATCTCGAAAGGAGTGATAATCAGAATTTAGGTACTGATCTCAAAGGTGAGGACTAGAATATCGGTACTAGCCTCGAAGGGATGAGAATCGGAATATAGGTACCGATCTCAAAAAGGAGAGAATCAGAATTTAGGTACTGATCTCAGGGTGAGAATCGGAATTTGGGTACCGATCTCAAAAGGAGTGAGAATCAGAATTTAGGTACTGATCTCAAGGATGAGAATCGAAATTTGGGTACCGATCTCGAAAGGAGTGATAATCAGAATTTAGGTACTGATCTCAAGGATGAGAATCGAAATATAGGTACCGATCTTAAAAAGGAGAGAATCAGAATTTAGGTACTGATCTCAAGGATGAGAATCGGAATTTGGGTACCGCTCTCGAAAGGAGTGAGAATCAGAATTTAGGTACTGATCTCAAGGATGAGAATCAGAATATAGGTACCGATCTCAAAAAGGAGAGAATCAGAATTTAGGTACTGATCTCAAGGATGAGAATCGGAATTTGGGTACCGCTCTCGAAAGGAGTGAGAATCAGAATTTAGGTACTGATCTCAAGGGTGAGAATCGGAATATAGGTACCGATCTCAAAAAGAAGTGAGAATCAGAATTTAGGTACTGATCTCAGGGATGAGAATCGGAATTTAGGTACCGATCTCAAAAAGGAGTGAGAATCAGAATTTAGGTACTGATCTCAGGGTGAGAATCGGAATTTAGGTACCGATCTCAAAAGGAGTGAGAATCAGAATTTAAGTACTGATCTCAAAATGAGTGAGAATCGAATTTAGTATCGATCTCGGGAGGGTAACGAGGAAAGTGCAAAAAGATCATCACGTCGAACGTGCGGGGAGTGTACGAGTGGCACTCTCGAAAGGACATGTCATAAGACAAGTACGATATCAGTGAGAAAGATGTGTGGGATCTCGTGCAGAATGTAAAAAATTCTGAGAGAATGTGTAGAACATCGGTGCAGACTGGAATAGTCGCGCTATGCAAGCAGAGAGCGAGAAATCTCGAGATTGAGATAAACACACTCAACAAATTCATTTCATTTTGTTATATCGTATATATATCAAAACACATTTTTTCAAAATTTGATTTTAGTTGGTTGATTTTCAAAAGAGTATTTTACTTGAATTTCATTTTTTTTATTACGTATATTTTTTTGTTTTGCTCTTCGTTCGTCGTAGCTCAAAACCAACGCATGGTTCGGTGGCTTTATCTATCACACACAAGGGCAACAAGACAAACAGACAAGATTCTGAAAAAGATTTCATTAATCAGCTTCGAACAGAGGTTACAAACTGACTATATGCTAAAAACATCAAAAGTACAGTGTGTTGGACGCATCAAAAGTACAACTGGAAAACATCATAAGCTGAAGACACATCACAAACTGAGCATCTCTGGTATGAGCATCATCCATATCTGGCGTGTCAGAACGCAGTGCAAGGAGTATCCTCTGAAAATCTGTCTCTGGTAAGGCGAGCTTTTGGTCGAGCTGACCTGCTGAGCCATGCTCCAGGACAAGAGTCCCTTTGCGTGAACTCAAAGGTCCAGCCCTATCACAGCCCGTAGGGTAGCAGTTCCTCCAACTCTGGGTCTGGACGGAATCTATATGGCATCTTGGTGGTATCCATTCTTCTGAAGGTCACGAAACTCGCGGTGTCGCACTCCTAGAATGCGAGTGCTTGGCAATATCTCGCTCCGTTGCCCTCGAGAACAAGTACCGAGCCCATCGGTAGCGGAATCTCCACGGATCCTCCGAACTCACCGGGCCGATAATATCAATTTCTTTTCCGAACGGTATATTGCTCCCGCTCGGAAAAGAGACCGTAGAAAAAGGTCTCGACGAAATCGTGATGATCTATGTGAGGGGGATACGGTCGCCCTTCTCGTAGATGTTGATAATACGAGTTGTTGGGAATGCGATCGAGCTGAAAGTATGCTCCATCGAACCATTCTCTTTATCATCCACTTGATCGTAGGAGGTATTGGATCCACCTGATCATGTCTCAGAATCCCTGGGGGATTCCCTCGCCTGTCTATAGTGAAGTTGTAGCAGCAGCCGCACTGAATAGTGATTCTGCCCTTTCCACGCATCCATCTTTCTGGTTCACCATCTTTCTGGTTCAGAATAAGTCCTCTTTCTCAAAAGACCTGCTCGACCTCTGAGTTGCAAATCCTTTATGCAGTCAAGGATGCTCCTCTCGTCGCTTTCAGAGAAGACTCTGGTATGTAGTTCCAGTCCTTCAAGTATGTTAATGCATCTTCCTTGAAATTCTTCATAAAATTCAAATTCCTGCTTCTTCACTTTAACCATCTCGTCAAGCTCTGCTAAAGTGATCATTGGCAACTGTCGAGGGTACTCCCTCATCTCAGTATCAGTGGGAACCCAAGCCGATGTATCCGTATCCGATGGGGTATATGATTCCCCGTCGGGTACTCAGCGGTCTGAAAACTGTCATCCGTAGACATGTACTCCTCCAGAGTACTGTAATGCCTCAAGTGTAGGACGTTGCAGTCCGGGCATTCCACTAATGCCATTGCAGCTGAAGAGCGTGCTGGAATCTCTGCGTTGCACGTTGGGCAACCTGGACAAAGTTCATCTGGAATCTCTGGAATCCCTGGAACCTCCGGAACAAACTCGGACTCATCTTCCGTAGCGAGCAGTGCCGGAAGAAGTCTCTCTCATTTCCGGATCGTAGATCCTCCCCTCCGGGATAGAGCTGAGTAATTCCTCTCGTCTTTCGAAGATATCTCTTGTCTTCGCGTCGGAATGCTCGCGCTTTCGTCGATTGGCATTCCCGCGTATTGTGCTCCGTAATGCATCTGGTAGTCTGGCATTGTCGGCAGCGACTAGGCCTCCAGCTGGTGCAGTTATCATGGATGGCAGGCGACTAGTCCCTTCCATCGGAACTTGTAACACTTTCTTCCCCTTCTGCGAGGTATCTTTTCTGTTGCTGATCTTTATTAACGACGGTAGTCCTTCGATTTCCCGGTGGCTAACTGCGTCCATCAGGGGACTCTCGTAGTCTACATTGATCTGACTGAAGTCCATATCAAAGTTTATAATGCCACCTTGCGGTGTCCATTCTCCACTAGGTGCGAGATTCAAGCCATCCTTAAAAGCCAAAATCGACCTCTGTCTCGTCATTTTCTCTGCGTACAACGGGAGAAACATCGAGTGGTCGAAATCGACGAGAACAAAGAACAAAACAAAATGCCTACGAGAGGCTTTAGTTTATGTTGTTAATTATGTGTATGTGTATTAAATTTGAAAGTGGAAAAGAAAAGAAAGCCAAAACATGCACTCTCAAAAATTTTCATTTTATTAATGTTAATTTTATTACAAAATTTTAAACCCGGTCACAGGTATTTGACCAAATACATAATCACAGAATAATCGAGATTTTGAAATTTCAACTCAAGCAGCGTCAAGTTGCGTAATATATCTTCAAGTATCGTCCGTTGATCGGCAACAAAGGTTTCCCGCCTTGGGAATCCACAAGTGCAGTAGGCTCCTCCGGAGTAGACTTTATCTATGACAAATGGTCCCTCCCAAGTTGGCTCAAATTTTCCGCCTATCTTGCGACGTGCAAGAATAGGTCTCTTGAGAACAAGAACAAGGTCACCAATTTTGAACGTCCTCGGGCGGACCAATTTGTCATGGGCTCGTACCATCTTCGCTTGGTAAAGCTCCAAATGCTGTTGCGCTTCTAGTCGTTTTCCTTCAAGACTTTCCAATTCTTCAAGTTTGAGTTTTGCACTTTCTTCCGCTGTAAGCTGATTGGCGACGACAACTCTGAGAGACGGCGTCTGAACTTCTAACGGTAGCACGACCTCTGATCCGTAGACGAGTGCGTACGGTGTACATCAGGTGGGAGTTCTGAATGTTGTCCGGTATGCCCACAAAGCTTCTAACAATTTGTTATTCCAATCTCTTTTATTCTCATCGAGAGTTTTCTTCAAAATCTGTACCGTTGTTTTGTTGAAAGCCTCTGCTAAACCATTTGCCTTGGGGTAGTAGATCGTCGAGTACCTCCAATCTATCTCGTGTCGTCTGACGAAGTTATTGATCTTGGTGCTTTTAAAGGCTGTCCCATTGTCGGAGATTATTCTGCGCGGAATTCCAAAACGGTAGACTATCCGACTCTCGAAAAGAGAAGAACGTGGTGTGTTGTAACATTTCGTAACGGCACCGCCTCTGCCCATTTGGAGAAGTAATCCGTAGCCGCGAGAATGAACCCGTGTCCCTTAGAGGATGGAGGGTCTATCGGACCTATTATGTCCGTGCCCCAACACTCGAATGGCCACGAAGCAACAGTTGGGTGTAGCACATTCGGAGGCTGGTGTAAGACCACCCCATGCACTCGACACTCGGTGACATTTTCTGGTCGTATCCATACAATCAGACATCATTGCTGGCCAATAATATCCGAGTCTCTTAATTTTCATTTTCATCTTCGGTCCTGACTGGTGAGCTCCACACAATCCGGCGTGTACTTCTCTGACAATATTCTGCGCTTCAGTTCTGCTTAGGCATCGCAACCACATCTGATCGAACGATCTCCTGTAGAGGACATCACCTACTAAAGCGTAGGACATAGCCCTCTTCGTAATATGATACGCTGCTGACTTGTCCTCTGGCAATTTTCCCGTTTGCAAATATTCTATCAATGGCTTACGCCAATCTTCGTTGATATCAGCCGCAACAACTGTCGCTTCTTCGAATTTCTGTAGATCTTCGAGGTTGATTCGGGACAAAACCTGCCTTCCTTGTACCGTAACGTCAATAGAATCTGCGCAGTGAACACGCCAATTCTTTTGCAAGTTTTGCCAAAGCATCGGCATGGACGTTATCCAACCGAGGAATTCATATGAGCGTTACACTAGGAATCGCTCTAGCAACTTTATCGCGTATCCGTGATATTCCGCTAATCTTGGTTTCAAAATCTTATACTCGTCCAGGCAACTTGCCGAATTATAAGTTGAGAGTCACCGTAGACGACGATGTCCGTTATATCCATCGAAATTGTTAATTCCAGATCCAAGTGATTAAGGCTTTGTATTCTCGCCTCATTGTTTATACACGGCTCGTCGAGTGGTAGGAGAATCCGAGCATACCCTTATCCGGAGTGATGAAAATCAAACCAATTCCTGCTTTGCTCAGGATAACCGTTCTCGATCCTTTGTCTTTTTGGTCGAAGAAGCTCCGTCGAAGTACATCTCCCGACGTTGTGCACTCTGGAGGATTCCATCCGTAATATCTCGCTCATCCGGTAACTCGTCACTAAGAGATGACCCAAATTGGAAGCGGATGCGCGGCGAGAAAATCACGCAAAATCGTCCCTTGATAGCGCGGAGGGGAACAAAAGTTATATCAAATTGCAATAAAATCATCGACCACCTTGCTAAGCGTCCAGAAAGTGTTGGTCGGGTCATCAAATATTGCAACGGATTAACTTTCGAAATCAGGGTTACCTTATGAGAAAGCATGTAATGTCTGAGCTTTTGGGCGGCGAAAATTAAAGCTAGACAATGCTTCTCAATAGGCGGATACTTTACCTCCGTCGGGATTAGACGCCTACTCAGGTAGTATAGTGCATTTTCTTTACCCTCGTCATTGACTTGAGCTAGTAGTGCTCCGAGAGAGTCGTCTAAAGCCGCGGTATAAAGTATCAAAGGTCTTCCCGGGATAGGGGCTGCCAAAACAGGTGTCATTAAGTATTTCTTAACGTCCTCGAAGGCCCGCTGGCATTTCTCTTCCCAAATAAATTTGGCGTCCTTTTTAATTAATGTCGAGAAGGGCTGACACCTACCTGAGAGATTAGAAATAAAGCGTCTCAGATATGCTAACTTCCCTTGGAAGGAACGTAGTTGTTTCAATGTTTTGGGAGGTGGCATTTCTAAGATAGCTTTAATCTTCTCCGGATCGATTTCGATTCCCCGATGACGGACAACGAATCCTAGAAATTTCCCGGAGGTAACGCCAAAGGCGCACTTTAAGGGGTTCATCTTGAGATTATATCGTTGTAATCGTTCGAACACTATCCTCAAATCGTGCAAATGGTCTATTTTCCGTTTACTTTTGATAACCAAGTTGTCCACGTAGCATTCCACTTGATTGTGAATGAGATTATCGAAAATCTTGGTCATTGCTCGTTGATAAGTTGCTCCGGCATTCTTCAATCCGAAAGTCATCACTGTATAGCAGAAAATTCCAATAGGTGTTCTGAAGGCTGTAAGGGCCGCATCTTCTGGAGCCATTCTGATCTGGTTGTATCCCGACGATCCATCCATGAAAGAGAAAACTTCATGTGTTGAGGCAATATCCACCATCATTTCTGGTATTGGTAACGGAAACTCGTCCTTTGGACATGCTTTGTTTAAATCCCTGAAGTCGACGAATACACGGATCTGTCCATTTTTCTTCTTAACTGGCACAACATTAGCTAACCATGTAGGGTACTGCTCTTCTCTTACAAAGTTAGCGTTTATCAGCTTCTTTACCTCGGCAATCACCTGCTGCTCTATTTCGAGGCGCATTCTTCTTGGAGCTTGCTTTACCGGCGGCATATCTCTGTCGATTCCAAGTTTATGGACTGCAACCTCTGCTGACAGTCCTGGCATTTCGTCGTAACTCCATGCGAAGCAATCTTTAAACTCGACAATAACCGTATTAGCTCGTGGATTCTTCTTTATCGAGTAGAGAACTTATGAAGGTTGAGCGAGGTCGTTCCTCGATCCCGAGGTTGATTTCCTTCAATTCATCGATCGTCGACTTAATTTCTTCTTCGAATTCTGGCGGAGCGTCTTCTAATAGCTGATCAGTAAAGTCATCCTCCACACCGAGGCAATCTTCTTTCGACTCTCTGGTAACAACCATGCAAAATTCCGAATCATCGACTGGTCCGACTGTACCAAATCCGAGACCCTCTTTAGAGTTAGGATGCCGACTCCTAACATTCCATAATTCTTCAAAGAGCTGCAATTTATCTTTTGGCATATGTTTTGGCAAATGTCCCTGTTGAATTAATTTTTGCACATAAGGCGAGAAATAACCAAAAGGCAATTCCATTAATTCATTAGCATCCTCATCCAAATTTACATGATTTTCAAGACTGGTAGAAGTAGAAGCACAGTAAAACTTGATCGGCTTATAACCAGCACACGGGACGTCCCTGACCTTTAAGCTCTCAACCTTTTGGGGGAGGACAGGAGTAAGGGTCATAGTGGTTTATACGATCATACATTGTCTCGTATTCGCTTTTCTCTGTATCTTCCAACGGTATCTCGTACTGAGGTTTTTTCTGCTTTATCATTACTATTTCTTCTTCAGAACTTTCTTCTTCGTCAATGTTGATCGTCGGCCTAGTCCGTCCAACAACCACATTGGCTCTTCTTCGTCCACGTCCCCGGCCTCGATCTCGGGTGCATGAACTAAAAGAACCTTTATCATTTCGTTGTGAGGAAATGACAGTAGATTGTCGAAGCGGAGTTGAATGACCCCCTTTTTGTAATTTTTCTGAATCTTTCACTGCAGTTGCAATCACTTCACGAGAGAAAACAGTCTTCTTCAGAGGCGAGTAGTAAGTTGCGTCTTCATGAATACCAACTTCATGAACCGAAAATGGTTGTAGATCTCCTTTGATGCAATATTCTTGTCCTTCTTTGTAGTATTTGATGCATTGGTGTAGAGAAGACGGAACCATGTCATGTTCATGAATCCACGGTCGACCAAGTAGAGCATTGACAGAGGTCTCGGCGTCGATAATATGGAATTTAGCGGTTGTTACCAGTCCTCCAACCTTCATCAACGAAGTAATTGATCCAAGGGCTCTCTCTCCCTTTTGGTTGAATCCTCTTAACATCATTTTATCAGGCACAAGTTTATGAGCTTCAATATCCAAATATGCCAATGTCCGTAGACTCATCAGGTTGAGGGATGCCCCAGGATCAACCAAAACTCTGGATAGCACAAATCTGCCAATACTGACGGAGATATAAAGCGGACGGTTGTGGTCGGCGGTACCGAGCAGCAAGTCTTCATTTGTAAAAGTAACCCCAGACTGTTCCTTCAACGAGCAAACTACATCCGAGGATGTGCTGGCTAACTGGGCTAAGCAAATATCTGGATCAAGTAGAGCTGAAACCAGAGATTCCCTTATTTCTTTTGACAAGATTAGAGCGTCGTAGATGCTCAGTTTAGCCGGCAGCTTCCTAAGATGAGCTAGCACGTTATAATCCACTTTGTTCGAATTTCTGGTTTCCTCCTGGGCACACGTTTCTTCCGTTGCTCGGGGTGGTTCTTTTTGTGTAACTGTTTGCTTTTCTTTATCAATCGGAGTCGTCCCCGAGGCTATCACTTTTCCTCTTCTTAAGTAGACCTCCGTTATCTCTTCTGATACTGTAGTTGATTGTTCTGGTGCTGAATCTGAATAAGACAAATCCAAGTTGATGGCGATCGGTGTTCCTTTACATTCAAAGACCGGTTCATCACTTTCTGAATCATCGTAGGCGGTAGCGTGGATGGTTTCTTCGTTCTGATTGACGGGTTCATCGGACTTAAGCACAATTTGAGGATAGGTTTGGGAATCGAAATCGAAACTAGAGTGACCAGGATCAGTCACACTATCAACAGAAACAGTAAAAACATAGCCGAAATCATTATCATTACATTTAAAATACTCCAGAGGAGCAAAAAGATAATCGTACAAGCTCAGAGGTTCGAGGATTTTCTCCCCTGAATCCAAGAAAACAAGTCTAACAGAGGCAGCCCCTATCCTACCCCCCGCGCTATCAGTCTTCATGACGTCGCTCTTTCCTTTCTTTGAAGAAACTTCTATCCCTGGTTGAATGGATTGTGGACCCTGAACGTCCTCCTGAACTGAAGCAGTCTGAATCTGATTCAACATCTTTCTGGATGACTTGTTCCAAACTGTAGTCCATTCATCTTCTTTTGAGCACGAATCAATCGGAGTAATCGGTTCAATTTGAAATCATATTTATAGATCCTCTTTCAGGCTCTTTCAAGTACTCTTTAGGGATCGTAATATTTCCTTCTTTAAGATTCCTCTCGAGCCAATCCTTGAAGATGAAACAATCCTCTAGGGTGTGTCCGAGCATCCTGTGATATGGGCAATAATTAGGCTGATCCTTCTTATCGACCTCTTCTGGTTTCCTCTGATCTGGTAATTTGAACTCAGATTTCTTCATCAGACTCCTGAACACCTTGGTACTCGCTTCATCTTTAAAAGAGTACACCCTCCTTTTCCGTTCCTCAATGGACATCCGCTATTTCGGGTTGGTATGATCCCGGTTGAGGTAGTTGTTGCTTAGGCCGAGCATACCGCTCGTACCGACTCGTCTCGGCTATCTTCGCGACGGTGGTTGGAAATTCGACGAGAATCCTCTCGCATAAATCTTCATCGGCCGTTTTCCTTTATCGACTATCGCTATCGTCCCGACTTCTTCTCGAACACCCCGGTCATCCCGGGTTTCTCGGCTTTCTCGTGAGAATCCATATGCTTGATTTCTTCTTGCAAATTGCTGGCTTTACTGAGTAGTTTCTCAAAAGACTTGATAGTGAGTCCCTTGAGCATGAAAGCTATCGGTCCATGGATGCTTTTGAGTAAGATCTCAATCGCATGATGTTCCTGTAGCTGAGGTTCACATTTCATGCTGAGGTTTCTCCACCTCAAGATATAATCCACTAGAGTCTCATTAGGCTTCTGTCTTTCTATCACGAGATCTCCAATAGAAACATGGTGCTGCTCTCCGGCAAATCTTTTCACGAACAACTGCTCTAACTCGGAGAATGTCTTCACTGATCCGTTAGCCAATTCGGCATACCAATCAAACGCTATTCCTGACAAACTGCTGACAAACTGACGGCAAAGCAATGCTTCGTTACCTCCGGTGTTGCCACAACCAGCTCGGAAATGTGCTATGTGCTGTCTGGGGTTTCCAGTTCCGTTGAATATCTTGAAGTTCGGTGACACATAACCCTTAGGGTAAGGTACGGCATCGAATTCCTCCGGTAAGGTCTACCTTTTAAAATCAATGCACCACTCTTAGGTCGGGCTATGGCCTCCCGAACTTGTTCGACCATTTGCTCGAACTCTTTTTCGGTATGATGCTTTGAGCAGAATCATTCTTTGGTTAATCTTCTCTGTTAGCTGAGGTGACTTCTCTTCTTTCATCTATGATCTGTATAATTTCTGGTTGATTGACTTCTGGAGAAGCTACTTGTTGAGACTGAGACAATCCTTGAGCTGCAACCAAGGCGGCCATGGCGGTAGCCATTTCTTCCATTCTTTTCTCCATTTGACTTATTTGCTCGTCCCTTATCGAGATGGTATTGCGCAGTTCGTCTACGGTGTTCCCTTCCGTAGAAGGTTGGGCTTCGCGCGCAGATGAAGCGGCTCTGGTTTCAATAACATTGATATCCATGCCATCCTCTTCGAGGTAATCTCCGAAGTCTTCATTCTCATTATCAGTGGGAATTCCCCGTCCCTGAGCTAACTCTGAAATCTCGCTTTTGAGCCTTTCAATCTTATCTTCAATTATTGAACTTTGTATCACTTTAAGATCTGGAGATTGTTGCGGAACATTTTCTTCACTTGCGAATGCTGTGGCCTTATCGGACATTTCAGCTTTTTGCTTTATCCCATAGCTGTGTCTTACAGGCTTGCTAGGTTGTATTGGTACGACGACCTTAGGTATCCACACCCCTTTCTTTGACGGTGATGCTTTGAGACGAGGTGTCTCAACGTAAGTATCAAAATGTCGAAGAGAGGTATGCTCCCCGTGGTGAAGACCGGATACGGCACTAAGCAATCCTTTCATCCTTTTCTTTGAAGCTTTAGAATCATTTGTATGGTTGGTAACTGGCAGAACTCTAGGACCCAGTCGTGACCTAACTGGTCGACGGCCCATCGATCTGGTAGCAGGAAGATCAATAGTAGCGGTAGCAATGTCAACTTTATCTCCCAAACGGAACCTGACGGGAATGCGAGCAGGTGGAGTTTCAACATCCTTTACTATTTCTTTCTTCATGCGAGGGGATACTGCACATCCCATTCGCTTGAGCAATTCACTGACTGGACAACCTTCTTTGGCGGCTAGTCTCTGGAACACTGTACTGACTCGGGGGACAGGAGCAGACTTCTTCTCCTCCCTACCACATCCATGAGGTGTTGGCAAGGCAGCGACAATCTTTCGGATACTTTCATGTCCATCGGTGTCCGTTAAGGGATGGAACCTACTCCCTTGCAGAAGTGGAGAGATATCCACCGACCTTAATTCTCCGAGACAAAGAGTTTCATTAACATTCACTTCTTCGAAATCCGAGCTTTAGTAGCCCTGCGAATCCTTCGACCGCGATACCTCCTTTCGACAGGGTTAATGGCACAACTTTCGAACTCGATCCAATCTCGAATACCGACGGTGGGGCAACAAATCCTTCGATCAAATTTTCAGCGAATCACAACTTCCTTCCCTTGGCGTAAACGAGTTCGGTAGATGCTATGGTAGCGGTAGTATTTTCCTTCGGTAAGAGGGAAAATCTCGCAGGCAATCGGAGTTGAATTCGGTAGACAGTTCTTGAACTTCGGGAGCGACGACTTTCACTACAACGTACGGAGCTTTCCCAAGTAAAATCTCAAATTCATCGAATCCTGTTCCAAACTTGATAACAGGAGCAACATTGCGGGCTTTGCGGCTCATCGGCAGGTCGCAGGAAAAGTAAGCGTCGGGAATGCCATCGCAGAAACTTCAAAAAAAAGAAAATTCTGGTATTAATTATTTGATCAAAGCCTGTAGACCGGGTAAGTCTTTATTTAATTGATGAAGATTTAAAAGTTTTTTTTTTTAGTGAAAGTGGTGAAGATTTAATTGTGTGTTAAAGAGCAAGCGTAGCACGACACCACTTGATTTGATTTGCAACATAACAAACCAAAATCAAAAAGACACAGGTAGGAAAGTAAAGTCCAGGACCCAGTGCGGGACAAACTCTACAGCGCACAACACCTAGGTGAAACTAGTCCACCAACACACCTATTGGGGTCCGACCCCAAACGGAAATCGAAGAAAGTCCTAAGTGGTCTTCTGAACTCTCCTGTTCAAAGGGTGGCTGAACAAGTGGTTCTGAAGTCCAAGAAAAGTTGACTGTGCTATCCCAAGGGAGAAATGGGTAAAGTACGTCAACAGAAGGGTAACCTGGTCCAAAAGGGATATGGACACATCACCGATATATGAAGATAAGATTTCCTGATTTGAATGAAGAGAGAAGCATTTCCCCAGCGGAGTCGCCAGAAGCTGTCGGCGTTGTTTTGTGCGTGAAGTGCCCGTAAGAAGCTGTCGGTCGCCGGAATCAGAATCCCGTCGCCCGCTTCGAAAGGATCCTTCAACGAAAAGAAAGGAAGTCAAACTGACCTCATATTTTTCATAGTTTGAATGAAAGAGCGCTACACCTCAAGTCATGCACATATCCCGAAAGACAAACACAAGACTTAAGGGTGAGGCTCGATCAAATAAACTAAGAAATATATATCGTCCATTTGGTCTGCGAAACCAGTTTATTTGCCGACAAATTCCCCTATTTAATATGAAGAATTAAATAGGGTTTATTTTAAGCTGGGTTCGGAAAATGCTTCCTATAAGGGCAAGCCCCTATAGTTAATTACATCTTAAATGACCGAAATCATCTAAGAATACTCTTGATAAAAATCAGGAAATATTATCTTCAAGGAGGTCAAAAGGATAGGACTTTTCAACAAAATAAGATGTGGAGGTGTGCAAAAGGAGTTGGCTCAAATTTGGAATGTAGAATCCAAAGGGAGAGGAACTAGGGGATGTCAGAGGTTCGAAAGCGAGCCTCAATAACTTCTCGAACTATCCTATGATTTTGCTGACGACGACGAGCTCCACTGTTGAAGACGACCGTGGTGCCCACTATACTAGCTCCGAGCTCCTTGCTGTGAAGAGGCTGGGTTTTCTAAGGTGGCAGGTCAAAAATGTTCAATCAGGTGGCCCTATGGTCGAAGTTCTTCTAAACACCCTATGCCAATATGTTTAAGTGTTGTACAGTTTATAACAGGATATGCATATAGCACAGGAGTAGCAGTAAAGACATGCAACAATATATAATGTAACATGCTAAACAGGAACAACATGCAGTAGCAGGTATGGTACAAAAGTGACAGCTAAACAGTATAGCATGCAGTAGCAAAGTAAACAGTAAACATGCTAAACGGGTATAAACATGTTGAGCAGGAGAAAGTACCGGAAATGTAAGACATGCTAAGCAAGTATATGTACTGAAAGTAAACAGCCTAGACTAGCAGGAGTATGGGCTGAAAAGTAAAACATGTCAAGCAGGTATAAAGAAAGTAAAGACTGTCACAGGAGTACCGTATGCTTTGCTTATCCTCGGCGCGCTGTTACTTGTTTATTATTATTTTTTTTTTAATTTTCTGCAACAAATTTGTCAGTACCAAAAGAGCAGGAGTAGAAGTGGTAAGTGAAAAAAACAACCTAGCTAAACAAGGGTGCTATAGTGTGTACAAAGAAAGTAAAATCTGAAAACTCAACAGTAAAAAAAACGAAGGACAAGCTACGAGAAAACGAGGAAAATCTCGAAGAAAACTTAAGAAAGTCGGGAAAGAAAGAAAAGAAACGTCCGTAGAAAACTACGAAAACAAAACAAGACTGTAGGAAACTGCAAAAAGCACCGTGAGAAACCCACAGACGACCCGCTAAACTCATGGCGAACCATAAGAAAGCCATGGGCCTCTGGAAAGAAAGACCCGTAAGTACGGTGGTGTTTCGGACTCAGAGCTGTGCTAATGTCCGGACTTGAGTGCTGACTACTAGACCGACTTTCTGCAGAAGGCAGTCCTAATCCGACTCGAATAGCCAACCGTGGACCTTTATAAATTTTCACACACTTCATTTTGGTTTTCATGTAAACAAAACAGTCGTAGGTAAGTAGGCTGTGTAGTAGTGGAGGTAGTTTTGTATTTTTCAAACATATGTATTTTTTTTGTTTTAAAACATTTCAGTCCACAGGTTGACTACCCTAATAGGACTAGGTCTACGAACATTAGACTATCGGTAGTAGAAACCCCAAGGACGGTCGAACGGTTCCGTGATTCCTGCTCTACTCTCTACAGAGTCTCTGAGTCAGGCGGCCCCATTCTATGATTCTCGTAATTTTTCTCGTTTTGCAGTCTCATCAATGTCCCCACCGCACTTACAGCCTTGCTTGATGGCCCCATGTGCGGCTTATTTTTAGGTCGTGTTTTATTTTGAAGAGGGGTCGCCTAACAGAAATCTGTCTGCGAATTTTTAATTTAATTAAAATAAATAATTTGAAAAGTAGTATTTGATTTTGAAAATAATTTTTAAACTTGAAGGTTTTAAGATATGAGATTAAACCGACCTCACATCCCAAATAGTTTATATAAACGAGCACCGCACCACAAACCGTGTATCTATCCCTAAGGATAGACACACCGCTCGATGATGGGGCTTGATTAAATAAACTAGAAGATTAGTGACATCCGTTTGGTCCGCGAACCAATTTTATAAGCCGACAAGTTTCCCCGCTTAATATGAAAACATTAAACGGGGTTTATATTACTCGGGTTCTTTAAAATTCCCTATAAGGGCAAGCCCCTATAGTTAATTACATCTTAAGTGACGGGAATCACCTAAGAAAACTCTCGATAATAATCAATGATTCTCGCTCTCAAGAATTTCAAAGTTTAAGGTTTTCAAAGATTGAATTTTGAAGTTTCAATAGGGAATGGATCAAATTTTTAGAACATTTTGTTTTGTGAATCCAAAGGAAGAAAGGTAGGAGAAATCACTGATTCGAAGTGAACTTCGATAATTTCCCGACTATCCTATCGTTTGGCTTGAATTTAGGAAAGTCCTAATGTTTATTTGATATTTCAATCTTGCCAATTTCAATTAATTAGGGCTTATATTTGTATGATAAAATCAAACAAATAGCCTAGAAGATGTGAGGGTTTATTGTCGTATCGGACGACTACCTCGGAATCCTAAGACCGGTTAGGGCTTAATTTGCAATGCAAATGCCTAACGAAGAGTCGAGGATTTATGTTGCACTAGGCAAGCTACCTCGAAGTCCTATGGCTCGGTTGTTTTAATTCTAGGAAAGTTTTGTCGAAGTAGACTCGGGTTTTGCTGATGACGATGGTCGTGCCGCCCACCATGCTCCGAGCTCCTTGTTGTTGCAGAGGTTTAGTTTTAGAAATCATAAATCAGGAGTCGAGAAAAGTGTTTTGGTTTAGAGAAAATCTTAATTTCCAAGTGTTTTTTATGTTTTATTTAAAACAAATCTTAAAGTTGATTATAACGACACCGGTTAAGATCCCACGGTTCCATCCTTCCGCATCATTATTTTTATCTGATTCACTTAGTCCGGATGAATTTGCTAAACTCAACCGAATGAGTTCCACACTTTCATTTAGACCGTGGGAAATCCCGTTAGCAACACGTAGGTTACATCATCCGAGGTATTCCCGATCATCCAACAGGACGTTTTAGTTTAGTTGCAATTGTAGTTTTGTGTTCTCGTTTGTGATTAAATTTTGAGTTGTTTTATATTTTGAAATGTTGTGGCGGTGAATTTTATCTTGCAATGACTTTTAATTTAATTTTGGTTTCAGCTTTAGGGGCTATCCTAAAGGTGTGAGTTTTCATGCAACGGTTGTTTTATCATGCAAGAAAAATAAACGCAACTGTAATAAAGTAAATTGCAATAATGTAAATTGCAAGAAAGTAAATCGCAATAAAATAAAAGCGTACTCGGAGGGTCTTCCCGTCATCCCAAGCCGCACTTAAAACACAATTAGAATATTTAAGCAAGTTCCTAGGTAAAGCTAAGGGAAAGGTTATGGTTTTCTACCAAATTCCTAATCCTATAGTCTAGTCATTTCCTATGACGTCTAGGTTCTTTGTGTTTTGGTTTAAGGACGATTTTCTTCATCAAAGAATAATCAAATTCAATCGTTCTTATAAATATCCTATCATATCGAGAAAGTGCTTAAGAAGGATCTTAAACATCTTTTCAATATTTCTAGGATTGTTTTAAGTCCAAATGAATTTAATTATATAAATGAATCGATCGTCCGAGGTTTTCAAGTCTTGTTAACTCGCTCGATGAACTAGGACATTTGAATATCCTATGAGTGAGATAACATTTCACTCGATGTTCTATTTAGGAGTTATAATAATCAAAGCTTTCAAGGGTAAATTAGTATTCAAGTGATTTGATTTAATTTAAAGGGTTTAAATTTGGAATAGTGTTCAAGTTGTTTTATATTTAGTTTAATTTAATTTAATTTGATTTGATGTTTAATTAATTTGATTTAATTTAATTTAATTTAATTATTTAATTTAATTTAATTTAATTTAATTTAATTTAATTATTTAATTTAATTTAATTATTTAATTTAATTTAATTTAATTTTATTTAATTTAATTTAATTTAATTATTTAATTTAATTTAATTTAATTATTTAATTTAATTTAATTTAATTTGTTTAATTTAATTTAATTTAATTATTAAATTTTAAATTTAATCTTAATTTAATTTATCTTTAATTTACTTTATTTTTAATTTTAATTGAAATTAAGTCTTTTAATATTTTAAATTTGAGTTATCATTTTAATTAAAAAATTGAGTATTAGTTGATATAATTAATTTAGGGATTTTTTTAAATTAAAGAATAAATCTCTTCCTAATAAAGATCCCTTATTTTAATAATTTCAATTTTATTATTCTTCCAAATTTAATCTATTATTTAATTAAAGTTTAATCATTTTAAAATTATTTAATGGGTTCCTACCCTTTAATTATTTAAATTTCAGTCATCCAAATCAGATTAGGATCAAATATTTTACTTGTTGATTTTTTATTAAACCTAAAGTTTTAATTAAGGATTAAAGATTTTAATTACCATTTTACCCTTTAAGCTTAATAATTTCATAACTCACTAAATTGAACTCAAATGAACTTGAAATTTTTATGTGACTTTACTCATATGTCAATAAAGACATGAGAGGAGAAAATGTGATTTTTCTGTATTTAATTTATTTATATAATTATTTTTGGTGAAAAATAGAGATTTTTAAGGAAAATTTGATAACATGACCAAGGGAAAAGTTTCTGTCCTTAAGAAAATTAGGGGACATTCCTAATGACCAGAGAAGCACTTGGACCAATTTTGGTGATTTTTTGAATTATATTATTATTTATTATAATTATTTTGAGTTTTGGAGTGTTAATTAATTTAAAAATAAGATAAATGTTGAAAAATGGATTTTATATTTTTCAAAAATCTCTCTGATATTAAGGAAACCAGAGAAACAAATTTTGCAATTTTCTGATTTTTCTATGATTTATAATAATTATTTTAGTGAAAATGCTAGAAAATACATTTTTTTTAATTTTAAAATTACCCTAGGGCTTTAAAATTTAATATCTCACTAAATAGACTTAGGAAAAATGTGGGATTTGTTCCTAAGTGATTAAAATTCAAAATGTGACATTTTGGTGAATTTTATTATTTTTGTGATTTTTATTATTTTTTAATTATTAAAAATATTAAAATATTATTAAAAATCAACTTTTTTAGAAAATTGAAATTTTAATTTTCTTGGGTTCCCCTGATATCAGAGAGGCTCCAAAACCAATTTGGTGAATTTTAAAAAAAATTTTAAAAGTTATGAATTTTTAAAGTTTAAAATGGCTAAGTGGCTTAATCAACCCAATTAGTGGGGCTAACCAAGTCCAATTGACTTCAAATTTTTATGGTGGATTCCTCTGATCCTAAAGGTCAGTGGAGAATTGATTTCAAGTCAATTTGATGCCTGGTTAACTCTAATTAATTAAAGACCTATTTTAGGTGTTTAAGCCAATTAGGGTTAATCCGAGTGAATTAACTCAAGTCCTATTTTTCCTAGAGTTCTCTGGTCATAAGGAACATCACCAAATATTTCTAGAATTTATTTCACAACATGCTAATTTTTGGAATTAAAATACTCAAAACAGCAACATGCATTTGAAAAATAAATAACTTTTCACAGAGATGGCCTCGACCTTGGAAAATTCAGGGAATGTTCCCAAGTTCGAGGCTTCAAAGCCCTATGGTCTCATGCCATGGTGAATTGTATACATGCATGGAGAATTAAATGTATGCAGAGAGTAAATAAATCATAAAAAATAAAATACTTAATTAAATTAAATGATTTCTTTTCCACATTATTCTCCTCTCGTTCACCGAGCAAGAGGGTATTTTTATTTTATTTTTGTGATTTTTCTACACAAAGATATGGATTTTTGAAGTTTAGGGAATTAAATAAATAAGAAAATACCCTAATTTTCTATTTATCCACGCGGCGCCGCGTCAACCCTCGGCAGCCTCCGAAACGCCGCGCGTCGCGCTCCCATTCGACGCCGCCATCCGAGTCGGCAGCCCGGGCCCCGCGGTTCTCGTACCGTCTCCCGGTCCGACGCCATCCGAGCCGTCCGTGCGCGCGTGTATCGAATGGACTCGCATCCGTTCATCGTCCCCAAGTGTTCTCACCCGATAGCCGTCCACACTAAATCCCTAAGATCTCACTCGATTCTCAATGGATTTTTATGTTCTTATGCTCTATGGATTCGTCTTGAAGAGACGAACACATCTATACGGCTAACATGCATTGGAACTAAGGCATTTGAAATAGAGAATCTTCAAAAGCTCGGGATGAAGAGTTAGCTCATACCTTGGCTCATAGAAGTGTGGCTTCAATCCGAGAGTTGTTGCACCTTCGATCGGGTCCCGAAGAAACTCCGCATGAAGTCTCCCGGTCCGGTGAATTGTCTCAGCTATGAAAGTGACCACGCCCGATCACAAAGCTTGGAGGCCGGAGCAACCGGGTGGCCTGGAGATGGGGCTTTCAGTGGGAAACTTCTCCTCTTGGTCCAGTGAAGGTGTAGGACCGATCAATTCGAGGATTGGCTCACCGTGGCAAAGTGTCCCGGTTTCGGGTGGAATTTCGGCTGAGAAATCGGGCTCTGTTGGTGGGGATTAGGGCAAATCGACACCGGGGATCAACTCGCTCTCGGGATGGTGAAGGGTTTGAAACAATTTTGCGCAGTTTCGGCAAGGTTTGTGCTCGGCTCACCTTTGGCCGAGAGGGTGAGGGGTTTAAATAGGAGAGGGTGGAAGGCCTCCCGTGGGGAGTTAGGGCTTGGGATCAGCCTGCTCCGGTGAGGAGAAGATCAGCCATGGTGACCACTGGGGATGGGGCGACTCAAGAAGTGAGAATTTCAATGTCGGCTCACATGCGAGCTCTCGGCCATGGTGTTTTCCGGCGGCCCGGTGGCCGGCCGGCCGTGCATGGGTCACCCTCGAGGTCGGTGGGTCGTGGCTGGAGGTTTGTGCAATCAATTGGCCATGGACATGTGTAAAGGCTTTGATCCAAAGTGGAATGGGGCATGGCTAGATTTGGACCTAAATGGGTCAACCCACCCATTTGGGCTAGGTGCACCACCCAAGGCCTGGTTTTGGCCGAGGGAAAAGTGATTTGGCTCAAGCATAATCAGTAGGGTCAAGTCACCATCCAAGCACAATTAGGCTTAAGCATGGTTTAGTGGAAACATGGAAGTGGTTAATCACCTTTAGGAATTAATGAAAGAGCCTCCTCCTTTTGCCCAAAATGGCATGGTGACATGTAAAGAGGCTCTCATGGCTTGCATATGGCTTATGCATGGCTCCATGGCTCCATTTGGCTTGGGAAAAGTAAAGTCAATTTCATGGAAATGGATTTAAGGAAAATTTTGGTATTTAGGGGTGATTTGGCATGAGGCTTGATTTGGAATTATTTGATGATGAATTTAGGACTTAGGGATGATTTTAATTGAAAGTATGATGAGGGGAAATGTCATATGGGCCTTGGAAGAATTTTGGGCTTTTTTGAAAGGGTTTTAGATGGGCTTTTAAGATGGATTAGGAAAGTGGGCTCTTGAATTTTAAAATGGATTTTGGGATGAAATTTTGTAAAGAGGTTGGGCCAAATAATTATTGGGTTTAGCTCATGGATGTGTCATGAGTGACTTGAAGCAAATTTGGGCTAGTTTGGACTTGAATTGGGTTGGATTTCGAATTCTTTTGGTGAATGGGCCAATGTAGGTCAAATTGGGCTAACTTGGGCCAATGTTGGGCTAGGGTTGAAATTGATATAAAATAAATATTAAGAAATGTTTATGGGAGTGTTTCAAAGAGGTTTTGGCTTTGGTTGGGTTTTAATTTTGAGGTTTGGGCCTATTTGGGTTAGATTTGGGTTTAGGTCAAAATTGGGCTTTTTGATTTTGGGTTGAATTTGAGTAGGGTTTGGGTCAAAATCTTGGGCAAATCATGTTAGTGTTTTGTTTATGAGGATGTTAAGGAAGGTTTAGAAAAGATTTGGGGTTAATTGGAGTTGAATTGGGTTAGTTTGGGCTGAGTTTGGGTCATGGGTCCAAATTTGGGCTTTAAGGCCCAAAGTGAAATTGGATCCAAATGTCAATCAAATTGGACTTGGATTTGGTCTAAATTGGTATTGGGAATGTTGAATTGAAGTTTAGAATTGAATTGGACCAAAATTGGGGTCAATTGGGTATGTTTGGTTTGACATTGGGTCCACTTTGGGTTAAAATGGGTCAATTTGGGGGTTTTGACAAAAGTAGGGTAAATTGACAAAATTGGCCCATGGTGTAGTTGGACAAAATGAAATTGGGAATATTTGGGATTTTCTGGAATTTTCTGGGAATTTTCTGAATTTTTGGATTTTTAGGCCAAGAAGGGTATTTTGGGTATTTGGAGGGTATTGGGAGGTTTTCTTGGAATTTTTGGTATTTTTGGATATAGATGGTCAATTTGAGTGGTGTAGAAATGTTTGGGAATAATTTTGAAGAATTTTAGGTAATTTGAAAATTTTGCAAAAATTTGGGTAATTTCAATGGTTTTGGGTAGGTTTAGTAGGTGTAGGGTCCCGGGGGTCAAAAATTGAAAATTTGGGAAATTGAAGATTGGGTGAATTTGGGTGGGGTGAAATCATTTTGGTTGAGCCATGAAGCCATTTCAAGCCCATATGAGCCATGAAAGGACTCATTTCGAGGCATTCATTATGTTGTTCCTAACCCTCTTACCAAGCGGCTTAGGGGTTAAGGACCATCCATGTGAATCACCTACATGAGTCGGGAGGTCAAGTTGGGTATGGGTGTGGTTTTAGGAAGTGTGTGGAAATGTAGTGTGTAAGTGTAGTGTATAAGTGTAATGTGTGTGTAAGTCGCCTCTTCACTCGCACTGTGCCACCTGTGCAGGCATCCTAAGGCCAAAGAGTCCTATAGGAACTCATCCTTTAAACTTCCATATTTGATTTCAACCCTCTAGGTGATTAGGGGTCTATAGTCAAGTTTCATGGAGTTTGCGTGGGAGTTTAGAAGTGGTTTGAATTTCTAAAAGGCGGGTCCCAATTCTAGTCCTCTAAGATAGTCAAAGGAAAAGCCTAAGGCTAGATCCTAAGCACTAAAAAGAAGAAGGGAAGACCTCATCAAAAATGAGGTCAACAAATGGACCCCCAATAGGTGCGGTGAGCTGACGGAGCACACCGCGCGTATCGGTGTTGACCGAAGCGATCAACGAAACCAACACAGATGTCCAAGTGACGAACTTAGGACGAAGTAGAAGAGTTTCTGCTGGGGAGTGTCAAGTATATCTCTGGAACCGGAGATTTCTTGAACTCTCGCTGGGAAAGGAAAAGGAGGTAAATCCCAAATCACATGATCTGAGGGAATTTCGATTTAGATTTTATTTTGCTTCAATTTATGTTTTGATGTGTGAGTTTAAATTTTAGTTTGGAGTTTCAATTTAGATTGAAGTTTTGTCAAAATTAATTTGAGGGATTTGATTTGAAATGAAAATTAGGATTTTGAGGTTTTAGATGTAACATCTCCAACCTCGAAAGAAAATTGAATCGATTAGATTGAACCGTTGCAACGAGAAGATATCTCGTAGCAAAGTGGTGTTGGATGTAAAATCCTTAACCTCAAGAGTTTGATTTCGATTTGATGTATTTCATTGCGATAGGGAAAAGATCCTAAAGCAATGCAGTCTTGGATGTAAAATCCTCGACCCAAAAGTTGAATTTTGATGTATTTCGATGCAATAGGAAGAGAATCCTAAAGCAGCAAGGTCTTGGATGTAAAATCCTCGACCCAAAAGTTTTGAATTTTTGATGTATTTCAGAGGCACAGAAGAGAATCCTAAAGCAAGTGCAGTCTTGGATGTAAAATCCTCGACCCAAAAGTTTTGAATTTTGATGTATTTCAAGGTCAATAGAAGAGAATCCTAGCAAACGGTGCGCTTGGATGTAAAATCCTCGACCCAAAAGTTTGAATTCGATGTATTTCAAAGGCAATAGGGAAGAATCCTAAGCGATAGGTACTTGGATGTAAATCCTCGACCCAAAAGTTTGAATTTGATGTATTTCAAGGCAATAGGAAGAGAATCCTAGCAATGCGTGTCTTGGATGTAAAATCCTCGACCCAAAAGTTCGAATTTGATGTATTTCAAGGCAATAGGGAAGAATCCTAGCAAGTGCGTCTTGGATGTAAAATCCTCGACCCAAAAGTTTGAATTTGATGTATTTCAAAGTGCAATAGGAAGAGAATCCTAAAGCAAAGGCAGTCTTGGATGTAAAATCCTCGACCCAAAAGTTTGAATTTGATGTATTTCAAAGTGCAATAGGAAGAGAATCCTAAAGCAAGTGCAGCCTTGGATGTAAAATCCTCGACCCAAAAGTTTTGAATTTTGATGTATTTCAAAGGCAACAGAAGAGAATCCTAAAGCAAGTGCAGTCTTGGATGTAAAATCCTCGACCCAAAAGTTTTGAATTTTGATGTATTTCAATGCAATAGAAGAGAATCCTAAAGCAATGCAGGTCTTGGATGTAAAATCCTCGACCCAAAAGTTTTGAATTTTGATGTATTTCAAGGTGCAATAGGAAGAGAATCCTAAAGCAGTGCGATCTTGGATGTAAAATCCTCGACCTCAAGAGTTTTGAGTTTTGATGTATTTCATTGCGATAGGGAAAAGATCCTAAAGCAATGCAGTCTTGGATGTAAAATCCTCGACCTCAAGAGTTTTGAGTTTTGATGTATTTCAGTGCAATAGGAAAAGGATCCTAAAGCAGTGCAGTCTTGGATGTAAAATCCTTGACTCAAAAGGTTTGATTTTGATGTATTTCAGTGCAATAGGAAAAGGATCCTAAAGCAGTGCAGTCTTGGATGTAAAATCCTCGACCCAAAAGAGTTGAATTTGAATTTTTTGAATGAGATTTGATTTGAGATCTAGAAGATCGGATTTGAGATTTGATAGAGATTTAGAATCCGGAAAGATTGAATTTGAATTTGGAAGGATGAGTTTGAACTCGATTGAAATTTGATTTAAGATTTGATTTGAAATTTGGAAGATCAAGTTTGAAACTCGACCGAGATTGGATTTGGAATTTGATCGAGGATTTGATTTGGAATTTGTAAAGATGAAATTTGATTTGGAATTTGGAAGGATGGAATTTGAGATTTGTGTTGATTTCGTTTATCTTTTAATGGTTCAAATTTTATTTTGTTGTTTATTTAATGTTCATGTGAACTTGGTGTTTGTCATTTTTCGATTTTTTTTTAGAAAGTTTTCTTTTATTCTCTTTTTTCTCTTTTCTCGTTCTTTGTTCAAAGTTCATTTAACTTTAATGGCGTTTCCCAATCAATTTGCACAAAAGAGGTGAAGGCCAAAAACGTGACATGGTCACTTTCATTCCAATCATGTTGAAAATACGTCGTACAACTCGATCTCGGAATATATTTCATACAATCCATGTAGACTCAAAACGGATCGTGTATGATCTTTGTTGATCCATCAAAAGAATCATCTCGTCAAAAATCCATGTCCGAATAGTGAGGTACATGGTCAATAACATCACCTTCCAAGCCATCCTTGGCAAGGATGCCGACTGGATGTACATCGGAGGTGTGATATTTCCCATGTAACTCACGACTCGTAAGGCCGGAGGTTCTCTAGCTCCGGATCCGGTCGGAAATGGTAAGGTATTTTGTCGTCGTCCATCCTCCCGAAAGTAACCGAGATTCGCTCCACCGGCACCCCCGGTATGCAATGCTTTGCGATATCTCGCTCCGTTACCTTGCAGTATCATGACGGAACCCACCGGTAAAGGTATCTTTACCGGCCCTCGGAACTCACCCGGGCCTCGCTATCCGGAGGTCGGATCCGAACATGATGTTACACTCATTCAAGAAAGAGACCGTGCGTAAAGGTCCGACGAAGTCGTGATGATCAATATGTGGGGGTATGCAATCACCCCGTTTGTAGATGTTGATAATGCAACTATTGGGTATGCAATCCGCCGGCAGTACCCTCCATGTTATCAATCTTTTCACCATTCTCTTGATAACTAATGGCATCGGATCTACTCGCCCATGACGAAGTATCCCCGGTGGGTTTCCTTCCTCGTCTTCAAGAAAGTTGTAGCAAGCATCCGCATTGTATTGTGATTCTTCCTTTCCCCGGCATCCATCTCCGGGTTCCGAGTATGTGTTTTCCCTCAGCGGCCTCGCTCGGCCCATTCTTTTCGCATCCCGGATACAGATCCACGATTTGCTGTTGTTCATACTCCGAGAATACGTCGGTGTGTAGCTCGAGGCCTTCTAGTATGTCGATTCTTCTTCCTTTAATTCTCTCGAAGTATTCGAAAGTTTTCTTTTCAACATTCCGCATCCTCTCCAGCTCGTATTCCGGAATGATCCGCTGCATGGCGAGGCCTTGTGACGTATTGTGGGATATATGGTTCAATCCCTTCACGTTCCCCCGCATACCTCGGCTCCTCGTGGATGATGCCCGTCGGGACATCCCCCGGGGTTGCTTCGCAACAAGGTCATGCACCGCTCGGTGGTTCTATCCGGTGGCGTGGTAGCCTTCTTTCTTCCGATCTTCTCGGAGATTTCCCCGGTTCTTTCGTTATTCTAGGAGCCGGCCTCCTTTTTCGTGTTCCCGGTGAACCGGTGTCCTCGAAATGTATGTGCCGGCATTAGCAATTGCCTCATCGCGCCGGTCCGCGGCTAGTTTTGTTAACATTTTACGGATGCGGCGATTCTTATTTCTTCGTTGCGTGGCCGCGAGAGTAGCCCTCCGAACTTCTTGCATCTCTCGGCGGCGCGGCGCCGACAAGCCCGCCCTCCGCCGTAGTGACTACGGACTTCATTTTCTTGTCTTCTTCGGTGTTTGCTTTTCTTTTCTTGTTGTTGGATTGGTGGCTTGGGCCACCCACTTTCATCACTCGTCCGCCCGGGTAGTTCTTCTCGGTTAACCGGGACCCAGTCACTTTCCTCGTATCGTAGGCCCGCCGGTGCGAAATCCGAGTCAATCTCGATTATCGCTCCATCTTTCACCCTCTTTTCATCGAGTGCAAGGCTTACGCCATTCTTAAAGTTCAAGACCAACCGCCCGTTCGACATTTCCCCGCGAAAAGACAAGGAAAAGGATCAGGGGCTGTACTAAGAACAAGAACATTAAGAAAATGTTTATTAAAGATACATTTTTTCATTATTCTTATATTTTGAAATTTAACAGGAATGAAGTAGGATAAGATGAGGGAAGAGATTTTGATTTGAAAAAGGAAACAAGGAAAACTTAATTATCATGATTTTATTTATCTTAGCACATTTTATTATTTTTTGGGTTCGGACCCAATCACAAGTAATTACTTCACCCGTGTTTCTTAGGGATGAAGAATTCATTCCTTCGAAACATCGTGTAGCGTAATATTTTTTCAAGTATCGTCCGTTGATCGGAAGCATATGTCGTTCTCCCCGGCAATTCACTAACCGGTAGGAACCTCCCGAGTATACCGCTTCAACCACAAACGGTCCTTCCCAAGTGGGTTCAAATTTTCCTCCTATCTTGCGGTGTGCAAGAATAGGTCTCTTGAGAACGAGAACTAAGTCACCAACTTTCAAGGTTCTCGGGCGGACCAGCTTGTCATGGGCTTGAACCATCTTAGCTTGATATAGTTCTAAATTCCGTTGCGCCGCAAGTCTTTTCCCTTCCAAGCTTTCTAATTCTTCGAGTCGTAATCCGGCGTTTTCTTCGTCGTGATCTTGTTTGCAATCGCAATTCCGAGTGAAGGAAGCCGAACCTCTAAAGGTAACACCGCCTCGGACCCATACACCGCAGCGTAAGGTGTAGCTTCGAGTAGGGGTTCGAAGGTTGTCCGGTAGGCCCATAAGGCTTCTAACAATTTCTCGTGCCAATTTCTCTTATTATCGTCCAAGGTTTTCTTTAAGATTTGAACGAGAGTTTTATTAAAAGCCTCGCCGAGGCCGTTTGCTCTCGGGTAGTAAATTGTCGAGTATCGCCAGCCGATTCCGTGTCTCCCGACAAAATTGTTGATTTGTGTGCTTCGAATGCCGACCCATTATCCGAGATGATCCCGCGCGGCACTCCGAAACGGTAGACAACTTGGTTCTTGAAAACCGTAGCACGTGGTGTGCTTTCACTTCTCTAAGTGGAACCGCTTCGCCCACTTGGAAAAGTAATCCGTAGCCGCAAGAATGAAACGATGTCCTTTTGAAGATGGTGGTTCTATCGGACCCACTATATCCGTGCCCCAACATTCAAATGGCCACGACGCAATTGTCGGGTGTAGCACATTTGGAGGTTGATGTAGAACCACTCCGTGCACTCGGCATTGGTGACGCCTCTCGGCGATTTTCATGCGTCGGTCATCATCGAGGGCCGTAGTACCCTAGTCTTTTAATTTTCATTTTCATCTTTGGACCCGACCGGTGAGCGCCTACGCAGTCCCGAATGCACCTCTTTAACAATTTCACGGGCCTCGGACCCGCTTAGGCACCTTAGCCACATTTCGATCAAAAGACCTTCGTATAATGTGTTGTTTATTAATGCGTAGGACGAGTTCTTTTCTTGATCCGATGGGCCGACGACCTATCGTCCGGTAGCTTTCCCGTTTGCGGTGTAGTTCATCAATGGCCGTCGCCAATCTTCTCGTGTTTTCCGTCACTACCGCAACCGATTCTTTTTCTTTGCCGATTTGTGTACCGTGTCTATGTCGAGCCGTGATAGGACTCGACGTCCGTGAACCGACACTTCCACCGATTCATCTTGCAAACAGTGCAAATTCTTTTGCGAGACGGGCTAAAGCATCTGCTAAAGCATTCTCTTTTCTAGGAATTTTGTAGATTGTCACATTTGGAATCTGTTCCAACAACTTGTATGGCATACCGGAAGTACCGTTCGAGTCTTGGTTTAAAAATTCCGTATTGTCCGACGATCCGTTGAATGATTAACCGTGAATCCCCGTAGATGTTGATGTCTCGTTATCCCCATTCGAATGGTTAATTCCAATCCCGTTATGAGGGCTTCGTATTCCGCTTCGTTGTTTGTACACGGTTCTCGTCAAGTGGTAGGAGTATCTTAACATCCCCCGCTCCGGTGTTATAAAGATTAGCCCGATTCCCGCCTTACCGGCACTATCACTTGCGATTCTTCGTCTTTGTGTGCCGAAGATGCTCCGTCGAAATACAATTCCCAACGTCGATCATCGTGGTCTTCTAGGCTCATTATTTGTTCATCCGGCGCATCGTCATCGAGAGGAGATTCGGCCGCAAAGGGTGTGTCTGCGAGGAAGTCTGCTAAGACTTGTCCCTTTACGCACGCAGAGGCACGAAAGTTATATCGAATTGCAATAATATCATCGACCATCCGGCAAGTCCGCCGGAAAGTGTTGGACGGGTCATCAAGTATTGCAATGGATTAAACTTCGAGATCGAGTTGACCTTATGAGAAAGCATGTAATGCCCGAGCTTTCGAGCGGCGAAGATCGTGGCCAAACAATGCTTTTCAATTGCGGGATACCTTACCTCCGTCGGAAGTAAACGACGGCTTAAGTAGTAAAGAGCATTTTCTTTATCCTCATCATCGACTCTGCCAACAGGCTCCGAGGAGTCGTCTAGAGCCGCGGTGTAAAGTATCGCCGGTCTACTCCGAGATCGGGGTCGCTAAGACAAGAGGTGTCATTAAATATTGTTTAATGTCTTCGAAGGCCTTCTGGCATTTCTCTTCCCAAATAAATTTGGCGTCCTTTTTAACTAGTGCCGAGAAAGGCCGACACCTACCCGACAGTGTTCGAGATAAAGCGTCGAAGATATGCCGACTTCCCTTGAAAAGATCGTAGTTGTTTTAAGGTTTTGGGAGGCGGCATTTCTAAGATGGCTTTAATCTTCTCCGGTCGATTTCAATTCCACGATGTCGGACAACGAATCCTAAGAATTTCCCGGAGGTGACGCCGAAGGCGCATTTTAAGGGATTCATCTTAAGGTTAAATTGTCTTAATCGTTCGAAAACAATTCTCAAATCATACAGGTGGTTTTCCTTTACTTTGCTTTCGATGACGACATCGTCCACGTAGCACTCGACTTGATTGTGGATGAGATCATCAAAAATTCTTGTCATTGCTCTTTGGTAAGTTGCTCTCGCGTTCTTCGATCCGAATGGCATCACCGTGTAACAAAATACTCCGATCGGCGTTCGAATGCTCGTAAGCTTTTCATCTTCTCGGAGCCATTTTTATCTCGGTTGTATCCCGAAGATCCATCCATGAATGAGAATATTTCATGTGTCGAAGCAATATCGATCATCGGCTCCGGAATCGGTAGAGGGAATTCATCTTTTGGACATGCCTTGTTTAAATCTCTCGAAGTCCACACAAATTCCGATCCGACCATTCTTCTTCTCGACCGGCACCACATTGGCTAACCAGTGTCGGGTATTGTTCTTCACGGACAAATTTAGCGTCTATTAGCTTTTTAACTTCGGCTATGACTTGTTGTTCGATTTCCAGACGCATTCTTCCGGGACCTTGTCCGACCGGAACGTAGTAGGATCCACTCCTAGCTTATGGACCGCAACCTCCGGGGCTAATCCCGGCATTTCATCGTAGCTCCAAGCAAAACAAGTCTTTAAATTCCATTAATAACTTGATTATTTCTTCGGAGTCTTCTTTATCGAGTAAGGAGCTAACAAAGGTAGGTCTAGGCTCTTCGCTAGTACCCAAGTTAACTTCCGTTAACTCATCTATCGTAGATTTGATTTCTTCTTCGAATTCGGTGGAGCGTCTCCAATTTGTAAATCTTCGAGTTCGTCCGTAGTTTCCATGCAGTTTTCATTGGACTTGCAAGTGACAACCAAGCAAAATTCAGCATCGTCAACCGACCCTACCGTGCCGAATCCGAGTCCATACTTTGAATCGGGAGGACGGCCGAGTTATTCCATAACTTTTCAAAATGTTGTGATTGGCCTTTTGTCCATTGTCGAGGTAAGAAACCACGTTGAATTAAATTTTGAACACAGGAGAGTACCACTCAAAAGGTAATTCCATTAATTCTCGATGAAGTGACATCTTCGAATTGTACATTATTTTCGACTCTGGAGGAAGAAGCACCACGGTAGAATTTGATCGGCTTTGCACCGTCACTACGTACCTCTTTGACCTCCATACCCTCGATCTTATTAGAATGGATCGGAGTTAGGGTCATAGTATGTACGTAGTGGTTAATCTTCTCGTACATTGATTTGTATTCTTCGTTCTTTTCATCTTCGAGGGAGATCTTGAATTGCGGCTTCTTCTGACTTATTGTCGCTGCTTCTTGCTTGATTTCTTTTTCTTCTTCGTAACTATCATCCCAATCAACATTGATGGTTGGTTTCTTCCGTCCAATTGTCCTAGTGTCTCTACCACGGCCTCGTCCCCGGCCTCGACCTCGGATGCGAGTTGTGGAGAAACCTTCACCATCTCGCCGAAGGGAGTGGTGAGTGATCGTTGGACTAGAACTTCGTGTTCTTCGTTGTCCCGAACTTTCTTTTCTTTATTTGTTACGGTGTCTCCGGAGAAGATTGTTTTCTTTGGCGGTGCATAATAAGCCGCATCTTCATGGATTCCAATTTCATGTACGGAGAATGGTTGTAAGTCTCCTTTGATGCACCGTTCCCCTCCATCGTAATATTTGATGCACCGATGCAGAGATGATGGTACCATCCCGTTTTCATGTATCCATGGTCGGCCCAAGAGAGCGTTGAACGACGTTTCGAATCGATTATATGAAATTTTGCGGTTGTCTTTGCTAAATCACCGGTCTTCATCGAGTAGCGTTATTGACCCGAGGGCTCTTTCTCCTTTCTCGGTCGAATCCTCTTAATAACATTTTGTCGGCCTCGAGCTCACGAGCATCAATTTCCAAGTATGCTAGTGTTCGAAGACTCATTATATTGATTGATGCTCCCGGATCCACCAATACTCCGGAGAGCGTAAACTTCCCAATTGTAACCGAAATGTACAACGGTCGGTCGTGATCCGCCGTCCCAAGTAGTAGGTCATTGTCCGTGAAGGTAACACCTCGCCGTTCCTTTAACGAGCAAACCTCATCCAAGGAATCTCCGGCCATTCGAGCTAAGCAAATTTCCGGATCAAGTAAGGCCTCGATCGAGCTTCTCTCATCTCCTTTGATAAGATGAGAGCATCGTAGATGCTCGGCTTGGCCGGTAGTTTCCTAAGATGGGCTAGCACGTTGTAGTCCACTTTGTTCTCCCCGCGTCTCGCCTTCTTCTCGAATGGGTATTTCTTCCGCCGGGGTTGGTTCTTCTTGAACAACCACCGCTTCCTTTGTCTTTTGGACCCATTCTCGGAGGTAGGACTTTTCCACTTCTTAGGTCGACTTCGTAATTTCTTCGAATCTAGTATTGAGTTTGCTCGGTGTCTCCTCCCGAATCGGAATGACCGGCTCTTCCGGATTATCTTCCAAATCGAAGGCTCTAACTCTATTATAACCGGAGCTCCTCGAAACTCGCAGCATAGATCCGTTGCTTGTTGAACTCTCGTAGCCTCCTCGATGGATGCCTTCTTCGTCATTTTGATCGTCGAGATCTTGTATGATTTGAGAATTGTTGTTGGTATCGAAATCGACGCCCGGATTGTCGCTAGTTACGTAATCGTTAGAAACAGTCAAAACGTAGCCAACGCCATCACCCTTATCATTATATGATCCCACCGAAGTGAACAGATAATCATACAAAATCGAGGTTCGAGGGATTTCTCCCCCGAATCGGAAACAACTATCCTAGGATAAGCAGCCCCTAGTCTAGCCTTAGGAATCTCGGTCCCCTCTTCTTCGTCAATTTTCTTCTTCTCTTCGATTGTCTCCTCGTTGAGGTGGTTCTTCTATCGCAAGTGATAAGTATCGGCTTAACTGTGTCTCGAACTCGAATCGAAGCTCGCACCGAAGCGGTTCGGATGTTGTCTAAAATCTTCTTCGAAGATCTCGTCCGAGCGGTAGTCCATCCATCGTCGCTGCATAGGGATCTATCGGAATGACGGGATCGGCTGAGATAACATCGACGGAACCTCCTTTCCGGGGTTCCTTCATGTACTCCTTCGGGATTGTTATATTTCCTTTCCGAAGGTTGTCGTTGAGCCAACTTTTGAAGGTAATGCGCTCTTCTATCTTGTGCCCAAGCATCCGATGGTAGGGGCAAAAGTTGGGATCACCTTTCTTGTTGACTTCCTCCGGTCTTTCGGGCTCTGGCACTCGGAAATCTGGAGTTTTCATTAAGCTACGGAACATCTTTGGTATCGCTTCATTTTTGAACGGATATTCTCTCGCTCGAAGCTCCCTCAATGTACGTTGCGGACGAGACGGTTGTTCATACTCGCGGAGACGACCGATAGCCGGACCGGGGTTGCTCGGTAATTTTGTTGTGGTTGCTCGCGGCCGTTCGGTGGTATTTGCATCGGTTGTTTGCCTTTGTCAACTCGCCGCAACGACCCTGCATTTCTTTTCGAAAGTCTTCACCGGCTTCGCTTGTCCGTCTTGTCGGCAAAACTTAATTGCTTCGCCTCTTCTTGCAAGCTTCCGGCCTTGCTTAACAACTTCTCAAAAGTCTTAATAGTGAATCCTCGAGGAGAAGTGCTATCGGGCCGTGAATGCTTTTAAGCAAGATGCCGATCGCATGTTGTTCTTGCAGCTTGTGGTTCACACTTCATGCTTAAATTTCTCCATCGAAGTATGTAATCCACCAAAGTTTCATTCGGCCTTTGTTTCTCTACCACTAAATCACCTATAGTGATGTGGTGCCGAGCTCCGCAAATCGCTTAATGAAGAGGCTCTCTAGCTCGAGAATGTCTTTACTGATCCGTTGGGTAACTCCGCATACCGGCCGAAGGCGATCCTCGACAGATCGCTAACAAACCGTCGGAAGAGTAGCGCATCGCTCCCGCCGCATTGCAACAACCGGCACGAAAGTGTGCAACATGCTCGTCGGGGGTTCCCGGTTCCGTCGAAGGTCTTAAACGGAGGTGGTACGAAGCCCTTTGGGTATTGGACATCGTCGAATTCTTCCGGGTAAGGTCTACCCGTCCGAATAGATGTCCCGTTCTTCGATTGTGCTAGGGCTTCTCGCACTCGCCGTTCTACCAAGTTCTTGATATCCTTTTCGTGGATCATACTTTGTGTTGTATCCTTTTTCGACTCGGTCATCCCCATTGACGGATGTAATTTCCTTTCCTCCGTCTACGATGTGAATGACTTCGGGGGTGTCTCTCTATGTGGTTGTACTTGACTTTGGAGAGTGGCTAGAGCTATGGCCATCTCTTCCATCCTCTTCGCCATTCGAGCGATCGTGTCGTCCTTTTCCCGAAGCCGTCTCTTCATCGCTCCGGCTCCTCTCTTCTGCGCGGCCGCAGGAGCACCTCGAGAAGATGATGAAGCTCGTGTCTCAACCATGTTGATTTCTCGCATATTCGTTGTCCATGAATTCCGATGAGTCGATCTCATCTCCGAACTTTTCTTCTCTTTCTTTTGCCAACCGTCGGATGTCGGTTCTCAACTTTTCCATGGCATCTTCTAGTGGAGCTTTCGTGTATCTTTGTGGTTGTCATGCGATGGTTGCCGGTCCTTTTTCACGAGTCTCCTTCATCGCAAGAAGCACTTTCTTCGCATTCCAGCCTCCCGGCGAGACTTTCTTTCTCGGCCGCTCGTTTCGGCCTCAATCGCCCCGTAGTGGGACGCCACACCATCCTTCTAGCAGCAGAAGGTCTATGACCGCATGTTCTATCGGCCAAATGCCGGAAGGTGGTATCCTCCCTAATCCGTAACCCCGATACTACGACAGCGGGCTAGCCTTCATTCTCTTGCTCGGCTTTTCTATCATGACGGCGGGTTCTACTCGAGGCCCAAGACGGGATTCGATCGGCACCCGCCCTATCCTTCGTAGAATTTCCGACACGGGGCGCTTTTCCTTCTTTGCTAGCTTTTCTACCAAAGTTTGCAATCGAGCAAACGGCGTAGTTCGATTCTTTTCTTGCGGCTATCGTTGTAGTATGCGGGCCGTGGTAATGTGGCAGCAATCTTTCGAACATTCTCTTCATCCTCTCGCGGCGGAGAGGGGATGGAACCTCGCTTCCTCCCAAAAGTGGTATGTAGTCGAGCAATGGTGTATATTCTGGTAGCGGTGTATATTCTGGCAACTCTGGAATTTCCTCCAGGAAGGCAATCTCAGCAGCTCTGGCCTCTCTGGCGATCCTTCTATTTCTATTTCTTCTTCGGGTCTTTGTCAGCGAAGGAATCTTCGAACTGGACCCGATTTCGAAGACGAAGGTCTTACAGGAAGATCCGTACCCTCCACGGTAACAGTGTTTACCATAGTTCCGGATTCCTTTCCCTTCGATTTGCGTGAAGTCGGGGTAGGTGCAGTAAACAACTAGACCAGATGGGGGTAGTGAGAACGGTCCTCCCGCTGGACAAGCAGACTCCTCCTAGTCGGGACCCTTTGCAGGGAGGAAACTCTTGGGTCGACCTAAGGTTGAACTCGCAGCGTGGTTCCTCGGCTTCATATACCTTGTTTGTCGCTGCAAAGAGGGAGACGTCGGTGACCTCGACGTTCGTGTTTTCAAACCCCCGTCCAAATCGGATGACCCCATTGTCGGGCAGCTTCATCCTTATAGACAGTCGAAGTCCAGATCCGTTGGTGAAGGAGAAAATCGGCTTCGGGGCTTCCATTTCGCAGGGTAGATTCCGGTTGTCGGCCTCAAGTTATGCTTCTTTTCTTCAGACGAAAAGAAAGGAATTGAAAAGAGTCCGAACTCATTTTTTGTTCATGTATTTATAAGAAGGAATTATTTGTTAAAAGAATCATTTATTAGAGGGTTTTGTTTATTTAGAACGGAACGTTCAAAGGTGTAGAGAAGGTAAGGAAACCGATTCGGAAGGAAAAGAAAGTCTTAAGCAAGACTTCCCGACTCGAAGGATCACTCCTAAACTAACACCTATCGGGGTCCACCCCACCTCGTAAATGAGGTAAAGGATCTCGGAACCTCTCCGTTTAGGGGTGTCTAAACAAGTGGCTCCTAAATCCGAGAGAATGTTGGCTATACTTGTTCAAGATAGAAATGAACATAGTATTCCAACGGAAAGAAGGGTAGTTCGATCCATTAGGGACATGGATATACTACCGATTTTTGAAAGCGAATTATTCGATTATAATGGAGAGAGGAATATTCCTCAAGTGAGTCGCCGTAAATCTCGTGCGGCTTATTTTTAGGTCGTGTTTTATTTTGAAGAGGGGTCGCCTAACGAAATCGTCGGCGAATTTTTAATTTAATTAAAATAAATAATTTGAAAAGTAGTATTTGATTTTGAAAATAATTTTTAAACTTGAAGGTTTTAAGATATGAGATTAAACCGACCTCACATCCCAAATAGTTTATATAAACGAGCACCGCACCACAAACCGTGTATCTATCCCTAAGGATAGACACACCGCTCGATGGTGGGGCTCGATTAAATAAACTAGAAGATTAGTGACATCCGTTTGGTCCGCGAACCAATTTTATAAGCCGACAAGTTTCCCCGCTTAATATGAAAACATTAAACAGGGTTTATATTACTCGGGTTCTTTAAAATTCCCTATAAGGGCAAGCCCCTATAGTTAATTACATCTTAAGTGACGGGAATCACCTAAGAAAACTCTCGATAATAATCAATGATTCTCGCTCTCAAGAATTTCAAAGTTTAAGGTTTTCAAAGATTGAATTTTGAAGTTTCAATAGGGAATGGATCAAATTTTTAGAACATTTTGTTTTGTGAATCCAAAGGAAGAAAGGTAGGAGAAATCACTGATTCGAAGTGAACTTCGATAATTTCCCGACTATCCTATCGTTCGGCTTGAATTTAGGAAAGTCCTAATGTTTATTTGATATTTCAATCTTGCCAATTTCAATTAATTAGGGCTTATATTTGTATGATAAAATCAAACAAATAGCATCTAGAAGATGTGAGGGTTTATTGTCGTATCGGACGACTACCTCGGAATCCTAAGACCTGGTTAGGGCTTAATTTGCAATGCAAATGCCTAACGAAGAGTCGAGGATTTATGTTGCACTAGTGCAAGCTACCTCGAAGTCCTATGGCTCGGTTGTTTTAATTCTAGGAAAGTTTTCTTGAAGTAGACTCGAGTTTTGCCGATGACGATGGTCGTGCCGCCCACCATGCTCCGAGCTCCTTGTTGTTGCAGAGGTTTAGTTTTAGAAATCATAAATCGAGAGTTGAGAAAAGTGTTTTGGTTTAGAGAAAATCTTAATTTCCAAGTGTTTTTTATGTTTTATTTAAAACAAATCTTAAAGTTGATTATAACGACACCGGTTAAGATCCCACGGTTCCATCCTTCCGCATCATTATTTTTATCGGATTCACTTAGTCCGTATGAATTTGCTAAACTCAACCGAATGAGTTCCACACTTTCATTTAGACCGTGGGAAATCCCGTTAGCAACACGTAGGTTACATCATCCGAGGTATTCCCGATCATCCAACAGGACGTTTTAGTTTAGTTGCAATTGTAGTTTTGTGTTCGTTTGTGATTAAATTTTCGAGTTGTTTTATATTTTGAAATGTTGTGGCGGTGAATTTTATCTTGCAATGACTTTTAATTTAATTTTGGTTTCAGTTTTAGGGGCTATCCTAAAGGTGTGAGTTTTCATGCAACAGCTTGTTTTATCATGCAAGAAAAATAAACGCAATTAGCAATAAAGTAAATTGCAATAATGTAAATTGCAAGAAAGTAAATCGCAATAAAATAAAAGCGTACCCGGAGGGTCTTCCCGTCATCCCAAGCCGCACTTAAAACACAATTAGAATATTTAAGCAAGTTCCTAGGTAAAGCTAAGGGAAAGGTTATGGTTTTCTACCAAATTCCTAATCCTATACCTAGTCATTTCCTATGACGTCTAGGTTCTTTAGTGTTTTGGTTTAAGGACGATTTTCTTCATCAAAGAATAATCAAATTCAATTGTTCTTATAAATATCCTATCATATCGAGAAAGTGCTTAAGAAGGATCTTAAACATCTTTTCAATATTTCTAGGATTGTTTTAAGTCCAAATGAATTTAATTATATAAATGAATCGATCGTCCGAGGTTTTCAAGTCTTGTTAACTTGCTTCGATGAACTAGGACATTCGAATATCCTATGAGTGAGATAACATTTCACTTGATGTTCTATTTAGGAGTTATAATAATCAAAGCTTTCAAGGGTAAATTAGTATTCAAGTGATTTGATTTAATTTAAAGGGTTTAAATTTGGAATAGTGTTCAAGTTGTTTTATATTTAGTTTAATTTAATTTAATTTGATTTGATGTTTAATTAATTTGATTTAATTTAATTTAATTTAATTATTTAATTTAATTTAATTTAATTTAATTTAATTTAATTATTTAATTTAATTTAATTATTTAATTTAATTTAATTTAATTATTTAATTTAATTTAATTTAATTATTTAATTTAATTTAATTTAATTATTTAATTTAATTTAATTTAATTTAATTTAATTTAATTTAATTTTAATTAATTTAATTTAATTGTTTAATTTAATTTAATTTAATTATTAAATTTAATTTAATCTTAATTTAATTTATCTTTAATTTACTTTATTTTTAATTTTAATTGAAATTAAGTCTTTTAATATTTTAAATTTGAGTTATCATTTTAATTAAAAAATTGAGTATTAGTTGATATAATTAATTTAGGGATTTTTTTAAATTAAAGAATAAATCTCTTCCTAATAAAGATCCCTTATTTTAATAATTTCAATTTTATTATTCTTCCAAATTTAATCTATTATTTAATTAAAGTTTAATCATTTTAAAATTATTTAATGGGTTCCTACCCTTTAATTATTTAAATTTCAATCATCCAAATCAGATTAGGATCAAATATTTTACTTGTTGATTTTTTATTAAACCTAAAGTTTTAATTAAGGATTAAAGATTTTAATTACCATTTTACCCTTTAAGCTTAATAATTTCATAACTCACTAAATTGAACTCAAATGAACTTGAAATTTTTATGTGACTTTACTCATATGTCAATAAAGACATGAGAGGAGAAAATGTGATTTTTCTGTATTTAATTTATTTATATAATTATTTTTGGTGAAAAATAGAGATTTTTAAGGAAAATTTGATAACATGACCAAGGGAAAAGTTTCTGTCCTTAAGAAAATTAGGGGACATTCCTAATGACCAGAGAAGCACTTGGACCAATTTTGGTGATTTTTTGAATTATATTATTATTTATTATAATTATTTTGAGTTTTGGAGTGTTAATTAATTTAAAAATAAGATAAATGTTGAAAAATGGATTTTATATTTTTCAAAAATCTCTCTGATATTAAGGAAACCAGAGAAACAAATTTTGCAATTTTCTGATTTTTCTATGATTTATAATAATTATTTTAGTGAAAATGCTAGAAAATACATTTTTTTTAATTTTAAAATTACCCTAGGGCTTTAAAATTTAATATCTCACTAAATAGACTTAGGAAAAATGTGGGATTTGTTCCTAAGTGATTAAAATTCAAAATGTGACATTTTGGTGAATTTTATTATTTTTGTGATTTTTATTATTTTTTAATTATTAAAAATATTAAAATATTATTAAAAATCAACTTTTTTAGAAAATTGAAATTTTAATTTTCTTGGGTTCCCCTGATATCAGAGAGGCTCCAAAACCAATTTGGTGAATTTTAAAAAAAATTTTAAAAGTTATGAATTTTTAAAGTTTAAAATGGCTAAGTGGCTTAATCAACCCAATTAGTGGGGCTAACCAAGTCCAATTGACTTCAAATTTTTATGGTGGATTCCTCTGATCCTAAAGGTCAGTGGAGAATTGATTTCAAGTCAATTTGATGCCTGGTTAACTCTAATTAATTAAAGACCTATTTTAGGTGTTTAAGCCAATTAGGGTTAATCCGAGTGAATTAACTCAAGTCCTATTTTTCCTAGAGTTCTCCGGTCATAAGGAACATCACCAAATATTTCTAGAATTTATTTCACAACATGCTAATTTTTGGAATTAAAATACTCAAAACAGCAACATGCATTTGAAAAATAAATAACTTTTCACAGAGATGGCTTCTCGACCTTGGAAAATTCAGGGAATGTTCCCAAGTTCGGAGGCTTCAAAAGCCCTATGGTCTCATGCCATGGTGAATTGTATACATGCATGGAGAATTAAATGTATGCAGAGAGTAAATAAATCATAAAAAATAAAATACTTAATTAAATTAAATGATTTCTTTTCCACATTATTCTCCTCTGTTCACCGAGCAAGAGGGTATTTTTATTTTATTTTTGTGATTTTTCTACACAAAGATATGGATTTTTGAAGTTTAGGGAATTAAATAAATAAGAAAATACCCTAATTTTCTATTTATCCACGCGGCGCCGCGTCAACCCTCGGCAGCCTCCGAAACGCCGCGTGTCGCGCTCCCATTCGACGCCGCCATCCGAGTCGGCGGCCGGGCCCCGCGGTTCTCGTACCGTCTCCTGGTCCGACGCCATCTGAGCCGTCCGTGCGCGCGTGTATCGAATGGACGGCATCCGTTCATCGTCCCCAAGTGTTCTCACCCGATAGCCGTCCACACTAAATCCCTAATATCTCACTCGATACTCAATGGATTTTTATGTTCTTATGCTCTATGGATTCGTCTTGAAGAGACGAACACATCTATACGGCTAACATGCATTGGAACTAAGGCATTTGAAATAGAGAATCTTCAAAAGCTCGGGATGAAGAGTTAGCTCATACCTTGGCTCGTAGAAGTGTGGCTTCAATCCGAGAGTTGTTGCACCTTCGATCGGGTCCTAGCAGAACTCCGCATGAAGTCTCCCGGTCCGGTGAATCGTCTAGCTATGAAAGTGACCACGCTCGATCACAAAGCTTGGAGGCCGGAGCAACCGGGTGGCCTCGGAGATGGGGCTTTCAGTGGGAAACTTCTCCTCTTGGTCCAGCTGAAGGTGTAGGACCGATCAATTTGAGGATTGGCTCACCGTGGCAAAGTGTCCTGGTTTTGGGTGGAATTTCGGCTGAGAAATCGGGCTCGTTGGTGGGGATTAGGGCAAATCGACACCTGGGATCAACTCGCTCTCGGGATGGTGAAGGGTTTGAAACAATTTTGGCGTAGTTTCGGCAAGGTTTGTGCTTGGCTCACCTTTGGCCGAGAGGGTGAGGGGTTTAAATCAGGAGAGGGTGGAAGGCCTCCCGGGGGAGTTAGTGGCTTGGGATCGACCTGCTCTCGGTGAGGAGAAGATCAGCCATGGTGACCACTAGGGATGGGGCAGCTCGGCAAGTGAGAATTTCAATGTTGGCTCACATGTGAGCTCTCGGCCATGGTGTTTTCCGGCGGCCCGGTGGCCGGCCGGCTGTGCATGGGTCACCCTCGAGGTCGAGTGGGTCAGGGTTGGAGGTTTGTGCAATCAATTGGCCATGGACATGTGTAAAGGCTTTGATCCAAAGTGGAATGGGGCATGGCTAGATTTGGACCTAAATGGGTCAACCCACCCATTTGGGCTAGGTGCACCACCCAAGGCCTGGTTTTGGCTGAGGGAAAAGTGATTTGGCTCAGCATAATCAGTAGGGTCAAGTCACCATCCAAGCACAATTAAAGCTTAAGCATGGTTTAGTGGAAACATGGAAGTGGTTAATCACCTTTAGGAATTAATGAAAGAGCCTCCTCCTTTTGCCCAAAATGGCATGGTGACATGTAAAGAGGCTCTCATGGCTTGCATATGGCTTATGCATGGCTCCATGGCTCCATTTGGCTTGGGAAAAGTAAAGTCAATTTCATGGAAATGGATTTAAGGAAAATTTTGGTATTTAGGGGTGATTTGGCATGAGGCTTGATTTGGAATTATTTGATGATGAATTTAGGACTTAGGGATGATTTTAATTGAAAGTATGATGAGGGGAAATGTCATATGGGCCTTGGAAGAATTTTGGGCTTTTTTGAAAGGGTTTTAGATGGGCTTTTAAGATGGATTAGGAAAGTGGGCTCTTGAATTTTAAAATGGATTTTGGGATGAAATTTTGTAAAGAGGTTGGGCCAAATAATTATTGGGTTTAGCTCATGGATGTGTCATGAGTGACTTGAAGCAAATTTGGGCTAGTTTGGACTTGAATTGGGTTGGATTTGAATTCTTTTGGTGAATGGGCCAATGTAGGTCAAATTGGGCTAACTTGGGCCAATGTTGGGCTAGGGTTGAAATTGATATAAAATAAATATTAAGAAATGTTTATGGGAGTGTTTCAAAGAGGTTTTGGCTTTGGTTGGGTTTTAATTTTGAGGTTTGGGCCTATTTGGGTTAGATTTGGGTTTAGGTCAAAATTGGGCTTTTTGATTTTGGGTTGAATTTGAGTAGGGTTTGGGTCAAAATCTTGGGCAAATCATGTTAGTGTTTTGTTTATGAGGATGTTAAGGAAGGTTTAGAAAAGATTTGGGGTTAATTGGAGTTGAATTGGGTTAGTTTGGGCTGAGTTTGGGTCATGGGTCCAAATTTGGGCTTTAAGGCCCAAAGTGAAATTGGATCCAAATGTCAATCAAATTGGACTTGGATTTGGTCTAAATTGGTATTGGGAATGTTGAATTGAAGTTTAGAATTGAATTGGACCAAAATTGGGGTCAATTGGGTATGTTTGGTTTGACATTGGGTCCACTTTGGGTTAAAATGGGTCAATTTGGGGGTTTTGACAAAAGTAGGGTAAATTGACAAAATTGGCCCATGGTGTAGTTGGACAAAATGAAATTGGGAATATTTGGGATTTTCTGGAATTTTCTGGGAATTTTCTGAATTTTTGGATTTTTAGGCCAAGAAGGGTATTTTGGGTATTTGGAGGGTATTGGGAGGTTTTCTTGGAATTTTTGGTATTTTTGGATATAGATGGTCAATTTGAGTGGTGTAGAAATGTTTGGGAATAATTTTGAAGAATTTTAGGTAATTTGAAAATTTTGCAAAAATTTGGGTAATTTCAGCGGTTTTGGGTAGGTTTAGTAGGTGTAGGGTCCCGGGGTCAAAAATTGAAAATTTGGGAAATTGAAGATTGGGTGAATTTGGGTGGGGTGAAATCATTTTGGTTGAGCCATGAAGCCATTTCAAGCCCATATGAGCCATGAAAGGACTCATTTGAGGCATTCATTATGTTGTTCCTAACCCTCTTACCAAGGGCTTAGGGGTTAAGGACCATCCATGTGAATCACCTACATGAGTCGGGAGGTCAAGTTGGGTATGGGTGTGGTTTTAGGAAGTGTGTGGAAATGTAGTGTGTAAGTGTAGTGTATAAGTGTAATGTGTGTGTAAGTCGGCCCCTTCACTGCACCGGGCCACCTGCAGGCGGTCCTAAGGCCAAAGAGTCCCATAGGAACTCATCCTTTAAACTTCCATATTTGATTTCAACCCTCTAGGTGATTAGGGGTCTATAGTCAAGTTTGTGGAGTTTGCAGGGAGTTTAGAAGTGGTTTGAATTTCTAAAAGGCGGGTCCCAATTCTAGTCCTCTAAGATAGTCAAAGGAAAAGCCTAAGGCTAGATCCTAAGCACTAAAAAGAAGAAGGGAAGACCTCATCAAAAATGAGGTCAACACCCCATATATAACCCAAGGAGGTTATATATGCACACCTACACGTCCCCTGTAGGTGTGTGCTTTGAGCCAAGAAACAAGGTGAAACTAGGGACGAGAGGTCAAGGAAAGGAGGGCGGAAAGCGGCTCACTTAACACAATTTCGAAAAGAAGTGAGTCGATTTCCAATAATCAGAAAACACGTAAGTCACCCTGGACTCCCGACCGACCTCACATGTCCTGTAAAAGGACCTAAAGGCACATCGACGCTCCCGGAGAAGGTGAAGACTAGACCCCTAAGAACACACTCCCTTTTCCCAAATAACAGTGAAATCGTAAATAAAGATAAAATAAAAAGAAGAAAACTGCTTCCCGGGTGCTGGACTAGGAAGGCTATCACAAAACTCCAAGGCCTAGCCCTTTTCACTTTCCTTTCTCTTTTCTTTTACTCCAATTTCATTTCATGCTACGAATTTCGGGCCCGAACAAATGCTGCAACAAAGACCCCCAACCCCAACATCAATTTATCACATAATTACCAAACTCACACCTTTACATATTTTTTTTTTTACCAAGCCTCAACGTTGAAATTTCAAGAATTAATTGAAGCAAATAAGAGATGCCTCCAAATTCGTCCAACCAATTTCATAAGCAAGTGTAGCAAGAGGCAAGAATAACATCACCACATCCACCAAGGCTCTCGGCCAAGACAAGAGTAAGGAGAGGCCCACGGCCAAGGTCACAGCAAAGGAGGCAACAAGAAGTAGAGCCCCCGCCCAAATGCCAAATTTCCATAAGGAAGCTCACGGCCGAGCCTAACAAAAGACAACAAGGTAAGGCTTCCCACAACTCAGCACATCACAAGTGAAGCTCACGGCCAAAGCTCCCTAACAAGCCGCTCACACACTTCCAGCTCAACACAAAGCCAAAACCCGAGCCCTCAAAGAGCTCCAAATAAGGGTGCAGCCGAGCCACTATATGGCACCTAGCCGAACCGACAACATCCCCAACTTCCAGTTATAGCAGCCCAATCATAAAGCCAAAGTCGTGAACATTAAAAGGGCTAAAACCGAGCCATGACAAAGGTGAAAGCAAGCCCAGCTCCAAATTAAGATAGGAGAAATAGCAAAGCTAGCAAGAGACTAAATCATGAAAGACTAAAATCGAGTTTAGATTAACTTTAAAGCGAAGCATACAACAAGACTCCACAAAACCAAGCCTACAAGGCCAAAGAAAATCCGGCTAGAATCAAGTCCAAGGCAAAGACTATAACAAGATTTCAACAAAAACCGAGCCGTATAAAGCCAAAACCGACTCCAACCATAATTAAATCCAAAGCCAAAACAAAGCTGAAGCAAACTTTCCTTGAAATCTCAATTAAAATGAAGCACATGTATATATCCTTTAAAAGCTTCACCACCATGTGCTTGCTAGCAATAATGAGTATAGAATGAACATGGAAATCTTTCAAATTAATAAATCATGCTTCATGAAGGGCTAGAATGCAAGAAGCCCAAAGATTAAGTTTCCACATATTTCAAACATAGGGCCACAACATGTTTTATATAAGAAGTATGAAGCTTCTCCAACTGAACTAAGCTTCTTTCCAACATGCCATTCTTTATAAATAAAAGTTGCAAAGGGGAAAAAATCGAGGCCCACATGCTTACTGAGAAAAAGAAAGCCAAATGAATCCTTCCATGCTTCATGCCAAACCAAAGCAAGCGAAGAAACTATTATAATATCCCTCTCAACATGCTTGCAAAAGAGATTATTCTTTGCCTCAAAACCATGCCTTTAATGTATCAAAAAAGAAAAGACTAGCATATGCTTTAATCATAAAATCTCTTCCCCATCACTTCTAGCATGCACTTTTTTTTGAGCCAAAGAAAATCGAAATGATTAAGAACTAAGCTTTCCAATATTTCATGCTAGGTAAGAGTGAATGAAAAGCCTTATATTACACATCCCAATATACTTGCAAGAGGAGTTAGCATGGTCCTAAAGTCACATTTCCAATATTTTGAACTCGCTATAAACATAAAGAACATAGGGAGATAGTGACCTGTCATTGAAACCAAAGCTTCCATATACTTACATTGCCATATTTCACATGCTTTGAGAAATGAAACACCCCCTTAAACCTTAATGTAATAACATACTAGCATGCTACTAGGGGGTGAAAAGAGGAAAACAGTCATTTAAGCAAGTAAGTGAAATATTCCATGTCATCCGAATGCTCAGCCGAGACACTAAGTAGGAAGAAAAACAAGCCCACGATACAAACCGTAGCCGCCTCAAGCAAGATCGAGAAGGAGCACAGAAAAAGAAGAGGGGTTACCAGCTAGTGTAGAGAACAAGGAGAATAAGGAGTTCAAGGCTCAATCCAACAGCACCTCCCCTCTGAAAAATTCGGCCAGCCCTAGATTCACCTCCAAACAGGGTTTATATAGGCAGAGGAGGAGAAGAAGTGCTGCTCCCTACCTGTGGAGTCGAGTAGGATCGGGGAAGGTGCGGCAGGATGGAGGGAAATGCCGCAAGGAGCAACTTGCTCTCGCAGGGATAAGAGATGGGTAAAAGATACTGCAGAGAGGCGCTAGGAGGGTGCTCGAGTGCGCACAGAGAGCAGGCCCGAATCCATCGCAGCTAAGATAAGGAGTGGAGAAAACCACGCGCGGCTCGAGGAGCCAACGGCTATGGCAGGGGGAAGAGTCGAGCGCGGGAGAAGAGGCGCGAGAGGATTCTCGCGGGACAAAGGCACGGGAGACGGGCTAGCCGAACGAGCCGAATGGGGGAAGGGTAGGATTTAGGGATTAATTTTATAATTTAAAGGATTTAATATTAATTTATTTTAAAAATACGCCCCGAACCCTAACTTTCGCACTCGACGGGCTATCGTCGCAAATTTAACGTCGATTTTAAGCGAAATCGACATTCCGGACGCATCGGCGCAGTCCGTTTCGCTGTCCGAGGTCGTCTGGGCAACCTCGTCGACGAGCGCGTCAAAATTGCGTCGAAATTTGGTATCGTCGCAAAATTTTGACGCGAGCGCGATCGAAAGCGAGGTCAACAATTTCTTAATGATTTAACAATGATAATTCGTATGTAAAATCATCTAATAATTCCTTACATCTTCTACATATCATTTGGCTAACTTATGCCATATAAACTTCAAATCATTTGCAAAAACACCATAAAAATTTGACAAATTTATCTCTAAAAGCTTATTTGCCAAGCGCTTGTATGGTGCCCTTCTCCAGCATGTGAGGCAGTTGCAAAGATCAATACTATCAGCTTTATCACAGAGAGAACAGAAGAAAAAACCCTTTCTTTGTTAATGCAATGGTGATTCTCAAAAATAAGTGAGCCATTTGGATTCTCTCAAATGACCGTATGTGTTGGTCACTTGTTTGATATTGAATTTTAACCCACCAAGCTTTATACGACTTGCAATTGATGCGCTCACACCTCCATCAATGTCATTAGATTGGTACAAATATCAACATTGATCTTCAATGGTACAATATATTTGCTATAGATAATCCCCACAGGCTATAAAGATGCAATAATATTTCGGTCACAAGCAAAATCAAGTTCTTCAAAATCAAAATGGTTGTAGTAAATTAAGTTGGCTCAATTCTTCGCTTATATATTAAACTATATGGAGTGGCTAACTCGCTTTAATATCTTTTTTGGTTATTCAATGAGTGGCTTTTAACACAATGAGAGAAGGTGAAAACACCATTTGTCAGTATGGAGGCCTTTTGTGACCACATTTTGGGCAAGCATAACTCTTGATCAGACCACCAACACGAAAATCAATATTGAAAAGATAATTCTATCCTTTTTATTACATTTATTCCAAAAGATCATTATTTTAATTTAATCATAAATTAATAAGATTTTCACATCCATTTAAAATAAGGTGCATTTTTTGTGGTTGGTGCCTTTTTGGCACCATCCATAGAATCCAAATCACTCCATAATTTGCTTATGTTACATTGAGAGTGATCATGAAACACAAAAATATTGTCTACAAGAATTTCACATACATTTAGGATTAAGGGTATTTTTGTGGCTACTATTTCTCTGGGTCCATCCAAAGAACCTAAATTGCTCAAATATTTGCTTTTAGCAGAATGAGAGCTATCATGAAACAAAATACTATTGTCTTAAAATTGCTCCTCGATTAGCTATAAGAGAAAGTTTATGAGTAAGTCGTGCCCGATATAACTCCAACCCAAGAACACTACAATCATGAATGTCAATGCCAAATCAACAAGCCTTTTTAAATTGGAAACATCAGACTGTGCGCTGTGTTTTTTGTTTTAATAAAATCACATTGATTAGTGCTATTTTTTTCCTATGCTTCGGTGGAATTGGAGAGTTGGCATTAATTAAAACATATTTGGTTCATAAATATTCAAAAAATATACTGATTTGCAAAAAAAAAAATATCATGAAACGAGTATCTTTGTTACTTTGTTTCTTGATAATTATTGATATTATTTATTTTTCATTTACTGAAAAGTTCTCTTCTTCTTTGATACCTAAAATTTTCATAGTTTCTGTTCTGACAACAAAAACTTATTATTTACATAAGACTTGTATTGTATGTATGTAAAAATCCTTACACAACATTGAGGCCTCATAGATTTTTCTTTCTGCATGCATAGTAAACTTGCACAAGTACCTCTATGATGTAATGTAGGCAATTACCAACTAATGCTATTTTGCTGCTATGTACTCTTTTTCCACATGAATTTTGTTGGAAAATGCAAAGATTTTTTTAATTTCTTTGTTGATCATTCAACAGTATTATTTATACTTATCTGCTAATTTTTTAGTATCGTTATGCCTATCATATTACAATTGAAAGATTGAAACAAATTTCAGCCTACTCATGATGGATATGCCATCTATTTCATGAAATTATTCGAATGCATTTAAGATTTTCTTCGAATGCTGGCCAACTTCACTCTTAAGTACTATTCTTACTTGAATGTACGCTTTTTAAAAATTGTCAAAATAAGATCTTTTCTCTTTCATGAATTATTAAATTGAATTGGATGAACTACAATGAGAGTTATTGAACTATTAGCTCTTAACTAATTTTTATTGCTCATGTGGAGTTACTTTGGATTTTATTATCATCTCGCTTCTCTTCTAATATTTGCATTTTGTATCACCTGTAAAGAAAAATGATGCATTATCAGTTCCTCACTTAAATTGTGATGGCCTTTATATTGATATGCTTTCCAATGCATGTGAGTTTGGTATTAAGTGTTTTAAGGCAACCAAGTTCTTCTTCTTTCTGGGTCACCTGTCTTCTTATAATGGCAGGTTATTCATCTCTTTAGATTGACTCTGAGCCCTCATTTATTTTAACTTTCTCATTGTATTATGTCAACACTTATTGATTTTTAAATAACTTTCTCATTGTAACACCAATATAAGCTCATTTCATGCAGTGAACTCGATTTCTAAGGAAATATGGGTTCAACGACTTCAACCGTGCCTAGAATCTCATACAATTGTGATTTTTAATGTCGTGTATTTACATCACGCCGAGAAGCTAGCTATGGGAAACAAATTTTATAGGTGTCTCGGAAATAGATTAATAGATGATTGCATCATTTTTAAATGGGTGGATGACTCCAACGAGTAAACCGAAAATAGTGACCATGCGTGAACAGCAGCTTTGAAAAAGAAAAATTTTCAAAATACTTGAAATTTTGGACATCAAGAATAGTATTATGATAGCATTATTTGTCATTAAAACTTTCATTTTCTAAGGAAATATGGGTTCAACGACTTCAACTGTGTCTAAAATTTCTTACAATTGTGATTTGTAATACCGTGTATTTACATCACGCTGAGAAGCTAGCTATGGGAAACAAATTTTATAGGTGTCTCAGAAATAGATTAGTAGATGATTGCAACATTTTTAAATGGGTGGACGACTCCGACGAGTAAACTGCAAATAGTGACCATGTGTGAGCAGCAGCTTTGAAAGAAAAATTTTCAGTATACTTGATCTTTGGGACATCAAGAATAACATTATGATAGCACTATTTGTTATTATAATTTTCATTTTCTAAGGAAATATGGGTTCAACGACTTCAACCGTGTCTAGAATTTCTTACAATTGTGATTTGTAATACCGTGTATTTACATCACGCCGAGAAGCTAACTATGAGAAACAAATTTTATAGGTGTCTCGTAAATAGATTAGTATATGATTGAACTCTTTTTAAATAGGTTGACGACTCCAACGAGTAAACTGCAAATAAAGACCATGTGTGAACAACAGTTTTGAAAACAACTCTTCAACATGCTTAGATCAAAACTAGCTATCCATTCTCATCCAATATATACTTTCTACAAAGAAATTATGATATGAATCAACTAAATACTAATATCTTCATCCCTCAATAAAAAAAATCAACTTTTTATTATTGTCAGTTTCTATGTTCAATTTGCATTGCATAATAAGAGAAATAGAAAAAAATATAATTGATTTTATCATTTGAGATGAGCAAGTTTGGACACGGGAAGAGAAAATTTGGGTGTTGGGGAGACTTGGTTAAAGTAGAGTAGATAGCTTGTCGCGTGAAGCAGTGGTCGTAATGGTGTTTTCTCATGAGACTTTAGATGCAAATTTTAACCAGAGGCATCAAAGGCTATTTTTGGAGGTGTAAAATAAAATTTAGGTGCTACACACACACACACACACCATCTGACTCAGTGGGGTCATGGCTTGGAGTTGGTGAGTTCAATTGGGTAATGTCATGTGTAAAGGGTTTGATTTAAGTAGAATGGGGGAAGTGGCTCTTTTGGGCTCAATTTGGTCAAGTCATGTAAATGGGCTTGGTGAACCTTCCTGAGGCTTGATTTGGGCTGAGAGAAAATCAGTTGGGTCAGCTAGCTTTGGGTGGTGAGGTCCTTATCCATGATGAGGTGGCTAATCATGGTTTAGAGTGTAACACTAAAGGGGTTAAAAAGGCTTGAACATAAGTTTGGAAAGAGCCTCATCCTCTTGCCATAAATGGCTTAGTGAGGTGGAAAGATCTCCCATGGCTTCATGTGGCTTGACACAAAGCTCCATGGCTTGAGAAATTACATTCAAATGGATTTATGATCTATGGAGAATTTTGGGTGAAGTTGGCACAAATCTTGATTTGGTATGATTTGATGATGAAATTGGAACTTAGGGATGATTTTAATTAAATGAAAGATGAAGAGGAATTTGTCATGTGGGCTTTGGAATGGATTTTGAGCTTTAGAAATTAGATAGGTCATGAGCTTAAAACTTGGGCTTTTAAATTGGGGTGAACTTGGGCTTCAATTTAGATTTAACTTGGGCCAATCATTGGATCAATTTAATTTTGATTTTGGTGTAGGAAAGTGTTATAAAGAATTTAGAAAAGATTTGGGGTGATTTTGAATTGAATTGATAGGTCAATTTAGTGGATTTTGAACATTTGGTCAATTTTGGTGAATTGGGTTATGTTGGGTTAATGTTGGGCTAAGGTTAGATTTGATGTAAAATTAATATTGCAAAATGTTTATGGTGGCGTGACAAAGAGTTTTCAACTTTGGTTGGATTTTTATTTTGGAATTTGGGCTTGTTTGGGTTTATGGTTAGTTTAGGCCAAATTGGGGAATTTTGGTTTGGGTTGAGCTTGGGTTGAGTTTGAGTGCAAATTGTGGGCAAATTAATGTTGCATGTTGTTTGTGGGGATGTTAGGAAGATATTGGAATTTACTTTGGAGAAAATTGAGGGGTTTTGGGTTTGATTTGGGTAGTTTGAGTCATGAGGGTTAATTGAGGAAATTTGGATTTTGGGGTTTGGATAATTTTAGAAAAATCTTGGGATCAAATTAGGATCAAACTAACAAAAATTTTGGTTTGTGGGAGTGTTATGAAGGTTTGGAATTTTATTTGGAGAAAATTGGAATCAATTTGGTTGACATTGGGTTCAATTGGGTTGAGTTTGGGTTTAAAATAAATCAACTTGGAATTCTTGGTAAAATTGGATTAATTTGACAAAATTGAGCCATAGTTTAGTTGAAGAAAATGATGTGGGGAATATTTTGGAATATTTGGGAATTTTTGGGATTTTTTTTATTTTCAAAATTTTTGCCATGGAGGGCATTTTGGTAATTTTAGGGGTATTTTGGGAATTTTGAAAATTTTATCAGATTTGGGTAATTTTGGTCAAATTGGATAGTAGGGAATAACTTGGAATGATTTTGAAGGGATTTTGGGAAATTTGGGTAATTTTGGGAATTTGGGCCCTTTTCAAGGGTAATTGGGTAATTTGGTAGGTTTAGGGCCCCGAGGGTCAAAAATGAAAATTTTGGAAAAATGAAGATTTGTTCAAGGTGAGTATCATGGAATCATTCTCGTTTGAGTCATGAAGCCATCTTAAGCTCGCAAGAGCCATGAGAGGACTCATTTTAGGCACTCAATATGTTGTTCATAACCCTCTTAGCCAAGGACTAGGGGTTGAGGTCCATCCATATGAGTCTCCTAAAAGAGTCAGGAGCCTAGGTTAAGTGTGAGTGATTTCAGGGTTTAGGCATGTGCAACAATGTGGTGTATGCAAGTTGGACCTCACAAAGACCAGGCCACCCAGGGTTGTCCTAAGGCTTGACCATCCTATAAGAACTCATCCTTGTCTTCTACACATTGGTCCTAACCTTCCAAGTAATTTGGAGGTTGATGACCATCCATGTAGAATTCTAAAGATAGTTTAGATTTGGTGAATTTCTAAATGGTGAGTTCCATCTGTAGTCCTCTATGATAGCCAAATAGGAATCCTATAGCTAGATCCTAAGCACTAAGAGGAAAGGAAGACCTCACCAAATATGAGGTCAACAAAAACCTCACACACAAATTCGAAATTATTACTATCACACAAGTGTTCCCCAACCTTACCACCTGAGTGATAATCGCTATACTGAATAAGTGATTATAATTTTCATGGTAAGTTGGGGAACATCTTCATAGAACGTGTCAAATTTAAAAAAATATGAATGATATTTTCAAAAAAGAAAATCTTCAAACTAGGATGATTGTTACAAATCTTGATAATGATCATCAAGAAATAAGCTACTACTTATTATTTTACCATCATCTAGTTTGAAACATAAATAAATAAACAACCATAAGGAGTAGAGGTTCGATAGCCATCCATGGCCTATTTTACTACTACCCTCATCCTCATCTGTCTTAATTGTCACTCTACTCAACACTGTTCTAGCATGCCACTCAATAACTTTCTCGATTTATTCTTTAATGTGGCCCATTCCATCCCCAATGGAGTCCATCTACCTTTTGACCGTGAAGACCTCATCCTATAAACCTTAGATCACAACTTCTCCTGATAATTGATGTGGATGTATACTTTCACTCTTGATCATTGATGTGGATGTACACTTCCCATGCCAACTTCTTCAGAGGAATAAAATATGTTTCTCCCACTTTAAGCATAACGCCTAAGTAACAACGAGTGTTTTAACATTGGTCGGCTGGTCTTAATGACCTCGTATGCTAATGAGGTGACATCTTTACAGATAATTTTCGTTAGTATATTTATAATTAATTAGAAAATAGCAAAAATTTTAATGTTATGCATGCAATTACAAAGAACATATCCAAATACTTGTACTAAATTGAGTAAAACATACATTCTCATGTCTACAATTATCACACAAAAATGCTATTAATGTAAGTATGAGACATAAAGAGTTATACATAGAATTGCATGGATAACATACATAAGAGAATTGTATGCATACCATTGTACAATTCTCATGTATTCTCATATCTGGCACCTTAACATTCATTATATCATAAATAACACTCAAATATTTAACATCAAATCAAAATAACAGCTTCAATATGTATATATATATATATATATATATATATAATAAAGGTAAATTTCATTGATAAAAAAAATGTTACATCTAAGATGGGGTATGTCCAAACAATCCCCATTCAGCAAAAAAGACAAAAAGGAGGATGGTATATTATGACAAGTAAGTAATAGAGAGAAAGAAGCTTCATATGCAAGGTGATGAGCCGGTTTGTTGCATTCCCTAGGAACATAAAACCTGATGATCTGAGTAGAAACCGCAAGATGCTGAATTTTTTTCATCCAATAGATCAGATACCATGAGGGGGGAGGTTGAAGGATGTGTAAGAGTTGTAAGCAATCCAGTTCCACATGTATATTGTTCAGCTTTAGAGCTAAAGAAAACTTTAGCCCCCAAAAGACAGCTACAGTTTCAGCTTCAAGAGCATTTAGAGCCTTAATAGGAGCAGCAAAGTACCATAAACAATGTTCTTTAAAGTTCCTGCAAAGGCCACCAATGCCAGACCTGCTACTAGAGTAACTTCCATCAGTGTTTAGTTTCACCCAATGTTGTGAAGAGGCCCTCCAAAAAACTAACTGGACAACAGGAGGGTTTACTCTCCCAGGTGAAATAGAAGATGAACCATTCAACTTTCTGATAAAGGACTGGCAGTGTAAGCTTATCTTATGAGAGCTGACAGGAAGGGTTTGGTACTTGGCAGCATTCCTGGCCACCCAGATAAACCAGAAGATAATGAAAGGAATATGTTTTTTTGAATGATGTTTCCAAGAATCCCAGCAGTCATTAAGATTGGACCAATTGGTAAGAAGATCCAGCAGCTGTTCTCCTGTAAGTACAGCAGCCCAAACACTTCTGGAGACTTCACAATGCAACATCAGGTGTATAAGGCTTTCCTCAGCAGAGTGACATAGATGACATCTGAAAGGTCCTCTGATACCTTTAAGTTTTAAAATGTCATCAGTAGGAAGAAATTTTCTAAACAACCTCCAACAGAAGAAGGCCATGGATGGGGTTATGTTAGCTTTCCAAACACTTTTTCCCCAATCAGTAGATTGCCATTGGTAGTGAGAGTGATAAATAAACTTGGACAGACTTTGATGGGAGCCATTTTTGGTAATAAGTCTATCAGGAGCAGAAGGATTGATAGGGAGATCCGAAATACTTTTAACAATGTGGGGGGAATTAACCTCACTAATCTTGGAGAGGTTCCACTTACCATGTACCCAGCAGTCAGATACATTAATTATACTAGAGTTAATAGGTTGATATTCCTTCAAGGAATGATTCCCTAACCAGTTGTCAAGCCAAAAATTAATTTGGCCTTCACCCACATCCCAAATGAAAAGAGCTTCAGCAGCCTCTTTAACCTGGAGAAGAGCTTTCCAGTTTCTAGAGTCCCCCAATTTAGGATTCACAAGTGATGGATGAGAAATGGGACAATATTTACATTTCATAAATCTTGTTTATAGAGAACATTGTTGTCTGAATCTAACCCATTGCTTACAGTAGAAGATATGGCTCATGTGTGCTAAATTTTTAAAGCCCAGTCCACCAGAAGCAGTAGGATGGCAGATCTTGTTCCAAGAAGTCCGGTGATGTTGTTTGTGTTAACCAGCCCATAAGAACTTGTTGAACGACACTTCCAACATTCTTTGAGTGTTCATTTTTAACTTGATAATTTGAAGGATGTACAGGGGGTAAGTAGTGAGAACCGATTTGAGGAGGGTCAATCTTCCCCCATTAGACAGAAATGAGGTGGTCCAGCATTGGATCTTGGAGGTCACTTTTTTCACCACCTCATCAAAGTGGGATTGCTTCCTCCTGCCCTTGATCAAAGGGAATCCTAAATACTTGAGGGGATAAGTAGTAGTGGAGAAACCAGTGAGATCTTTAATCCAGTTAACTTGGTTAGGTGGCAGCTTGTTGCTAGGAAGGAGTTGGCATTTAGATTTATTGAAGGAAAGTCCAAAAGCATTCTGGAAATAGTCCAACAATTTCATAACCTTCCTAATAGCAGTTTTGCTCCCATTAGTGACAAAATGACATCATCCGCATATGCAAGATGAGAGACAATACAGTTTAATCTGTGCAGGTATCTCAAATAGGGTGATTGCTGCTGTGAATGATTAATCAACCTTGATAGATAATCAAAAGCTAGTATGAAAATGTAAGGGGACAAAGGATCCCCTTGCTTAATGCCTCTGGAAGCAGTAAAGAAGCCATGACACTCTCCATTGATTAAAATGCTATAGTGAGAATTATGAAGCCACCTTTTGATAAGTAAACAGAAATCCTCAGGGAAGTTCCTAGCTTTAAGAGTCTGTAGAACAAAATCCCAGTTTATTGTATCATATGCTTTAGCAATGTCCAATTTAATGATAAGATTAGATCCTCTACAAGGCCTGTCAATCTCCAACAAGAATTCTTGTGCCAATAGAACATTGTCAGTAATGCTTCTCCCTTGAACAAATGCGAGATTGGTTGGGTGAGATTAAATCATCCAGTAAAGGTTGCATTCTGGAAACAATAATTCTTCTGATGACCTTAGAAAACACTGTGGTTAGACTGATTGGCCTAAAGTCCTTCCATGTAGATTTGTTATTTTCCTTAGGAATGAGAATAATTGTGGTAGAAGTGAAGTACTTGGGTAATTCTGTACAACAGAAGAAACACTGAATAGCCAAAGTAAGATCTAACTTGATAGTCTCCTAAGCCTTCTGATAGAATCCAGCAGTATATCCATCAGGTCCAATCATTTTTAATGGATCCAAGGAGAAAAGAGCCTTTTTTATTTCATCTTCCTCAGGTGGAGCAGATAGAGTAGTACCATCAAAACTGGTTTTCAGTTTAGGTAAGATCTTAGTTTGAAGTAGAGGACCGATTGGAGGGCCAAGGTTAGACAACTAATGAAAAAATTGTACAACAGAATTAGCAATAGCTTGGGTACCAGTCAACCAATCGCCCCCGTCCCCTTTAATTTTAGTTATTTCATTTAGCTTTCTCTTATAATTTATGACAACATGGTAATATTTAGAGTTTCTGTCCCCCTGTGCAAACCACTGATATGCAGCTTTCTGTTTCAGGAATTGTTCTTCAATATCTATAGCTGCCAAGAGCTGCTGATTAGCCATCATTAAATCATTGTCATTAAAACTACCTTCCAAGTTTGATTGCTCTAACTGATTTGCAATTTTCTCAGTAGCAGAAACTTGTGAATGAATGTTGCCAAACACCTTCCAATTCCAATCCTGCAGCTTCTTAGCTAATCTTTTTTGTAGCATCTTCAATTTAACAACATGATTGTTAAATGTATAGGGGAAGGGTTCCAGCCAAGAAGATTGAACAACATTATGGAAGGTAGAGTGAGAAGCCCATAAATTTAGATATCTGAAATGGGCTCTACTAAGAAAGCTCTGAAACGACAACTTAACCAGTAGGGGGAATGATCCGATCCAAATCTCAGGGAGATGGGTCACATTGGTTGAGGTAAAGAAGTTAATCCACTCTTGATTAGCTAAGAATCTATCTAGCCTTTCCCAAATCCCGCCTCTCTTCCAACTATAATCTGATCCTTCATAACCCAAATCAAAAAGTCTAGCATATGAAATATTATTAGAAAAATCAGTCATTTTCCTGATATCAAGTGTCCTTCCTCCTTTCTTTTCGTTGGAGTTAGCTATACAGTTGAAGTCCCCACCAACTATCCACATTTCAGACATGCTGCTACTGATCTGATATAATGAGTTCCAGATATCATCTCTATCAGCTTAGTTGCACCCAACATAAATAAAAGTGGCCAATCCAAGTACACTGCTCAATGTGAAAATGGATGTGAATGAACCGAGGGTGGTCTAATAAAACAAGTCATTATCATTTCTTTTCTGCTGAAAAACCAAACTTTGTTGGAACATTTGGTAACAAAGTTAAATTGAGGAAATTTATTGGTAATTCTTGTGGTGTTATATTGAACCATAGGTTCCAAGAGAGTAAAGGCCCAGAATTTATGAATCCTATTAAGATTCAACAATCTATTAAGGGAGCCCTTGGTAGCAGCCCACCAAATATTCCAGCACAACATGTTAATCATTAGGAGTCTTTCCACTCCTAATGAGTCAAGGAATGGAAGATACATGTTGTTCTTCAGAAGTAGCTTGGGGTTGAATTATGTTCTCAGAAGACAGGTTCCTCAATTCTAGTGGTAGCTTTTTCTTTTTGGAATGGTAAACAGTCCACCCTTCAACAAAGTCAGTAGCAGCATTTTCAAAACACACAGGTTCAGAACTAGGAGAGGAAGGCAACACGATGAGATCTAGATATGAAGTACTTGGTGGAAGAATTATTTGTGTAGGTAGAGGTGCTGACTCTGATAAAGCATGTTGTTCTGGGTCCAAAGGTGACACAGGTTAGGGTTCACTAGGACCATCTGCTCGGAGGGTTACCGTGAAGAGGTTCAGCGAGTAGAAGAATAAGGTTCAACGGAGGGAAGACAAGTGGGGGTGTCCAAGCAAATCAATATCGGCGGGATGCCGTACCAAGATTACCAACGGTTTCGGCATTCCCATTAACGATAGGAGGGATAGTCGGGACAGAATCAACAACTAGGTCAGAGGGGGCCACAACAGGTGGAGGTTTTTTCCTCAGTTCTGGCTTCAACCTGTAGCACCTGTCCATAGAGTGACCAAACATTTTGCAGTGTAAACAATAGTAAGGCCTCTTCTCCATCACAATTGGTTGCCAATATCCATTGTGTGCAGTCCCAAGCCACAATTCTTTCACTTCTGGTAGAGTGACATCTCTTTCAATTAACATTCTAGCACCTGAAGGCCTGGTAACTTCTGTGGTTGGGTCATCAACAAGTAGAGGTTTACCCAAGGCAAGCCCAATATTATAAAGTGTATGCTTCTCATAAAAGTGCATTTATTGTTCAGGCAAATTAAACCAGATGGGGGCAATAGGAGGTTCAAGAGAAGGGTCAAATTCAGGTGACCAATTCAATATCTTCATCAATTTTCCATCAATTGTAATAGCTTTCATGGAGAATACCCTAGCATAATCATCTTCCAAACTTAATTGGATAATCACATGTCTTCCATCAAACGAGTCCCACTTTCCACGAGCCAAAAAGTTTCGCATTTTCAAACACCTTTCCGATAAGCTCCATTTTAGGATGGCCAAACTGAAATTTTCCAACCAAAGTAAATTTGAACCCGTCGATCAAAGTGCTTATCTCCTCCTCAGTGAAAAAAAATTGCAGGCTTCCCATTCTTCTTACTGATTGGCTTAATAAACTGACTATCAGCGTTGGGTATCCCATGAGCAGCATCATGGAAGCTCTGTGGAAAAACTCCCTTACCACAAAATGGAGAAGAATCCACAACAGAGGCATAAGAAACTTTTCCCCCCAAGGGAGGGTTACTTTCCATTGTTTAGGATCGCAGTGCGAGAGGGCGAGTGAACGAAGCAAAGAGGAGACGCCGAAAACGAGCGCAGCGAGGAGCAGCTCGAGCGGACGAGCGGCTCGACTCGATGGCGAGCCTAACCACGATGACGTTGCGACGCAACGAGGAGCCGCCTTACCTAGCGGAGAGTTGTTCACCTAACTCCGAAGAAGAAGCCAGCCTCTAGCGTTGTCGTCCTGGAGCGAAGCGAAGACGACGGAAGTCGCAGTCACGAAGACGTTCTGGAGCGTAGTCCTCGTGCGATGCGAAGACAATAGAGGAAGTCGCCGCCGTGTAGTTGTCGTCGATCCGAAGTGACGTCGAAAGTCAGCCAGAAAATTACCGCCGGGAAACGCCATCGCGAAACCCATGCAGAACCCTCATCGCGCCTTTTTCTTCCTCACTATATATATATATATATATATATATATATATATATATATATATATATATATATATATATATTCTCTTTTTATGCATTGATATATGACATGAAGGTAAGCATTAAAATGAGGCTATTTTAAATAAGAATAAGTTTTAGGTTTACATAAAATTTAAAATCAATCAATTTTAATAGCTTTGAATTTCTTTACAAGTTTTAAGTCATTACTATAAATATCAAGTTAATGCTGCAGCGTTCAACAAGAAAACTTATTCTATTCTAGTCCTCGGATCTTTTACATGCAACTTTTAAGTATAATATCATACCTAAAAGAAAAAATAATATTAATTAGTATAGTTATTTGAAAGGCCTTGCGAACCCTTTCAATAATTTAAAGAACATTAGAATTTTTACATTAAATTATATGTTCACCATTGGAGTGAAGAGAATTATCTTTTTATGTATCACATGAAAGATAACTTTACAATTGACTGTTAAAATCTTAATTGTAGACTACTTGAAGTTTTAAATGAAGAATCTTATAAAATCCTCACAAAAATAAAATAAAATAAAATAAAAAGAAAGAAAGAGGCCACCATACCATTCTAAATAGAAGCTATCAATAGTGGTTGCAAAATTTTTTTAATTATAATTCATAGTGAGAAGATAAATAATTCATTATATAAATAGACAGTACTCTCATGCATAAAGCCATTTACAAGAAGAAACAACAACCGAACACCTCTTAATGATCTAGCAATAATAATTCGTATGTAAAATCATCTAATAATTCACTACATCTTCTACAGATCATATTTGGCTAACTTATGCCATATAAACTTCAAATCATTTGCAAAAACACCATAAGAATTCGACAAATTTATCTCTAATAGATTGCTAAATAGGCAAATGTTTGTCTGGTTTCTTCAGATAGTGCTATACAATGCAGCGGTAAGTCTCGTGAGATCCCGTAATTTCGCTGTCGTAGATGACTTTTATAACGGTTCCCTTCTCAAGCCCATAGTTCCTTGCAATGGCGTCCTTCTCCAGCAAGCGAGGTAGCTGCAATTGCAAAGATCAATTTTATCATAAGACAAAGCAGAAGATATCAAGACCCTTTCTTTTGTTCAGTAAATAGTAATAAAATCTAATGGAAAAGTCTGAAGTGCAATGTTTGTTTGTACATAAGCATACATAGGAATTGTAATAAGCTTACTACATTCAAGCACACACATAAAGATCAACCAATTATAAATAAAGTACAACAACCATTAAAATTGAGAGAATTGATACCTTCAATTTTTAGAAGATGTTTGAACATAATTAGAATAATATATTCATCTGCTATAGAATTAAATATTTACAAAATAGTTTGGCACAATATTTACGAGAGCTACTCAAGTGGTTATATAAGTTTGAGTATAGCAAGTTTAATAATCAACCTATTTTTGATAAATGTTACATAACCAACATCTTATATACTCACAATAAATATACAAAGAATGAAGCCATCTTGTTTCAAATGAAGGTCAAGTGTTCTTCATTTAAAAAATCATCAAAGTGTTTAGATCAAAACTAGCTATTCATGCTTATCCAATACTTAGTTTCTACAAGAAAATTAGTCTATGAATCAACAATATACTAATATCTCATTCGTTTAACCAAAAAAAAAAAAGTCCACCTTGCATTGTTGTCAGTTTGAATATTCAACTTGCATTGCAAAATCAGAGAAATAGAAAAAATATAATTGATTTTATAATTTGAGATGAGCAAGTTTGGACACAAGAAGAGCAATTTGGGTGCTGGGTCTCCCTAAAGCAGAGTAGAAATATGTTCTCGAGCACAGAAAAGATGTGAGTTTAGAAAAAAAAGTGATAGCTTGTAGCTTGAAGGAAATGAACCTATTGGAGTTTTCTCATGAAACTTTAGAAGCAAATTTTAACTGGAGGCAACGCAGGGTATTTTAGAGTTGTAAAATAAAATTTATGAGCTATATGTATGTAAATATGATATTTTGAGTGTTACATATGTAAATAAATTTAATTTAAAGTGTTGTTTATTAAATCTTACTTTTAAAGACTAAAACTGTATTAAAATTTTAATATATTAATTGAAAATGAACATACATTAAATTTAGGTTTTAATAAAAATTGTCCAAAAAAAAAAATCAAATGAGGTTTCAATACCATTTGGTTCAAGGGCTTGTTCATGGCCCAATTTTGGTTTCAACAGCCTGAAGATGACTAACGGGCGCTACGACACATGCACAGGGTTGAAGTGCATCTTCCATAGTAGGATAATGGGAAAGATAAAGAAGAGAGAGAGAGAGAGAGAGAGAGAGAGAGAGAGAGAGAGATAGAAGAGAGTTGAGAGAAGAGAAAGAAAGAGAGTGAGAGGAGGGAAGAAAAGGCACGGTGAGGATTGTAGGAGAATGATAAAGAGAGTAAGAGTGAGGAGAATGAAAAGATAAAGAAACAATAAAGAGAGAAGGGAGAAGAGAAAGAGGGAGGGACAAACAAAAGAGAGATGAGAGTGGGAAGACGATATGAGAGTGAGAGGGGGGAGCAATTGACAAGAGAGAGAAGAAAAAGAGAGAGCAAGAGAGAGGGTTAGAGTGAGAGAGAGAAAGGTAATAAAAAAGGGAGGGAAGGAGGGAAGGAGGGAAGGAGAGAAGGAGGGTAAGAGATAGAGAGGGAATAAGAAGAAAACAATTTCAAGCATCAGTGTTGTTGTATTGTTTTTTATGATTGGTTTTTCTTAGCCTTTTCTCTTTGGTTGATTGTTGTCTCATTTTTCTTGTCAGACATGGCGAGTGAGATATCTTTTACGATCGCTAATGCTGGAGGGAGCTCTGCCTACTTCTCCCCTAGTTTCTTTTGTACTCTCGAAGGTACCATAACCTTCGGTTCCTTTAAGCGCCCGTCCAGCATTACCCTAGGTAATTCTATGCCTTCCAAGGCTTCGCTTCGTACCCTCCCCTTAGAAAGGGGAGTTTTGCCATAGAGCCATTCTTGCTATAGTAGCTCTCATCGAGCCCGCCCTTTTGCAAGGAAGAGGCTTATGCCTGATGGCGATTGTCGCAGTTCCTGTCAATCTTCTTCACGCTAATGAAACTAAATAGTATTGAAACAAACTGAAATCTGGTTCAAGCGCATCTTCAATAAGTTCAAGTGCATGTCATGGCCCAATTTACTAGCCTTAAAAGCCACAAAAAAGCTCTCAAGCTTTATTAAAGATTCAACAAGCTCCATCTGATGGTTTGTAGAGCTTCATAACTAGATTCTAGTTGAAAAGCTCAGCATTAGCGATCTTTAGTGTTCCATCACCGATGCAACACATGAACATGGTCTATGAGAAGGCTTATTTTAAAACTCTCTTAGCTTGCGAAAGCTAAAAAAATTTGAAAAAAGAACACATTTCGGCTGAAAACTACAACTTTTTTCCCAATCTCTCTAGCACTAGAGAACCTAAGGAAAGATTCTAGAAAAGCGATTCCTTGCAAACACAAGGGGTCCCAACACCAATTCATATGATGAGGCCATCAACCATCAAAAGCACTTTGTGAACACATCCTCGACAACAGTAGCAATCGAAGCAGTCTGATCGACTATATATAGTAAAGAAGCCTGAGAGAAGACAAAAAATACCTTAGCCTTCTGCAATAAAGAATTCTTTAGGATCGTAGAAATCAATCCATTGTAAGTGTTGATGGCTGAGATCGTAGAGGCCATCAAAAAGTAAAGAATTCTTTAGGAGGCCTATTTTGATGAAGGCTGTGAGTTTCCAACACAATTTCAATAAGTATTGTGCTTATCATCGTGATCACAGGAAAGACATTTAGGAAACCCATCATCTTTGAAAACAAATTAAAGAGTTGATTCGAACAAAAAATTTAAAAGAATTCATTTCATCATGAGCCATTACTCAAAGGCAAAGAAAGGCAATTGCCGAGATTGCTTCTAACAGACCAATCAGTGTCACTATCGTGCATGTCACCGAAGTCGTACCCACCATTTTTGGTAGGGATGGACCTGATTCCTCGTGTTGTTCAAGTTTGAATGATTGGAAGTGGAATACGTTCATTCCACCCAGTTGGCTAAAGCTGCCATTCTAAATCATCTGTCGATGACATTCACGGAAGCTGACTTACCACATGGTGGAAATCTCTTCAACAAAGCTATCTTCATAAAAATAGTAATGAGCACAATTTTTTTTTAAATTTAATTATATATATACAATCGAATGACGTCATCTAGGGTTTTCTGCTCTGGGTTCTATGGCGATTTCCTCGATGTTGTTGTCTCCCTTCGCTTTCCTCCTCTGACACTGGTTTGCTCCTTCCTCTCTTTCTTCTTCCTGCCTCTTCTGATGGCTCGAAGCTTCGCGGAGGCCGTCTCCAACGGCCTGAGCTCGGGCTCAAAGAAGAATTCCTGCTTTTTCCCCCAGGCTTTCCATGATGCTTTGGAAGTTGGAGGTGAATACAGATTTATTAAGAAACTTGGATGCAAGAACGGGAAGCTAGCACTTTTCCTTACAGATGAAGAGACAAATATTCTCACCTCTTCTTGTTGATATGCTCTGGTCGGTAAATTTCTTTATGGTCGCCCTAAAATTGACTCTATTCGTAAGGCTTTTGATCTCTTGAAACTCTCGGGATCGTGGAAAGTTGGCGCGTTGGATGGGAGGCATGTTATCATACAGTTATCAAATGATATGGACTACACTCTGGTTTTTGCGCGTAAGGTGCTAAATATTGAAAATAAATTTATGAAAATCCTAAAGTGGAGTGTTGATTTTGATCCCAAGGCAGAATCTCCTATTATTCCGGTATGGATTCAATTCCCAGGGATTATGTATCATCTCTTTAACTATGAAATCTTCTGCACTCTTGCAGGCGGTTTTGGTAAAACTCTTCGTGTGGATAACCCCACCTTAGAGGTGACAAGACCTTCTGATGCCTACGTGCTTGTCGAAAGGGATTTTACCCAACCCTTTCTGGAGGGAGTTTGGATTGGTTCTTCTCATAAGGGTTACAGGTAGCCTATTCATATGGGGTCTCATCCCCCTTACTGTTCAGACTGCTCAATGTTTGGACACCGCCCTGTTGATTGTAATAAATTACACCCCAATTTAAGGCCACCTGCTGTGCCAAGAAATCCAAACAGAACACAAGGTGGAGACCCCTCTCCTGTAACTGCACCTTTGGCTCCACCTATCCCCGCGGTTCCTCCTGTCCATCTTCCACAGGTTGTTTCTGCAAATGCTGAATTTACACCCCCCTCATCCTGGTCAGTCCAACCTACACCTTAATGTTGAAGCAGAAACATCTCCCCATGTTTCAGCCACCGTGTTCTGTCGCAGCTTACACCCCGTCATCCTGTTGAGTCCAACCTACACGACAATGTAGAAGCGATAGCCTCTCCGGTGGTTCCCTCTATTGGATCCGCACATGGGATACCTCCTACTGTTTATGCTGATGTTACACTCAATAATCCTGTTGAGTCGAATCAACTCCACACTGTTGAAGTAGCAGTCCCTCCACATGATAGTCATACTGATGTTACACCCACCCCTTCTAATATGTTGATCCTACACCCAACTGAGGTCGCAGCTTTCTCTCATGTTTACCCTCCTGATCCTCTTCAGGATGGAGGTTCTCAAGTTTTTGATCACACATCTGATGTGGATGCCCCCTCAATATTTCCACTTCGCACTGAAGTTCCTTTGGCACGCTTGGCCCCTCTCCCCACCTCCCTTACTCCACTCCTTGTGGTTAACACTCATCATGCGGCATGTGATACTTTACCTGTTGCTACTAACATACTTTGTACGTCTCCTCAACTTGATCTAGTTTTGGAGGCAGGCAATTCACTGGAAGCGAAGTGGTAAATTCAAAAATTCAGTAGGAAGAGGGGATGGAAAAATCTGAGCACTCACAACTTCAGATTGCAAACACTCCTAAGGTCACATATCATTCTGAGAATGAGCACTTACACCACCCCCCTAAGATAACTATGAGGAGCAGTTTAAGGAATAATGTTTAACATTTTAATTTTGAACATTATGGGAGTGGCGGACCCCCATTCCCTTAATCGTCTCAAGCAGTCGACTAGGGTCCACAAGCTAGGTTTCTTTGCTTTATGATCCGGGTTTCTCTAATGCAAAGATTAGATCGATTCCTCGGGAATGCATCACTCATTAGTTATTATAACATCGCTGAGGTGCAGCATCTTAGTCATGTCGCTTCGATCACAATCCTATATTACTCACATTGGCCTTTCATCATAAACCTACTTTTTCTCATTTCAAATTTCTTAATGTGTGGGCTTCACATCCCTCTTTTCTTACTTTTATCAGGCAGGTTTGGAGACCTGATGTGGCCGGTACTCCGTGGTATATTATTTGGCACTTGCACAAAAAGATGGCTAGGGGATTGAAGCAGTGGAATGTTGAGGTATTCGGTAATGTACATACTAAAGTATTGGAAGCACAACATATTGTTGATGAGTTGGAACTCCAAATCATTGATAATGCATCCCTTGTCGATGACTTAATCAGTGCACATAATAAGCTTCTTGAAGCTATATCCACTGAAGAAAATTTTCTAATGCAAAAGGCTAATGATGTGCATTTTTCAAATGGGGACCAAACACTCAATGTTTTCATGCCACTATTAAACATAGAAGAAATATTAATGTTATTCTCAAAATTTTTTATGAGAATGGAGCTGTTCTTATAGATTCTGAGCAGATTGGCTATGATGCAGTTAATTATTACTCTACTCTTTATGCTGACAACGAACAAGTTACTTCTATAAGTGAATAGCTTTTTGCGGATCAGAGGGGCATGGTGGCTGAACTCAACATCTCTTACCCCCTGATACACAGGAAATCTTCAATGCTCTCAAAGACATTCATTCCAACGAAGCCCCGGGCCCGGATGGGTTCACTTCCGGCTTTTATATAACTTGTTGGGATATTATTAAGACTGAGGTAACTCTAGCTGTGCAAAGCTTCTTCCTTGGTGATAATCCAACAGACATGGTGTGCTGGCGGGACAAGCTCTCTGGTTCTCTTTTATTGACTTGCTTGGCTACTTTACCATGCATCATTTGGAATCATTGCTGCTCTACTCTGTGTGTTCGGTTTTCCCACTTTGTCTTTTTTGTTTTGTTTGTACATGTCTTTTTGGGTATACTTCTAGATTGGTATACGAGATTACATGTATTTTTGGAGAACATTTCTCTTTTTTGCTTTTGCGTGGAGTTGCTAACGTGGAAAAGGGAACCTCTAAGATTTTTTGTTTTACTATTAGTTGAGGATCCACTTTTCCCTCGCAATTTTGTAAATTTCAATTTTATTAACGCATAGGGAGCCACAAGCTATATATAAATATAAATATATATATATATATATATATATATACACACACACACACACACACACACACACACACACACACACACACACACACACACACACACACACACACACACATATATATATATATATGTTAAAATGAATGTACAAAGGCTACAACATGAGCCTCCAACCACTCCTATTGTTCCTAACAATTCGAGTATCACCTTCTTAAGGCCAATCGTGCCGAAATGATTCGAACCCTCGACATGAGGGGTCCTACACCGAGGATGCCAACCAACAAGCGAGGGTTCGCGACACAAACTATATATATATATATATATATATATATATATATATATATATATATATATATATATATATATATATATGCCAATAAAAATTCTTTGTCTTTTCCATAGTAACAGTAGAACAATAATGGAAGGCTCTCAAATTTAAAACTAGTAGCAAAATGAGCATTTTTTAAATTTAATTGGTTTATTAGAAGTTAGTCATAGTTATTGATTATCAATGCCAGATCTTAAGTGTTCATTGGTGTAATTATGCTTCAAATTTTGGAAGATTTGACCAAAAATTTGTTAAATTAATTTGAGTGGAAAACAACATCTTCTAACTAACTCGTCCAAAGTCTTAGTACTATAGTTTTTTGGCCAAATAAATTTCAAAGAATATAGAAACAAAGACATCAAAGTCCTAGGGGGTGTTTGGTAAGCCACTTTTTAATGGATTTATTTATGATTTAATATAAATCCTATCAAATGCTATTTTGGGTAAAATAATTCAGCACCTTTTAAAATTTGATTTTTTTTCAAAATCCCTTAATTTTTGACCAAAATCTGGATTTATTAAATCCAAATATTAGTTTAATATAACAGTATTAACTTAGAAAGAAAATATTTAAAAGAGATTTAAGACAAACACCTCTAATGGATTTGACTGGATTTAATATTAATGTAACCAAGCATTATTCTTGATTTAACTATATTTTGATTTGAATAATCTGGATTTACTAGATTTACTAAATGTTATTGAACTTAAATTCAACTTGCAGTCAAACACCCCCTTAAAGTTGATAGTGAATATGATATCAAACGTGCATTAATGATATAGAGTTATGATTCGCAATATCATACACGCGAGGATACACTAGTTTCGAAAAGATTAAACTATGAGAGGTGAGTCTTTCTGCAACAAAAATTTTGTTTTCCCATAAAAAAAAAGAAATATTAATACATATGTATTTTGATTGAAATCAATATTAATCATCTTAAAAAATCTTGGTGTGGGTTTGCCTTTAGGTTGAGTGCATATTAATTTGACATAGAAGGATTTAATCTCAAGGCTTTGGTAACAACTTTCTTCATCCTTATTTACTAGGCAAGTTAACAACTCATAAATATTTAGAGTTTATTCCTTATAAGAAATCTTACCTTTCTCTCTCATAAAATTTGAAAAAGAGCTTTCTAATCTGGAGAGTGGTAGAACTTTTTAAATTTGAAACTCACAGTATAAAGCAACAAAATTCTTTCTCTCTTCATAAAAAAAAATTAGAAAAAGAAATGGGATTTATTATAAAAATAGAAAAATAAATTTGATATTTTTTGTATGTTTTTATAACAAGTAAAAGCATGCTAAAAAATAAGTTAATAAAAACAAGTAAAAAAAATGGATAAACAAGTTTGTTTTCTATTTTCTCTTGACTATTTTTTTAAAACAAAAAATACATAACATAGTAAAAAATGAATACAAAGAAACTAGTAGAACTCAAAAATCTTAAGTTTTAATGGCTTGTAAACATGAATTATTGAATATTAACTTAAGAAATAAATCAATTTTAAGTAAAAATGTATTAAAGAATGTTAATATGCATTGATACTTACATTCTTAGCCTTAGCCAAGCTTTTGTGAACAAAGGCTAATATGGCTATCAAATTTTAATCTAGTTATCAATGGTACCAACAACGAGAAAATTGTAACAAAATTTCCTACTTTTTTGTGCTTGTATTAGAGAATTCACATATGCATGAATGAGATTTTTTATAAATTAAGAGATATCACTAATCTAAGTAAATAACTTGATAACATTCTTTAAGGTATAAAGGTTCAAAAATTTTTCAAAACAATTAAATTATGGTATATATAAGGGTTTTATGGCATGATCTTAAGCTCGCCTCACATGGGTCTAAGACGACCTTAAAGCGTTCAATCTGAATTTTAGTCATGCCCAACTTAACTTCAGTCAATTTGATATGGATTTAAGCCTAATTTCAGTAAAAACCCAAATTTGTTTCAAACTTCTATGTTACCACATTATTCATATCCAACTTTCATTTTCATTGATGATTCACAGTTGTTTTGTGAGTAAGGATACTTGAAAAAGGAAAATGAATTACAAACTTTTAAACAAAAGGCCGAATAAATCTCAGAAAAATAAAGCTTATATATCAACACTTTGGAATTTCAAAAATGAATTCAACTCATTGAGATTAATTTCAACACTTAAAAATTCAGATTTTAGCAAAATCTCCAATACAATTTCAGCCAAATCATGATAATAGACTCAACAAAAAAATATTAAAAGTTTTAGCAAGAACTTATATTGATTTCAGAATAAATAAAATTTGAAATAGAAAATCAGAAAATGTTTTCATAAGATTAAGATGCAAACATGTGACATACTTAGGCTTACAAATGATTTACCTCTAAGACCCCAAGCCTAGAAAGTAAAACCTTACACTTGTAAGATTTCGGCATCTGGACCATTTCTATGTAAGCATACATATATTTATATATATATATATATAAACCAATGGCAGAGAATTGATTTGTAAGTATTACTGCACTCCTCAGAACTAAGTTTGCAATGAATATGTGGCTAAGCCAATAAAACATATCCAATGTAGACTCACGAAGGCTTTTGAGATACCCAAAAATAAATAAATTTCAAGCAATATAAAAAATAACTAACAAAGAGTTTCATCCTACTAAGTCAATGTCTGAATATCAAATCTAAGTAACAAATATTGATTATAGTCATGATTACAATATGGAAATGCAACACACTTTACACAAGAAAATGCAACAAACAATCTACACATAAAAAATACAAATAATGCATACATGAAAATGCAACATGACATAAGAACAAAAGTTTTTGTCCAATTGCAAATCACCATACTTCAAAATAGCACTCTCTAGCCAGTGTAGTTCCTCGCAGTCCATGGACCGGACATTTGGTTGTTATACCAATAAGGGAGAGACTTTCGCTTCCAAATTCAAATTATCAACATATTTCTACCTCTTTGGCTGTGTTTGAGGACAGAGGAGTGCATCAAAGTATTCGAGCAGTAAGGCCTTCCGGTCTGAGAAAATGAGAGAACGGCGACATTTGCACCGCATAAGAAATTGAAAAGTTTCACTGCCTTCTTGAGCAGCCCTTTGAGACTCGCTGAAGCCGGATCTATTAATTTATTTTCCAATTTCTTCCTTCCCTTTTTGGGCCATTGCAGCGGAGAGCTCGAAGGAGAACGGAAGCAACAACTAGAGCTCGGAGAACGGAGACTTCCTGGAGAGCTCGGAGGAGAATGGAAGCAGCACCCGGAGGGAGAGATCGGAGGAAAACGAAGCAGGGTAGATTGAAGCACGGAGGATAGCGGGAGCGAAGAGAAGGGAGAGGAACAGAGAGGACTGCGGAATGGAGAGCTTGGGGGCAACAGCTTCAGACAAGAGAGATCGCCGGAGAACCGAAGAGAAAGCAGCGCGCGATGGAAGAAGAATGATTGCGATTCTAATTGTTTCCGGTAAGTTGAAATTAGTTTACGTTAACACTTTTTACCGTTAACATTGCCACACATTTAAAATTTAAATTGAAAATTTAAATTTAAATTTGAATTTATTTGTAAGTATTGTTAACTTTAAGGAAGAATTACGTACATACCACTGTATTTCATATCTACTTTTACCGTTATTGCGCTACAGATGACCCAACTAAGTTTCAGTTAGCTAAACACATTGAAAAAAAAATGGAGAAGTTATTCCATTCTGAATCTAATAAGAAGTCAGGAACTATATGTTTTTAAAGCTCCCTAATTTAAAAAAGCTGTTTTAGGGAGAAATTCTATGAAGCTTTGAGCATGCATGTTGGTCTTTTAAGTTTCATTTGATCTAAATAAATTTGGTAAAAAAAGAAATTTCAAGTAAGACCTTTCGGCATGAATGTGGCTTAGGGAAGAAATTGAAGAAAGAGCTTTAGGCATGAATGTGGCTTAGGGAAGATTAAGATTATGATAAATGAGATATCTCAATTTCAAAGAGAGCAATGGCAAGAAGACGGGAAGTGATCATTGGGTTTGAGGCTCTGATATTAGGGGACATCAGACATGCTTCAAGAGTAATAAATTTTTAGGAAAAGTGCAGGCTTTTTAATCCAAAGCTGGAAGACTCATAAGACAAAAAATTGAGGTGAAGTTAATCCTTTGTTAATCCAATGAAAATACAAGAATTATACATTTCACAATCTCCAAAAGTTAAAGAAGCTTTTTAGCCTCTCTTGAAATAATCTACAGATCCATTCTCCATTTAAATAAATCAACAAGAATGAGAACCTGCCTTCTAGATGAACAACGAATAATATGCCTTCCTGATTTTATGAAAAAATTGAGCAAATATTAAGTAAAAGAGAAAAACAAATCACTAAGAAGATAATTAGATAGTGTTTGACATAGATAAGCAAATGAATTGTTGGTTTTATGATTCATTTGATCTAAAGAAGCTTGGTAGAGAAGAAATTTCTAGAAAGACCGTTAAACATATATGTTGGCTAAGGAAAACTGAGATCCTAAGAAATGTGTCCTCTCAAAATCCAATAGAGTAATGTGAAGAGAAGATGGTTTTAGGACTATGGGTTTCTAGAATAAATATGGGCTTTTTCATGCAAATTCCACAAAAGAATAAAATAAAAATTATTGGGCATTCAATATAAATAGAAAACTTCAATATGACCTTCGTGATTTAGTGTGCTAGTGATAGAGCATTTCTTTGATAGGTGAAATCTAAAAAATTTACTCGAAAAATAAACAAAAATAAAACCATGACATTTATTTTAGTATATTTACAAGTTTGATTTAGTTGATAATACATAGCATAGTGTAGGGTTGGGTTACTACAATAACAATTGATTTCTTCTAGAGCTCCATTGTTCATAATTGCAAGATTTTCATTAACTAAATTTCACTATCATGAACAAAATCCAACAAAAGTTCAAATAAAATTTCACCTGGGCCTTAAAAGCATTAAAGCATCCGTTCTCATCTTGCGTCGAGCTCAACATACCTATGGATTGGTTGATTTGATTTTGATTCAAGCCAAAGTTGGCTCATTAATTTTCATCCAAGCTCAACTCTAGTAAAAAACCAAACTGATTTCAATTTTTCATGGCAGCGCATTATTCATATCAAACCCTCATTTCCAATGAAAACTCACTTGTGACTTTATGTTTAAGAATTTTTCAAAAATAAAATGGACGTGTTTGATTCCATTAGACAAATTCAAATTGAAATACCAAAACTTGAGATAAAAATATAAATAAATATCGACACTTTGATAGTTGAAAGACAAGATTATCTTCAACGCTTACAACTTTATATTTTAGCAAAAACACCTATATAGTTTCAAACTAAATCTTTTAGCAAGAAAATTAATACAGTGTCAACTTTTACATCTCTTTTTCAAACTCGAAATATCTCTCACATATTATCCTATTTATATTTACATATCTCACAACTGAAATAATTTGATTAGATTGCCTTTTTATTGGGTATATGTTTGCTTCCATGATTTGAATATTCGAACAGGGAAGGAATGTCATCATCCACAACAGTATTGCAGTTTAATTTGTAACCATTACTGTTATCCACAAAACAATGTTTGCAATGAATAATTAGCTAAGCCAAAAAAAAATCTCAAATGCGACTCAAAAAGACTATTGAGATACAATAACAAAAAAAAATCAAGAGATTCAAAAAATAACCAACAATAAGGACCTTTTTTCTTTGAATCTCTAAGCAAAGAAATCAAAATAGGGTGTCACATCAATTATAGCAACATTTTATTAATCACAAAAGAGGATCGAGCATGTTATCAAGTTCCATTCTTCTGTACCACTAAACTTAGCACATCTGAAAAGAGTTTTCTGTATGGTAAATAGTAATAAATCCTATGGAAAAATTTGGAGTGCAAAGAATATTTGTATGGAAGCATACAAATGAATTGATCTTCAATTATTAGAAGAGTTTTGAACATAATTAAAATAATATATTCCTCTGTTATAGAATTAGATATTTACGATGTTGTTTGGCAGAATATTTATGAAATCTTTTTAGGTGGTTAGATAAGTTTGAGTATAGCAAGTTTAATAATCAAATGATTTTTGGTAAATGTTACATAACTAACATCTTACATTCTTACAATACTTATACAAAGAATGAAGCCATCTTGTTTCAAAGGAATGTCAAGTGTACTTCACAAAACAACTCTTCAACATGCTTAGATCAAAACTAGCTATTCATGCTCATACAATATATACTTTCTACAAGGGAATTATGATATGAATCAACTAAATAGTAATATCTCCATCTTTCTATCAAAAAAAAAATCCACTTTGCATTGTTGTCAGTTTCTATATTCAATTTGCATTGCATAATAAGCGAAATAGAAAAAATATCATTGATTTTATCATTTGAGATGAGTATGTTTGGACACAGGAAGAGCAAATTTGGGTGTTGGGGAGACTTGTTTAAAGCAGAGTAGATAGCTTGCCGCTTGAAGGAGTGGTCGTAGTGGTGTTTTCTCATGAGACTTTCGATGCAAATTTTAACCGGAGGCATCACAGGCTATTTTTGGAGGTGTAAAACAAAATTTAGGTGCTATACGAACATACATACATACATACACTGCATCTGCTAGACAGCTGTGCCGATTTCTGCTTTGCTCGATAGCTGCACCTTTTTCTCGAGTCATCTGTTTTGGCTGGCGGTTGAGCTAGCGTCGTCCCAGTGATATATCCCGCTATCCTGCAGGTCCTCCTGCGGTCCCTTCGATGGGATTTGTGCAACCGCAACGAATGGCCTCGGGTCATTATTACGCCAACTCCCTCGCCGGCGATAACCCCGCCCGCGCCCCATCACGTTCCAACATATTCTCGCAGAGATTCCACGTTGCATTCGCATAAGACAGGGAAACCTGGTTTCTCAAAAAAGCATCCCGTAAAAACGGCAAACCTGCAATCTTTCTTACTGAGGAAGAGATCTACATCCTAGCTGCAACCTGTCGGTTGTTTCTAATAGGTAAATTCCTCTACGGTAACCCTAAACTCGAACTGATCAATAAGAAATTTGAGCAAATGAAGCTAAATGGAAGTTGGAAGATTGGACGACTGAATGGTCGGCACGTTCTCATCCAATTGACGGATAATGGAGATTACACCCAAGTATTTGCTAGAAGAACACTTCGCATAGAAAATCGGGTGATGAAGGTGCTGAAATGGATTGTGGATTTTGACCATCACACTGAATCTCCCATCATTCCTGTTTGGCTTCGCTTCCCAGACTTGCAGGTTCACCTTTACGATCAAGAGCTTCTATTTATTTTTGCAAATATATATGGCAAACCACTCCAAACTGATCCGCCTACAAAAAATCTAACCAGACCTTCAGAGGCTAGAATATTGATAGAACGGGACATTACATTACCCTTTTTGAAAGAGATATGGATTGGTACACCGCATCAGGGTTTTTGGCAACCAGCAGAACTTGAACAGGTGCCTCTTTATTGCACCCAGTGTCGTATGTTTGGACACTCTCACCAGCAGTGTTACCACCTGCATCCGAATCTCAAACCTCCACGTACAAATGTCACTAGGGCACACATTCCTGCGACGGATATACCCTCTTCCTCACTACCTGTAATACCTATTGCAACGCCAATTTCGGACATGATGCAAAAGTCTAATGATACTGATTCTAAGCAAATTGATAAGGATCAATTGTTGGAGTGTCGGGTGGTTGTACCTAGAAGGTAGGATAAGGTCGCCGCCCCTTCTTCTCAGCCTTCTTCTTTTGGAGTGATTGAAATTAGGGAAGACGCGAACATTCACACTCAAAGGACAGAAAATGTGCATACTACCACCGAGGGTGAATCACTGTCAAATAGAAGCCTTGTTATTGCTACTACACAAACACTGAAACCCATCGCTGCAACTGTCTTTCCTCTTATGGTTCAGACAAACAAGTCTTTTGAAAAAGAACGACAAGTGTATACCTCCCGGTGAAAGAAGAAGGCTGGGGCTACTATCTAACTTGGGAATTTAATGGATGATATTTTGGTCTTCCTTGGCAATGCAGAAACACTTCAGAATCTGATTTCTGGAAGCGCTATAAAAACCAGGGGCAGAGGGAAGCCTTGGCGACCTCGTCCTCTTTAGTTGCTTGTTTCTCTTTTGTTATTTCTTTTGTATCGCTCTGATTGAGCTTTATTTACTTTTTGTTTCTTATGAGTCGTGCTGAAATTTTGGGCCCTCTCATAGCACTTGTTTTGTACCCCTTTTATTTTAATGAAGTAGGCCTTAGGGCTCTTTTTAAAAAATATATATAGTTAATGTGAAATCACATATATATTATCATGCAGTTTAAAACAATAGAATTTCAAAATAAAGTTCGATGTGATTCCCTATAAATAGTGATTTCATTGAGCAGCGATTACCACCCACGATTCCAAAACTCAACCAACGGAATTAAAGAAAAGTTTCAATTTGAAGTAAATATTTTTTGAAAGTATTGCAGAACATAAACCCGCTGAATATTTCTAGAAGTTTTAGAACTTCTATTCAGGTATTTAACATGTTCTGAATAATTAGGATAGAACTGATGATGTTGATAAGTATTTTTGACCTGGGATTATGCATCTCACCATCCTGAGTTGATTCAAAATCAAAGTTGAAGCTCAGAGATTTAGATCAGACTCTGGATAGTCGTTGGAGGAGAAATTCAAGTAGCCTGGACAGGAGTGTCAGAATGGGATCCCCATTCAGTCTAAGATTCATCATACACAGGCACATCTGTCTTCCCCAACTGATGGAGACCAAGGGACAGTATGAGTGCAGTGACAGCAGTACCACATGAGGTAACAACAGGAAGATCCAATGAAATTCCTTCCTGCTCAAATCTTTAGTAAGCTCCTCTTTGGGCCAAGCTTTTGTGATCCATCTAACAGCTCTCCAAAAGGTATGCATTTACTTCCAGGTACATGGCCAGTTCTAACTCCTTTGCGTGGTTCAGGTGCTGCTCCATCAAATCTTGTTTTTGATCGAGCATCTACATGTTGATTAGTTTGATTATCAATGTTTCCTCTAACTTGCTCAAGGGTCCAAATCAAATGAGGCTGGAGTTTTGCCTCAAAAGTAGTAGGACCAACTGATTGTTGTTGGTAGACCTTTAGCTGCACGAGCTTTCAAAACCGCATCTCCAGGTGCCTGTATGATATTTCTTATATATGTAAATTAATTTAAATTAAAGTGTTATTTATTAAATCCCACTTTTAAAGACTAAAATGCATTAAAAATTTAATTTATTAATTGAAAATGAACATACATTAATTTTGGATTTTTGTAATAATTGTGCACAAAAAAATTAAATGAAGTTTCAATACCATTACGTCCATATATATGTATGAATCAATGTCAGAGCAAAACCCATCTTTTATCTATATATGTATATATATATGTATGAATCAATGTTAGACCAAGAACAATAGCAAAGTAGATTAACCATTAAATTTGAGAGAAATAATATCTTCAATTATTAGAAAAGTTTTGAGCATAAGTAGATTAATATTTTCCTCTGCGCACAAAATTAGATATTTAATATGAATGTTGAATCCAAATCTGTTCTGGAGACATGCCTAAGGAATAGAGCGTAAGTCGAGAAAAGAATAGAAAACCTCAAACCTCTTATTTTATAAACAGTGTTGATGTCATCTTTACTTATGAAACACCCCTTATTTATAGGAATAGACTGTCGAACAATTACATCTTGTGCCCCTGAGACTCTAAGATAAGTTAGGGCTCTTTGAGTCACCTCCCGTATACAATATTTAGAATCAACTGTCATGGAGATCTGGCTTTAGGACGGGTGGCAATACCCATTGTAACCGGGAAATTATGCAGTAGGGTTACGGTCTAGCGGGATGGTTGCGAGGTTGAACAGATGTTGAACTATGAGGGGTGTAGGCCGAGTGTATGTCGTATTGAATTAGTGACAATCATCTTCGCTAATTTTTTCGGGGATACCCCTCTTGACTCTGCTGAAAATATATCTCCCATCTGAGCGGTTTGGATGCTGTAGTCCAGTTGTACGATCTGGAGTCATCCTTGAAAGGTAGTTGTGAGCTGTATCACCAATCGGCTATCCACAGATCATCTTTACGATTTGGTTAGACATTCTTTTTTATGTACAATGCAATTTGGCGGTACATAATATTTATGGCAGCACTTCTGGTTATTAGATAAATTTGAGCATAACAAGTATAGCAATCAACCTATTTTTAGAAATGTATGACCACCATCTTTTATAATCACAATACATATATAAAAAATGCCATCTTGTTTGAAAAGAAGGCTAAGCATACTGCATAGATCAAAACGAGCCATTCACAACATACTTTATACATGGAAATTATTCTATGAATAAATTAAATGCTAACATCTCCATCTTTTTTACAAATAAAAAAAGATTTCTACTCATTTCTACAGCTTCAATATTCATATTGCAATGCATAATAAGAAAATTAAAAAAAAAACAACAGACTTTATCATTTGAGGTGAAGCAAGGTTAGGACTTGGCTCGGCCGGAGTGGAAATACTTGTTCAAACTCAGGAAAAATGTGAGATAGCTTGCCGCTTGAGAGAAATGCATAGCACAATGCTTTCACATGAGGCTTTCTGGATAAATTTTAAGCGTAAGCAACGATAGAGACAACAAAGGTTGTTTTTGAGGTGTAAAGTAAAATTTAAAAGCTATATATGTAAATAAGAGATTTTGTGTGTTACCTAAAAAAAAAAATATAGTTCAAACTGCTATTTAGTAATTCTCCCATTTAAAGACTAAAAATGTATTAAAATTTGAATGTATTAAAAGAAAAGATACTTAAATTAATCTTGGAATTTGGTATAAGTTGGGCAAGATGCAACAAAGATGATATATATAAGTATTGGTGAGCGGTAGGATGGTCAATTGAGGTGATCGTAGTTGTACCGAGGGCAATCGACGATGTTTAAGGATGGATGGTGGCAGTAATGATTTGGGGCAATGTTTACGGCAAAGTTAGGAGATTGTAGTTATTGTTGCGATAATGATGATGAGTTAGTTTGATGAGTGTTGGAGCAATGCCGAAACGTGGTGAAGGAGACTAGGGGTAATTGTGATAATAGTTTTTTGCAAAAACATGCTATGGTTGTTGATTCAATTATGAATGAAGAATGTAATGTCACATCCTATTTGTTTTCTCTAAATCACGCAAATTTTTACTACTTTAGTTCTTAGCAAATTAATCTTCAAAGGATTAACAAATACAACATCAAAACCTAAAATCAACAAGTAAAGGTGCTATCAAATGCACATACAAACCATTTAAAATATCCTACATTTATAATATAAAAATATGAATTACAAAAGAGCACACACAAACATACATATCCACCCATCAGAACTTACAACATTAGTCATTAAAAATTAGCAAAGAGACAAAAAGCTATTTAGGAAGTCTCCAAGTTTTCTGTTCAAAATCTGAAACAACTGTGCCTTTCAATGGATATGAAATTTCAATTTTTGTCTTTGTACCAAAGCTAAATAAAGATGGAAGTGATGAATCTAACTTAAATCACAATAAATTTAATAAGTTTATACCAAATGCTGAAAATATAACAGTGCGCTTGACATTAGACAAACTATTTTATAAAATTAGAGTAATCATCACTATGTAGTTCTTCTTAAATAATTAAAAATAGATGCAAGTATATTCAAAAGTCACAAAAATTACATCCTAGTTTTAATAACATCTTTAAGGGCCACTCATGACCATCATACCAGTGCCATATTTTTAGTGGATGAATTAAATACATTTAGATGAATAAGCCCATCACCCCCGATATTTCGTTGTGATGTTCTCCAAGAAACATAAATGTAATTGGATAGTTGATTATGGTGTTCAATTATTCAATTAAAGAAATACAACTTCTCTAGAAACGAAGTATCTTAAATGTTTTGATGAAGTAGATAAATTTTTAAACAAAAGCATATTAATTTATGACCTTTTGCTAAAATTTGCAATATTAAAATTGTGTGTGTGTGTACCAATGGCAAAGCAATAACATAAATAAAGTAGAACAACAATTGAATTTAACGAATTAATATGTAAGTAGTACTGCACTCCATTGAACTAAGCTTGCAATGAATAAGTGGCCAAGCCAAGAGAACATGTCCAATGTAGACTCACAAAGGCTTTTGAGATACCAGAAAAATGGAAATTTCAAGCGATACAGAAAATAATCAACAAAGAATTTCATCCAACAAAGTCAATATCTGAATATCAAATCTGAGTAACAAACATTTATTACAATCATCATTACAACACAGAAATGCAACAAACACTGCACACATGAGAATGCAACAAACAAGTTGCACCTGAAAAATGCAAAGAACAAATATATGAAAATGCAACATGACCTACAAACAAGAGTTTTTGACCGCTTGCAAATGAGCATAGTCCAAAATAGCACTCCTCAGTCGCCGGAGTTCTTCGCAGTTCATGCGCTGGACATTTGTTTTGTTATACCAAAAAGGAAGAGGCTTGCCAACCATTGCTTCGTTAAAATCAAACTCCCAACATCTTTCTGCCTCCTGCTCGGTAGAGATGGCGAGTGGAGGGCAGAGCAAGGAGTCGGTCTGGAGCTGGGTTTGAGGGCGGAGGAGTGTATCGAAGAATTCCACGTCAGAGCAGTAAAGCCTTCCAGCCTGAGAAAACGCGAGAACACCGGCCTTTCCACCGCATAAGACTGAAAGTTCCTCTGCCTTCTTGAATACTCCTTTGCGGCGCTTTGAAAAGCACACCATTCTCGCTGAAGCCGACTCTATTAGTTTATTTTCCAATTTCTTCCTTCCTTTTCCAGCCATTGTAGCGGAGAGCTGGGAGGAGAATCGGAGGCAACGCCGAGGGCTCGGAGGAGAACGAAAGAATTGTCTGAACAAACAGTACCTGGAGGGCTTATAGGAGAATGGAAGCAGCGTCTGGAGGGGGAGAATGAAAGATGCGTCTGAACGGAGAGTTCCTGGAGAACTCAGAGAAGAATGGAAGCAGCGTCCGGAAAGAGAGCTCCGATCAGAACGAAGCAGAGTAGATTGAAGCACGGAGGGGAACGGAAGCGAACAGAAGGGAGAGGAACAGAGAGGAGTGCGGTCTTGGGGGAGAAGGGAAACAGCTTCACACCAGAGAGCTCGCAAGCGGACCGAAGAGGAAGGAGACCGCGATGGAAGAAGAAAGGATTGCGATTCTAAATGGTTCCGGTAAATTTAAATTAGTTTACGTTCACTATTTTACCGTTAAAATGCCGCCCATTAAAATTTTTAAAATTTGAATTTGAATTTAAATTTGAATTTATTTGTAAGTATTGCTAATTTAGGGAAAATTACTTGCATACCACGGTATTTGATTTCTAAATTTTATCGTTATCGCCCTTACCGCTGAAAATCTGTAAGCTATTGCAGTAATTAATTGTTTTATAAATTAAGATATAATTTTCTAAGCAATGTAAATTTTTTATTCCAAAAAAATAATTCCTTAAAGATTTATAAATCATATAACATTTTATATTATTTTTGGGAAGTGTTCGCTGAATAAGATTCGAAGAGAATAAAAATTACGGCAATGAACAATATAATTTTCTAAGCAATATAATTTTTTAATATGTGTATATATATATTCATTAAAAATAATCATATTTGATTTTTTGCTTTAATTATATTCAACCTACTTAACACGAAGAAGGGCACTTCAATATGAACCATCTTATCCAAGTTTTTAATGGGGGAAACATTTGAATCATTTATAGTCACAACCTTAGAATTTTTCTCATTTGAAACATTTGAATCATTTATATCCAAATTGTTTCCCCTCATTTGAGAGGCTTCTTCTCATTTTTAAGATTTTGGGGAGGCGGTGAGGTGAGAGCTCAGAGTACTTGAGAATCTCGTCTTCCCTTTGTGAGAATTTCTTGGAGAGAGCAAGAGAAAGACTTTCATCTTCCTCAAGAAGAGAAGGCCAAGGGAGCCCATCTCCTTCATCTTCTTCCTCTTTTCACCCTTCCTCCTCCTCGCCGCTGACTTCTTTCTTCTGTGGCAAGCTTTCTAGGGAGCATGACGAGAAATGATTTACCTGGCTTTGGGAAAGGACAACTTCGATGAGCTCATCATCTCCTGGCGAGGAGAGTGGCATCCTACGTTGGAGAAGGAGAACTCTAGCAGCAGTCTCTCCAATGAGGAGAGCTTCCTCATTACCTTGGGGAAGGACTTAGCTAGGCTTTCTCTCCTACTATTAGGAGAGCTTCATCCGAGACATAAGTTTGGGACGTCGATCAACCACTGCGGCAGTGAGATTCGCTAAAGCCCCTTTGGATTTTCTTTCTTACCCAATCCTAGTGTACAATTAGTCTTTTTTATTAGACGAGGTCTTTTGATGTTGAACATTTTTAATAATGGTCCATCAATTTAATAAACATTGAAGCTTGTCTTATATCATCACATCTTCAAGTTCAACATTTGCTTTAATTATATTCAAACTAATTTAACACGAAGAAGGGCACTTCAATATGAATGATCTTATCCTAATTTTTCATGGGGGAAACATTTGTAGTCACAACCTTACAATTTTCCATTTTAGTGCTGCAAAAAATTCAACTTTAATGAGAACATTTAAGAAAATATCCCAAATATATTAAAAAAAAATAAACATAGAATATTTTTTTACTTAATAATGCATTTTAAAAATATAATTTTACTTCATAATTTAATAACAATAACTAAATCTACTAATCCAAACTGGCACATGAACCAGGTTGAATATTATGAAAAAGGGAAAAAATATTAATTCTAATTAGTGTTATAATAAAATGATAATAAAATTAGTACTAGGTGATAGATAATAATAAATCACTCAATACAAAATTTAAATATTTTTTTCTTACACATTTTCAATAATTTAAAGATAAAAACATGAGTTTTAATATATTTGGAGTGTACTTTATATCAATTATTTTTTAAATGAGTTGCCTCACCGAGTTGAGTCGAGGAAGGCTTGGGTAAGGGTCATTAGCTCATCTAGTATGATTCGCGGGCCACTTATCAAACCGAGCCCGAGCTGTCTCACGAACTGGCTCTATTCACTTACACCTTAAGTTGAATATAAACCTCTAAGGTTCTTGTTTGCATTCCACATACACATCTCAAGTTATGACTCGTATTGACATCAATTTTTCCTGCCGCATGTAATGGATACCCCTGTGATGTTAGTGGAGCGTGCATCGCTCACGTGTGCTCTCCCGTAGATCCGTCGGGTCTTTATCAGATGCACTCCGACTAAGGACTAGGGTTTACCCCTTCCTAATCATGCTCAATAGAGACTACCAATGATTCGTGATAGTTCGCACATTCTAGGGCAAGATGAATGATCATTTTGAGGCATGTATGGTCCGATTTGGTCATTGAGAGCTTTCATTTCATGAGCGTGACTGCCGAACTTCCAAAGTGAGAAATGACCCTTAAGGGTCTGGTGTGGCCACACCTAAATCGAGCATAAAAACACCTAACCCCTCCCCATAAGGGTTGAGGAGGGCCAACTTTGGCATGGCTATACCCAAAGGCGGTTTGACCACGCTGCAAGATAGAGCCCTCAGAGTAATTACGCCATGGGATGACACGACCAAGCTGGGCCTTCCCTCAGTTGCACAAAATCCACCTTTGGCGTGGTCAAACCCGAAGGTGGCATGATCACGCTGCAAGACAGTGAGCCTGGCTTAATTAAGCCTGGGAGTTTGAGTGACCATGTTGACCCCATGGCCAAAGTGACGTGAGCATGCCATAGCCTGGTTTGACCATGTCTGCCCGCCCAGATTTCATGATTTGGCCCGGTGGACCTCGGGAAGCGTGACACCTTAGTGAGATCTCTTTGAGCTTGTAAAATCTCGGGAATTAACTGCTTTTTGGCTTGTCCTAAATTCCTTTCATTAGCCTTTTTGGCCTAATTAAGGGGTACTTTTTGAGATTTGCATGGGGGAAGCTGGTTTATACTCCCTTCTCCTCCTCATTTGAGGGGCTTCTCCTCATTTTTAAGATTTTGGGGGAGCTTGTAAGGTGAGAGCTCAGAGCACTCGAGAATCTCATCTTCCCCTTTGTGACAGTTTTATGGAGAGAGCGAGAGAGAGACTCTTTCATCTTCCTCAAGAAGAGAAGGCCAAGGGAGTCCATCTCCTTCATCTTCTTCCTCTTCTTCACCCTTCCTCCTCCTCGCCTCTGACTTCTTTCTTCTGTGGCAAGATTTCTAGGGAGCATGACGAGGAAAGATTTACCTAGCTTTGGGAAAGGACAACTTCGAGGAGCTCATCGTCTCTCTGGCGAGGAGAGCGGCATCCTACGTTGGAGAAGGAGAACTCTAGCAGCAATCTCTCCAAAGAGGAAAGCTTCCTCATTACCTTGGGGAAGGACTTAGCTAGGCTTTCTCTCCTACTATTAGGAGAGCTTCATCCGAGACACAAGTTTGGGACGTCGATCAACCACTGCGGCGGTAAGATTCGCTAAAGCCCCTTTGGATTTTCTTTCTTAGCTAATCCTAGTACGGTTAGTCTTTTTTATTAGACGAGGCCTTTCAATACTCAACATTTTTAATAATGGACCATCAATTTAATAAACATTGAAGCTTCTCTTTACTAGAAAATGTCATCTCATCTTCAAGTTCATATGAAATTATATCTTCTTCAGATATGGATAACAGGATTAATTACTTCTCGCTCCTCAGTTGAACAAATTTGATTTACATACTCATTATTTTTCCTCGTTGAATCAAGAATAATTGCATTCAATATTGATTCAAGTTGCAATATAATATGACCTTGAAACACGACCATAGTCCCACATTCCGATATACCATAACTTTCACCAGCTTCTAACTCGCTTGGGTCCGTTATCCATAGTTTGATATCCACTATTATTAAAACCCATGTGTGCCCCAACATAAGATTCTCATATGAAGGGCCCAAAATTTTTTGCTAATATAAGGCTGAAATGAATGTGACATGTTGAAGAACGGATGGATAGTATTATCAAATATTATTTGATTATGGTGGCTAGAACATCCAATTTCGTTATTGGCTCAATGATGGTGGAGAGGATGTGTTTGTTAAATAATTTATATAAATAAAGTAAAACAATAAAATTTTAAAAAACCTTCAATTGTTAATTGTAAGTTATAGGCCTCCAAATTTCAGTCACCCTCTCAAGTTGTTTCACAAGCTGATCTTAGGTCAATACGTACTCTGCAGGAAAGACCACAACCTCCACATTAAGTATTGTTGTGTGTTTTGTGGCTTTAAGAGCAGAAATTCACACGATTTATCATCATCAACATGAGTTGCAGTAAATACACTAATCATCGGAAGCGACAAATCAAATTTATTGTAGGTGTTGAACTATTTTGGCGCAATCGACATGGTATTATTCATATCAGTTCCTTTTATGTTATTAGTTGTGACACTTGCATTGGTCAATTTCTTCCACCAACATAAGTCGGAGTGAAAACAACTGTTGCTCGTAACTCTATCAAAAAATACCTGTAAGAGTGACATCTTTCTACTCAGATTGCAACATAAACTATAATGATATATTTAACTTTAAGGCCATTTCTGTATACACTTTAAACAAATAAACACAATTTCTTAAAAGAAAATTAGTACACATAAGGGCCAAAATTTATTATGTTTAATAAAGGTGCAATTCAAACGTATCAGACAACACTACACATAAGGGTCTTGATTTCTTCCTGCCTACCACTCCCGCAAAAGTCGATTTCTTCTGCTTTGATGACTGTATTAAAGTCGATTTTGCTACCGTATGAGATATTAATATTTTATTTTTATTTTCATAATTGACGACTGTAAAAATCTTAATTGTAGACTGCTAGACGTTTTGAACGAAGAATCTTATAAAATCCTCACAAAAATATTAATAATAATAAAATAAAAAAGAAAGAGACCACAATGACATTCTAAATAGAAGCTATCAATAGTAGTTGCAAAATTTTTTAAATTATAATTCATAGTTAGAAGATAAATACTTCATTATAAAAATAGACACTACTGTCATGAATAAAGCCATTTACAAGAAGAAAGAACAACCAAACACTTCTTAATATGATTTAACAATAATAATTCATCTAATAATTCACTACATCTTCAACAGATCATTCGGCTAACTTATGCCATATATACTTCAAATTATTTGCAAAAGCACTATAAGAATTCGACAAATTTATCTCTAATAGAAAGCTAATTGCAAAGATCAGTATTATCAATTTTATCATAAGACAAAGCAGAAGAAATCAAGACCCTTTCTTTGTTAATGCAATTGTGATTCTCAAAATATATGAGCCAGTTGGGATCAATTTCATATTTTATTTATATTGCAATTTAAAATTAAGGGGGGTTTACATACATAGCACACAAAATATTAGAATTTATATATTCCCCACCCAAACTTCATCATTTATATATTCCATCATTTCTGAAGCTTTTTATTAAACAATGGGAACGCAAGTCAATAGCTTCCAACAAGACAAACTTTTTCCTCTTAGGGACATGGTGATTTTGATGGTGTCTAAATTCATATCTAATGTTAAAATAAAATTATGACTTTGAGATAGATTTTGATGGTGTCTATAAAATTTATTTTGATTTCTAACTGCTTCAAATCAAATGACGTAAGATGAGGAACTCATCAATTCTCAACACATTTTTTCGGATGAAAGTAGAGCTGATCATAAGACCCACTCAAGAGAAATCAAAATTACCAGCATAGATAAATTCAATTCTTATACCTTTACATGTGTGACACCTAAACTTTAATTTTTACATATATGTCACCTTACCTATGAAAAAATAGGTGTATTTCATTTTCTAAAACTTAAAATAACTAATATCTTAACATGTAAATACATAGGAATTGGGTGATACGTATGTACTTGCCCCAACAAAAAAACCAAAGTATAAAATAAGTAGTATGAATGAATCATGGATACTTAGGGCTGTCAATACACTTTCTCCCAGCTGTCCTGCATTCTTTTATCTCTTGTCCTCCTCTCTTATTTGAGAGCATGGCAGCCACTTCTATTATATTCAAAAGGATAGCTTTTAGGCATCAACAGATCAACAAACTATTCCAACAGATCCTCACATGTGTTTGGGAAGCATTCATAGGAATCCAACATATTCTCATCCCAACAATAAGGCATAAAATGATAAAAAGCATCAACTGAGCATACAAACTAAGCTTGCAACGAATAAGTGGCTAAGCCAAGAAAACATATCCAATGTAGACTCATAACAGCTTTTGAGATACCAGAAAAAAAAATTTTCAAGCAATACAAAAAATAACCAACAAAGAATTTCATCCAACAAAGTCAAATCAAAGTCACAAACATTTATTACAATCATCATTACTACACGGAAATGCAACAAACACTGTACATATGAGAATGCAACAACAGTCTGCACCTGAAAAATACAAAGAATGAATATATGAAAATACAACACGACCTACGAACAAGAGTTTTTGTCCACTTGCAAACTAGCATACTCCAAAATAGCACTCTCCAGACGCCGGAGTTCCTCGTTGTCCATGCTCTGGACATTTGGTTTGTTATACCAAAAAGGGAGAGGCTTTCCAACCATTGCTTCGTTAAAATCAAACTCCCAACATATTTCTGCCTCCTGCTCAGCGGAGATGGCGAGTGGAGGGTTGAGCAAGGAGTCGGTCTGGAGCTGGGTTTGAGGGCAGAGGAGTGTATCGAAGAATTCCACGTCGGAGCAGTAAGGCCTTCCGGCCTGAGAGAATGCGAGAACACCGGCCTTTCCACCGCATAAAACTGAAAGTTCCTCTGCCTTCTTGAATAGTCCTTTGCGGCGCTTGGAGAAGCACACCATTCTCGCTGAAGCCGACTCTATTAGTTTATTTTCCAATTTCTTCCTTCCTTTTCCAGCCATTGCAGCGGAGAGCTGGGAGGAGAACGCAGCAACACCAAGGGCTCGGAGGAGAATGAAAGACGCTTCTGAACAGAAAGTACCTGGAGAGCTTAGAGGACAATGGAAGCAGCGTCGAGAGAGAGGAGAATGAAAGAAGCGTCTGAACGGAGAGTTCCTGGAGAACGCAGAGGAGAATGGAAGCAGCGTCCGGAGAGAGAGCTCGGAGCAGAACGAAGCAGAGTAGATTGAAGCACGGAGGAGAACGGAAGCGAACAGAAGGGAGAGGAACAGAGAGGAGTGCGGTCTCGGAAGAGAAGGGAAATAGCTTCAGACCAGAGAGTTCGCTGGGAAACCGAAGAGGAAGAGACCGCGATGGAAGAAGAAAGGTTTGCGATTCTAATTGTTTCCGCAAAATTTAAATTAGTTTACGTTAACACATTTTACCGTTAACATGCCGCCCATTAAAAATTTAAATTTGAATTTTGAATTTAAATTTGAATTTTGAATTTAAATTTGAACTTATTTATAAGTATTGTTAATTTTAAGAAATAATTACGTACATACCACTGTATTTCATATCTAACTTTTAACCTCATCGCGCTTACTGACAGATGACTGAAATTTTATAAATTAAGAAACAATTTTCTAAGAAATATAAATTTTTTATTCCATAAAAATTATTCGTTAAAGATTTATAAATCTTATTTCATTTATGTTATTTTTGAGAATTATTCGCTGAATAAGATTAGAAGAGAATAGAAATTAGGGCAACGAAGAACATAATTTCCTAAGCAATATAAATTATATGAGTTTGCTGAAAAGATATAACTAGCATAGTATGTCTAAAAAAGATTAATTCTATTATTATAAGAGTAAATTTTTAAAGAACCTTCTTAACATGCATGACCGACTTTTTTCGATTCTGTTTCTGGTTCTAAGATGCAAGTGTATTTTATTTTCAGAGTCAAGTTCTACAACTCACAGTTATAACTTAAAAACTTATATTCATGCCTCGATATATATTCTGAACACTCCATTAAATATCTCATCGACGTATTAAAATTTTAAATTCTTTAAATACATTAAAAAATATGTATTATATTTTAATATTTAATATCATTCGATACAATAAAATTCAATGAAAAAAATTTGCTCCACATAAATTTCCAAGCAAAAGAAATATTTCATTAAAAAAATATTAAATATTAAAGAATGGAAGAAACCCAATTATTTGTAAATTTAACTAATAAGCTCTGTGCGGGGAGCCTCGCTGCTTCTGTGGCAAAACAAAAGCTAGGAGAGAAAGAAATCGGTGGAAAAGAAAAACTGCGGGGTCTTTATAGATTCGATCAAAAAATCCACTGAAAAATCCTTGTTAGCAACAAAATTCGAGCTGGTCTATTTTATTGTATAGTGAGGCACTGTCGCCTTCGTGATTAGATTCATACAGCTAAATTCACTCCACTTTATTTATCTTTCATATGAAGACTGATAGAAATAACAAGAGTTTAAGCATGAACATTAGTTTTTCATTTATTATATACATAAAATTCATATAAATTTATTTGGCAAACCCAAAAAAATACTTAAAATTTTTCTATAATTGATTTCATGATTTAATATGTGACATCCAAATTTATTTCTAGAAGTATATTTGCTTACAATTTGAATTCACAATGTAAGTAAAATTTTTAAATTTTAGTCTTTAGAACTGACGTTAGGCTTCAATGTTTTTGACTATTTGTCATTCATGATATGAAAGACTACTATTATCAGATGATAGTCCTTTAGGATCTTTTACATGCAATTTTTAAGTATAATATCATACCTAAAAGAAAAAATGGCATTAATTAGTATAGCTATTTGAAAGGCCTTGCGAACCCTTTCAATTATTTAAAGAACACAAGAATTTTTACATTGAATTATATCTTCACTATTGGGTAAGAGAAAAAAAGGTCACTTTTTTGGTTTATTTACTCTTGCCGTTAGCTTTTTTTTTCCTGTCAAAGCTAATAACAGCATGAAACTGCCAGGAATAGTAGATTGTGGGGCTAGTTTACTCATGTATTCCAATATGAGAATTCCTGCAGATTATTTTTTCTTGCTCAAATGACTTTCATTGGTAGATAACTTGCAAAAATTGGTTGGCTACAAAATGAGTAAAATATTTAGTTTCCGTACTTGCCTCGTTTAGTGCAACTAAGTTGTCCGTTAAAACTCATAAGGCAAAGCTCTTTCACCTATGAATTGCTATATGTCTTCTTTAACGTTGCATATTTTATATAAAACAACGGTCAAAGAACTGTAGAAAGAATGATATCCAAAAAATTTTTTTAAATGACTCAGATTAATCTCAATTTATTGAAATCTCAATGGATACTTGTTCATTTTAATCTTTAATTGTTTCAATGAAGTGAAAATGGATACTTGTTCATTTTAATTGTTAATTGTTACAATGAAGTGAAACATGCAGTATTACCCTTAGTTTATTATTCTTGAGGGAGAATGAATAATTGTTATCTTCAAAGGCCTGGTTGCGTTATTATGGAATAGTGCTTATGGTTTTGATAAATTAGTCACATTTATTACATCTTTTGCGAAGCTAAATTCTGAATACTTTTAGCTTACATTTGTTATTTTACTCGTACACTTTCACCAGATTTGCACGAGTTGGTTCCATTGTTCTAGCAATTCATGATGCAAGTGATGTATTTATGGAAATAAGAAAGATGTCGAAGTACAGTGGTTGTGAGTGGCTTGCAGCAACCTCGTTTATTCTATTTGTGGCCTCATGGGTTGCACTTCGGCTCATTTGCTTCCCTTTTTGGGTCATTTGGAGTACGAGGTATTGTAATATATCATTTTAATGCCATGATGGGTTTTTCTCCATTGAATTCTTACATGTATTGAAGAGAAACCTTGCCATGGAATGTGATTAATGCCACTGATGCCTTATATGATAATTATGAATGCTTATCCATTGTTGATGGTTCTGATTTTTCTTCCTTGTACTTCATTACTCCACCTTATCGTATGCTTGTTGTTTTTTCTTTGTTGAGAACCTCTGGATTTTTGAAATGTTGTCTAAAATCCAATGAATTTATTGTTCTTTTATTTTGGATATGGTTGTCTTGACCTCTTTCTACAATTTCACAAAAGTTACAATGAATTATATGTAATGATTTGTCCACCACCTGTGCTGTAACTCATTACCCGGAAGATGTATGTTTCAGAAGTATTGTCTTCATTTTCATAATGAACATCACTTTCGTTTTCGTTCACCATCACTGCATGCTGCCGCCCCGGGTCTCCACAATCGGCCACTATGTACCACCAACATCTGCCATTACTGCTGTTAAAAGTAAAAGTAACTTATACTTAAATAACAAGTTAAACATGTTTTTATTTATTTAAAACATAAATCAAACAAAAAGAATAAAATGAAATGATTCCAAATAACTCCTAAGATTGAGACTTTGAAGTTTACATGATTGATACAAGTTCTTTTCTTAGATGTCTTTAAAATTGTCTTTTCAGCTGGTTTCATTTTTTACTGGAACAGATTATGAGGCTGAGGACGAGCATGAGGATTAACTCAAATAAATGAAAACGGAAAAGCTGCTTCCATCATTATTATGATACTCAGTTTCATTTCAGTTACCATATTCACCAGCTTCGTCTTTGTTGGCCTGAGACAATTGACATTTCTATTTAAACCATATAATTGAATTCTTAAAGACCCTCATGTGATTGAATTGTTGAACTCTACCTTGCTGGTTGATATTAAACTATCTCTTTACTCATTAAAGGTTGCTTGGAACATCTAAACTTTCAGTTATTGTTTCCTGGCCTACATTTTAATGTAAGCAATCATTTTTCAGTAGATTATTTGAATTTCCACATTTAAGATGAAACTGAAGTTCATTTGGGGCGTTTGCTTATTATTTTTTGAAAAATCTAACGGTCAGGTTTATATGCGCCAATGATTAAGATGCCATCATTCATAGTTCATATTGGTGCACTGAAAACAAAATATATTCTATTATATTTTATGAAAACTAAATATAATCATGTGATCAATGAAACTCTAAAAATCAAAGCTCCACAAAATTCATAGCAGAAGTTTTGCAAATATATTTTATAGCTGAACCTTTCAGCAAACATAGAGGTTGAAATATCTCATAATTTTTCGAATTGCACAAAGTAATATTTTTTGTGTTGCTAACAATGGTAATCGTTGGGATGACATTACAATGATTTGTTTTCTTCTTTTGTAGTGCTTGTTTGCAACAGTCCATTGTGTTAATAAAATTTGCAGTCAAGGGATTTGTATGCTCGCATCTTTATTGGCCTTGTTGATATGCCGATAATTCTTTTGCGAGCTTGAATAAAATGAAAGATAACTTTACAATAGGTTATTATAATTTTATTCATTCACTGTATCATCAATTTATTATTATCAGGTAATAATATTTTATTTTTATTTTCACAATTAACGACTGCAAAAATCTTAATTGTAGACTGCTTCGAGTTTTGAATGCAGAATCATATAAAATCCTCACAAAAAATAAAATAAAATAAAAAGAAAGAAAGAGACCACCATGCCATTCTAAATAGAAGCTATCAATAGTGGTTGCAAAATTTTTTTAATTATAATTCATAGTTAGAAGATAAATACATCATTATATAAATTCATATTACTCTCAGTTATAAAGCCATCAGCAAGAAGAAGCAACAACCAA